>KV004577.1:116834-151486 GCA_001598015.1 Dorcoceras hygrometricum
CTGCTGATATTTATAGGCTTCGGCTGTAATGGTAACATTAACTCTCCAAAGGAAATAAATCCCGTTTGAATTACTGCCAAAATAGTACACCGTAATCTCTGCTCCACTGTAAGGTCAAACGCTCATCCACAGAGCCAATTTGTCTTCTTTCCATATCTGTGCAAGCATAGAGAAACGGCCACTGTACACTGGAATATTCCCCCCAATCCCGTTTGAATTACTGCCAAAACAGTACACCGTAATCTCTGCTCCACTGCAAGGTCAAACGCTCATCCACAGAGCCAATTTGTCTTCTTTCCATATCTGTGCAAGCATAGAGAAACGGCCACTGTACACTGTACTATTCACCCAAAATAGTACCTACCTTGTTTCCTTCATTCCAGGCAACTGTACGATCCAATAAATCTTTTCCATATAAGCAAACGATCGTATTTCAAATACTTAGAGCTTGCGCCTGAAAGTACTTTGGAAATCAGCACTTATATTCACCTTCGTTGTCAAAATCTTCGACTGGAAAAACGCTTAGAAGAATTCATCTGCTGATATGCATACGCGTTTTTCCATCTGCTGATTCCTTTAGCAAAAACGATGTCGTGTCAACTTATTCAAGTGACGCCGTTTTGCTATCTTCGAAATACATCTGCTGGTAAACAAAAAGTAGAGCATCTGCTGGTTTGAGTCACTGTAGCCATCTGCTGAAACAACTAAAGAACTCTTCTGCTGAATTGTTAGAGCAAATCAATACGCTGTCGTTCTAACTAAATCAAACGCTGTCGTATAGCTTTCTTCAACAAAGAGACTAAGCAACTGCTGAACTACTTCAACAAAGAGTCTGCTGAAATCTTCATCTGCTGAAACGAAACAGTGCATCCTACGACGTCGTTCCAACTTATCAAGACGCCGTTGTTGACACTTCTTAGCAAAACACGATAGAACTCAAATCGAATACCATCTGCTGAATCTTCACGAATAACTGCTGTAGCTCTTCAAGAAGGTATCTGCTGAACTGTAACTGTGCATACCAACTACGTCGTTCCAACTTATCAAGACGCCGTCGTTTAGCACTCCTCCAACTAATCAACTGCTGATCTCTTCATAAAAACTCCAACTGATAAAATAACACTTGATCGATCAATCCATTTTGTCTTTTTGTTATCACCAAAACTTAATAAATAATGTTCTAACACTCTCGGGTTTTGAAAAGCCGATACCAGCTTTTCCATTTTCGCTCAGCTTTGGAGAGTTCTGATTATCATATTTCACCGACTCAAGACAGTTATATGTCATGTCAGCTTTGACAAAGCTCATTTTATTGAACTTGTCATAGGCTGGTCGTGATTGAGTACTTGTCTCTCCTTCACTGAACTCACTATCGTTGAATCCCACACCAGTCTTATCACTGGCTTGTTTTTTATATTCGTTCAGTTTGTGGAGAACTCGAGAAGAATGATTCCAGGAGCTCACCAATTGATTCAATGCTTCAATTTCAGCTTTGAGCTCACTGGTCTCATCTTTCAGCATCTCGTTCTCAGCTTGTAGCTTACTCAACTCAGTCTTTACACTATCAACATCCTCTAGCTCATCAGAACTTGATTCCGTTGAACTATTTTTCAGACTTATGTTTTCAGCTTTAGCTTCCTCGAACGAATGAGAAAGTTTCCGGTACTCTTTGACCATGTCATTTAGTGCTATGAAAAGGTCATCGCGTGTAAATTCAACATTCGAAAAATCAAATACCTCATCATCGTCTGTTTGGTCAGCCATGAATCAGTGAACCTCCTCCTGTTCACTATCACTTGAAGATGTGCTGCTGCTGGATGAGTCTGAGTCACTATCCGCCCAGCTTTTGGTGCTTTCCTCAGCCACCAGTACTTTACGATCATGTCTGCGGCTGGGTTTCTTGTTGCTGCTGGTCTTCATCCTTCTGTCGTTCGATCAATCAGCAGCGAAATGACCTGGACGATCACAGTTATAGCATTTCAACTCAGAAGATACTTTATCAGATTTATTATAATTATTGAAAGAAGTAGAAGGGTTGAAAGATCTTCTCAGGTATTTCCCAAACTTCTTAACGAAGAGGGACATGAAATCGTCTGAAAGTTGATCTACTGATTTGCTTGTGCTTGGAGAGCATGGTTCAGCAGTTGTAGTAGCAAGAGCTTTCGTCGGCTGGGAGGTTGATGGACCAGCTTCTGATCTTGTTTCCAATTCAAATTCATATGCTTTTAGATTTGCAAACAGGTCATGAAGCTCCATTTTGTTCAGGTCCTTGGACTCTCGCATTGCCATAGTCTTCACATCCCATTCCTTTGACAGTGCCCTCATCACTTTCAGCACCAGTTCACGGTTGCTGTATTCTTTGGCAAGACTATTCAGTTCGATCACCACAGCACTGAAACGCTCGTCAAACTCCGCCATTGTCTCTCCATCTTTCATTTTTATCGCCTCATACTTCTGCTGGGCCAAAGTAAGTTTGTTTTCTTTATTTTCATCATTGCCCTCGCAGATCTGGACCAGCTTTTCCCAGATTTCTTTTGCCGTGGCACAGGTCTTGATTTTGCTGAACATGTTTTTGTCTTTGTCCAGCGTTTTGTATGGGATGTCCCTGGCCACATTGTCCAAGTTTGCTTTCTTCTTGTCATCATTGGTGTACTCATGTCTGGCTTTCTCAAGAAACTGAGCCTCGCCATTTGATACAGAAAACGCCAGATTGGGCTTCATTATCTTCAATGGCCCATCAGTAATGACATTCCACATTTCGTCATCCATAGCAGCAAGATGCGCCTGCATGCAAATCTTCCAGTCATCATATTCATCTCTGGAGAACAAAGGAATCTTGTTTTGTGAGGTAGACATATTAGTATGATGTAAATCACAAAGATAACTGTTCAATAACTGAGATTTCCTGCTCTGATACCACTTGATGGTCCCAGAAATAGGATCACTAAGTAAATAGGAGTTCAGAAGGGGGGTTGAATGAACTCCTTCGATTTTTCTATTTCAAAACTCTTTTAAAGGTTTGGATCTCAGTTTTATGCAAACTTCTCAGCCAACAATATTTGAGCGGAAAAAGGCCGATTGGTTTGTGAACAGTAAGCAATAAATAATATGTAAATGCGTAATGTAAAAAGTAAGGGATCAGAGATTTGTTTCTGGAAGTTCGGACTTCAATGTCCTACGTCTCCCCTTCTTCCTCCTCGGAAGGTATCACTAGAAGACTTTGATGGTTACAACACTTCTGCAAACACCCACCCACACAAGCAGCACTTTTATGGACTCCTAGCTATCTCAAGAAACGATCCAAGCAGATGCAACTGCTGGTTACAACACTTGATTGTTTTTCGAACTTCTTTACAAAGACAGTTCGTTACAGACTCAATCAAATATAACAATGAAAACAAGTATTTTGAGACTGTAAAAATCTTCTGGTTTCAACAATGAAACTCGATTACAACAAGGTAACCATAAGATTGACTCGAAGGTATTTCAATGAATATCAACTGTTAGGTTCTTCTAGTCTTTGAGCTTTTTAGAGATTTCAACAGAGTGTAGCTCGAGAGAAAGTTTGACAGCGTGACCGCAATAGATTAATGGCAAAGTATGTTTTCTTCAACACTGCTGCTGATATATATAGGCTTCGATTGCAACGGTCACAAAAATTCTCCAAAGGAAATGAATCCCGTTTGAATTGCTGCCAAAATTGTACACCGTAATTCCTGCTCCACTACAAGGTAAATTGCTCACTGACAGAGCCAATTTGTCTTCTTTCCATATTTGTGCAAGCATGGAGAAATGGCCTCTGTACATTGTACTATTTACCCAAAATAGTACCTAACTTGTCTCCTTAATTTCAGGCAACTGTACGATCCTACGAATCTTTTCCAATTGAGTATACGATCGAATTTGAATCAACTTTATGCTTGTGCCTGAAATCATTTCTATCGACAGATCTTTCCTTGAAGAAGATGAATGAACATTTCCTTGCTGTTGAGAGATTTGTCGCGGTAAACAAGATTCAACTATTTGCAACTTTCAGTACTGATGATGTCATCATATCTTTCCATTTACAAATTTCAGCACGGCTGACGTCATCATATCTGTTGGGAACGTTGTGGCTGATTATGATGGTGACGTCATGATGTCTAACATTCTACTGTGGCTGACGTCATCAAATCTGTTGAAGCAAACGATGTCGCGTTGAACTAACTGTTTTGAAAGCTGTCGATAGTAATCGTTACTTGCACTGTTTCGAAAAACAATACTGTAGCGAAGTCTGGTGTCACCAGCGATAAATAGTACTGTTTCAACATCTGTCGAGTAAGCTTATCAATGCATACAGCCCTTTTTGTTGGTAGAAAAATTCACTGTTCCCGTTGCTGTTGGCAGATACCATTACGATACAATAGTGAAGAGCTGTTGGAAGATATCTCCATTCTCAATACTTAATCAGTAGATTTCTGCCCCGATAACCCGAATAACCAAATCAATCACTCAACTGTTCCAAGATCTGATTTTGATCAACTCGAAACCATAACTGTAGCTTAAACCAATCACTGTTGTTAGCAACGTTGATCATCGTGAAAAGATTATTCGAATACTATCATTTAAGTCCAAATCTTTTCTTATTTTTGTTATCACCAAAACTATAAATTTTATCCTAACAAGGCATCTAATATTTTAGCTCAAATTTGATCCTCTACACAAAATTTCCCACGGCCAAGAACCTAACTCTGGTTCTACCTCTAAACAAAGTACTAGCAGCTAATACTAAGCTTACAACAGCAGGAAATTCTTACCCAAAAGCTAAAGAGAGCTGGACAAGTCTCGGGTTTCACTTGGCGAAGATAATCGAACAACACTGCTAGTTCGCGATCGTCTCCAAGGTCGAACTACAGCCTCAAATGGGTAGCAATCGAAAGAGCAACTCAAGGAGAATCCAGTGCCACCAATCTCGTTCAAAACAACGGCTGGAATCGACAGAAATCTAGGGAAGAAATGTTCGGGTGAATATTAGCTATCGAGGGTTTGAAGATGGAGATAAGAAATGTCGGGCTCTAAATAATTCTAAGTGTCACTCAACATATATCTATATATCTCCACTACAACAGCTGCTGTTCACAAAATCAGGCGCTACAGTAGTAGTCTTACTACTGAAACCAGCGTTTCCCTTCAACCGAATCAGTTGATACAATCAGATGTTGCACTACACAACGGGACATCAAAACAACGTCGCACCGTCTAATAAAAACAACGACACCACAGCGCTTCAATAGCTGATGACAGATCCCTCTCAAAACAGCCAACAGCTGAAATGCTAAATAACTCAAACGATGATGTATCAGGGTTCCCGCTAACAAAGGTAAAAGCAATAGCTGATCACTCGACAGAATCAGATCCCTCGCAAAGGCAACGGCTGATTAGCGCTAGAACATCAGCAGTCAACTCAGATGTTGACCAACACTTGACAGCTGCTCGCACACGCGTTAACGCTAACTACTGCTCCCCGCTACACACTCACTGCTGAGTTGACTAGCCTTGACATCTGATTACGCCACTGCTGAAATACCAACAGCTGAATGCTCATGCAACTCACTGCTGACTTCTTCATGTAATAGCTCACAACTGATCACGCTACTACTGAAATACCAACAGCTGAATTGCCCGCAAGCCTTCGCATAAAAACACTGCTGGATTTACTTCTCCCAGCGATAAACCTTACTGCTGAAACACTACTGGGATCATTTCCCGCTAGCAAAATGCAACTGCTGAACTCCAATTCCAGAAGTATGAACTTCCCAAACCAAACTTCACTACAATTCCTCAAAATCTGAAATTCGAAATCCCTAAAATCTCGTGACTAATCCTAAGCAAAATTGATTAATCACTATTTGAATATCTCAATCCTCACAAGATCTTAGTCTTAATTTCAGTTCATAGTCTTGTTTTTGTATCACCAAAACTTATAAATTTATCTTAACACCCTATTGCTCGAGATTTCACTGATGTGTTTCCGGATGAGATTCCAAGATTTCCCTCGAGACGAGAGATTGACTTCAGCATAGATTTGGTGCCATGGACGGTCCCGATTTTCAGAGATCCTTATCTGTTGGCGCCAGCTGAGCTGAACGAACTTAAGGATTAGTTGCGTGATCTTTTGGAGAAAGGCTTCATCAGACCGAGTATGTCACATTGAGGAGCTCCGAATCTTTTTGTGAAGAAGAAGGATGGATCTATGAGGATGTGTGTTGATTTTTGGTAGTTTAATAAAGCAACGATTAAGAACAAGTATCCTTTATCGAGGATTGATCACTTGTTCGATCAGCTGCAAGGATCGGTAGTGTACTCTAAGATTGATCTGCGATATAGTTATCATCAGTTGCGGATTAGAGACGCTAATGTGTCGAAGACGGAGTTCAGGACTAGAAATGGGCATTATGAGTTCTTAGTGATGCCTTTTGGATTGATGAATGCTCCTACTGTCTTCATGGATTTGATGAATGTAGTGAGTACATTGATCATTTTGTGATTGTATTCATAGACGATATCCTGGTGTACTCGAGGAGCTATAGAGAGCATAAGGAGCACTTGAGACTGGTGTTGCAGAAACTTAGAGACTCAAAGCTTTATGCGAAGTTCAGCAAGTGTGAATTCTGGCTGGATAGAGTAATCTTTTTGGGTCATGTCCTTTCTGCACAAGGTATTTACGTATATCCTAGTAAGATCGAAGCAGTTCTTAACTGGGAGCGACCTAGGAATGTTTTTGAGATCGGTAATTTCTTGGGTTTGGCTGGCTACTATAGACGTTTCATCGAGAAGTTTTCTTCGATAGCCAGGCCGATGACTCAATTGACTTAGAAGGATAGGAAATTTCTTTGGACAGACGAGTGTGAGTCGAGTTTTCAATTTCTCAAGGAGAAGTTGACAACTGCTCCTGTATTAGCTTTGCCTTCAGGTTCTGGAGGTTTTGTTGTTTGTTCTGATGCCTCTCTGAATGGTTTGGGTTGTGTGTTAATGCAGAACGGGTGAGTGATAGCTTATGCATCTCTACAGTTGAAGCCCCATGAGACGAGATATCCCGTTCATGATTTAGAGTTGGCCGCCATTGTTTTTGCATTGAAGATTTGGCGTCATTATTTGTATGGTGAGCAATTTGTGGTGTACACGGACCACAAGAGATTGAAGTATAACTTCACTCAGTCATATCTGAATATGAGGAAACGTCGTTGGATGGAGTTGCTCAAGGATTTTTACTGTGAGATTCAGTATCAGCCTGGGCGGATGAACTTAGTGGCCGATGCTTTGAGTAGGAAAGCCCAACCTGCGATGTTGACGTCGATGAGTATATCCAAAGTCCATAAGGATTTGGGAACTTCTGGATGGCGTTCCAGCCAGATGATCAGTACTTCGTGGTTTCTTCTTTTCGGGTGGAACCACAGATTGTTTCAAATATTAGAGCAGCATAGATAACTGACCCGTATATTCATGAGTTGAATATTAAGGACCAGAATGGTCAGTCAGATGATTTTTCTGTTGCTTATGATGGATTCTTGAGATTTCGTGGTAGATTGGTTGTTCCGAATTTGATTGATTTGAAGGAAACCATCTTGAATGAAGCCCAGTGTAGCCGTTACAGTGTGCATCCTGGAGAGAAGAAGATGTATCATGCCTTGAAGTCTCACTACTGGAGGGAAGGTATGAGAATGACATCTCTGGATTTGTAGCACGATGTTTGAATTGCCAACAGGTCAAGGTCGAGAGAATGACACCTGGTGGATTGCTACAGAGTTTAGAAATGCCTCAATGGAATTGGGAGCACATTTCCATGGATTTTGTGACGCACTTACCTCGATCGAATAGGGGATGCGATGAGATTTGGGTGGTGATTGACAGGCTTTCGAAGTCATCCCATTTCATTCCCTATGATATGAGGTGTTCTATGAAAAGATGGCTAGACGGTACATTGATCATGTAGTTAGATTGCATGGAGTACCAGTTTCGATAATGTCTGATAGAGATCCAAGATTTACTTCCCGATTTTGGAAGAGCTTTCAAGCAGCTATGCGTTCGAGATTGGCTATGATTACAGCTTATCACCCGCAGACCGATGGCCAATCTAAGAGGACCATACAGTTTTTTGAGGGTATTATGCGAGGTAGTGATGGATTTCATTGGTAGCTGGCAGGATTCTTTGTCCTTTGTCGAATTTTCGTATAACAATAGCTACCAATTGACTATCGGGATGGCCCCATTTGAAGCTTCGTATGGTCAAAAGTGTAGATTAGTGCAGAATATGAAAGATCAGATAGAGTTGATTCGGAGTAGAATGAAAGCTACACAAGATCGCCATGCTAGCTATGCTAACAAGAGACAGACATTTGGAATTTGAGGTTGGCGATCGAGTGTTTTTGAAGGTTTCTCCTTTCAAGAGCATGATAAGATTCAGATTTAAGGGTAAATTGGCTCCTACATTCATTGTTCCCTTTGAGATTGTTGAGAGGATTGGGTCTTTGGCTTACATATTGCGATTTCCTGCTGAGTTAGCAGTGATACATGATGTGTTTCATGTATCTATGTTGAGGAAATATGAGCCAGATCCGTCCCATGTATTGAGGAATGACGAAGTTGAGCTGGATCAGAGCCTGCGTTGTGTCAAATATCCAGTGCAGATTCTAGATAGAAAGGAGAAACAACTGCGAAAAAAAAGTATGCCGTTGGTGATGGTCCAATGGAGCAAGCATTGTGGAGAGGAAAATACCTGGGAATTCGGATAAAATATGAGATAGGAGTGGCCTCATCTGTTTGAGTTTTGACAGTAGCATTCCAGGTAATCTTTTAGCTTGTTGTTTGTGTGATTTGAGTCGCTTTTCATCTTGATTTGTGACTTGATTTAGTATTGAGATATGCTGGTTGGTTTTGATATTTAGTTTTGGTGATTTCTTGGTTCTGATCTGTTTTTGAGAGTTGATTTCGAGGACGAAATCCTTTTTTAGTTGGGGAGAATGTGAGGACTATAAATTTATTAATTGGTGATTAATCGGTTAATCAGATCTGGATGAGGATTAACCAATGGAGACGTTAGTGGTATTCGGATTTGAGAGAATTGGTTAATATGTGGATGATTTCATATTTGGTGTAGAGCAGATCAGATGTGAGTTGTTTGTCGCTAACAGGTGGCTTAGAATAGATCATATTTGCGCTAGCGGATTCGGGAATGATCAAATTTGGTATCGCATTACGTTTGGTTCAGGGAGATATCAGAGTTGAGGAATACCCCGTGCGAGTGAAGGTGTGATTGATAAGATCGGGGTGTCCAAATCTGCCCATTGCGTGTTTGAGCGAGTTTCTTGGAGAGGTAAGCAATACGATGTCGTTTTGTGTTACCATGTGTACGTGGGTCGAGTATAAGCAATACGATGTCGTTTGGTATATATCAGATTTGGCGTTGTCAAGGGGTGATTGATACGATGTCTTTTAGCGAGCATTGGATTTGATGAAATCCAGATCTGGATGTTCGTGAGAGGGCCTATGTCGCGAGATTTGTTTGTTGGAGCGGGACTCCTACGCGACGTCGTTTGGTGGTCACGCGCTAGTATAGCGTAGAGAGGTCAGATCTGAGTTAGCGCTAAAATCTGAGTAGCGCTGAGATCTGAATGCTGGATTCAGCTTTGACTTAAGTAGTTGACTTTTATTGTAGCTTTGACTGAGAGATTTAAATATAAGGGTCAATCAACACTTAGCCATTTAGAACCCGATATTTTTTTTCTTCTTCTCGAGAGTCTTCGAAACCCTTACTGTTCATTCGAACCCTTTCTCCGCCGATTGCCGGCGATTTACGCCGCCGTTTGGAGAAAGATTTGTGGCGCTGAGCTCGTCTCCCTTGGGGCTTTCGATTGATACCAGTTTGGAGATTTGAATCGACGAATTGAGGGAGCACGAAGTAGTTCCAGGTTCGAACAACTTCGTGATTGTTGGTCAATAGTTCTTCTGTTCTTTAGAGATTTTGAGTAAGTGATTTCTTATCGTCCTAAGCTTAGATTTAGAGCTGAGTGGTGCTTTGTTGAGTTTAGGTAGCTGTTTTAGGCTACGCGGCTTTAGGTTGTAAGCTGAATGAGCTTTGGCGTGAGCTAATTATTAGATATCTTGGCAGATTTGAGCTTTTGAGCAGCTTCTGTTGAGTTCATCGAGAGCTGCTGGGACAGTAAACCTGAGTGGGTTGTTGGTGCTCTGTCTTCATAAGATATGTCGAGGTAGAAATTGAGATTTGAGGTACGAATTGGAACTTATTTAAACAGCTTTGGCATAAGCATGAAATATTTCCAGCGTGATCTGTATGTTGTGATTGAGTATTTACGTGAACATATTTTCTTGATTGGGATTTGTTTATATGTTCTGTTTACGTATGATTTATGTATGTTGTGATCTGATATTGACTGGCATGCAAGCATACATATTGAGCCTGATATTTGATAGATGACCCGTGTAGAGCTAGCGTTGTGATCGGCCGGCTGAGTTGTCGCGCCTGAAAAGTCCAATGCTATCATCGAGGTGGTGGCCGGCTGAGTTGTCGCGCCTGAATACCACTGAGATGTGATGGTCGACGGACCTGAAGATCATGGATCGATGATTTCCACCGGTTGATTAACTATGTGTGGTGTTTGAGGCTCAATTGAGATTTGATTGCCATCTGAGTTGTTGGCCTTGATGACCGATATTCTTTGATAACCTCATGCATCTTATAACTTGAAATATTGCATGTTTATGAATTGCTGTTTTATGAGTGCTCTTCGTACTGAGGTTTGACCTCGTTTATTTTCCCTGTTTTTTGTCTGCTTGGGTAGGTGTTGGCCTTTGCAGGTTCTACAGATAACCCAACTGGTCAGAGGGGATCGTCAGTTGGTAGATCCCCGTTCTGAGTCCCATTTAAATGTATTATGTATTGAGCCAGGGTATGCCCTGTGTTAATTTTTATTGGGGACCCGTATTTGATGCATACTTGTATTTATTGTGTGCTGTTGATGTTTAGGATTTATGAGTTTAAATCCTTATTTTGATTATGAATTATATTTTGGATCAGGCCCAAAACGAAAATTTTTAGCCCATATTTTGAATGCTTCCGTGTTGTTAAGATAAATTTGAGTAATTAATCTGTAATTAGCGCATCGGGCCTGACAAAGGAGATGCCCAAGCTGGTGCGGCAAAATACATCCAAGCTGGAACAGATAGCAGAAGCTTTTACAGCAAAGGAAAAACAGCTCAGGAGAAGAATAGCTTGGATCGGTGGTCAGATGTAGATTAGATCTCTAGTTAAAGATGAATCCGAACAGATGTGATCCAAAGAAGAAGGGATATAATCACTAGTGCAAGATTTATCCAGTGTAGAGGATCACATGTTGTTAGATACCAAAAGGTATCATAGAGTACCGCTCAACGACAACTCAAAGGAGAAAAACAACTGGGAAGGAAACCAGCTGGTAAACTAGCTTAAATCTTACAGTGTACAAGATCAGACAATAGCAGGAAAAAACAGAACAAGAGCAGCTGTGAACAAGAGTAGATAAGAAGTTTAGCTTAGAGAAGAAATGCATATCAGCTCAAGAGCAGCTTAGTGATGAGAAGCAACCAGCTGGGAGGATACAAGTTTGTAGACCAGATCAGGAGCTTCGCAATAAATCAGATAAATTTGTTTGTGCAATCTCAGAATACTAGAAGATAAACTAATTTTTCTGATCGAGACAAAATCTCAAAGTGAGCAAAGGATGCAGAAGCGTAGATATGAAGAGAGCTCAAAGTCAATAAATCCTGCAACACATTTATTGCTAAAGGGAACAAGGTACAAATTTGTCAGAAGCCTTTACAACTGCAACACCTTGGTGTACAACGAATAAAATTGTACAATAGGCTTTATATCAAGAGTATAAAATAGTAGCAGTGAAGAGAGGCTAGTCTGTGTGTGAACAAGAGCAGGGCAAAAACAACAAAACAGAGTGCAAAATACAACAGAGACCGGCGCTTAGTTGAAATTTTTCACATTCTGGTTGCAGCTGTTGTTCAAGCTGGTCTTGTGCCCAGGTGTGAGCTGATCAGATCATGAGCTTCATTGAGTTATCTTATTCAATAGCACAACCCTAGGAAGACATCGAGAAACCATTTTAGAGAGAAGAACTTCCCAGCGTGTGAGAATACATTCGAGAGTGAGCTTAAACTGTAAACTTCACACACAGATTCACTCACATATTTGAGAGAGAGATGATTAGATTAGCTGAGTGAATCAAAAACAAAAACAACTTCCTATCAGTCTTTGAATAGAGACGTTAAATAAGTTCATTGTAGTCTTTCTCACTGAGATATTAAAGAAGTGTTGGTTAGTTAGACACACAGCCTGCGAGCTGGTGTGCATTGGTGGCCCAGGAACAAGACCATTCATTTGGTGATGGTCAAGTGGAGCAAGCATGGACGAGAAGAAGCTACGTGAGAGTTAGAAGAGAAGATGCAGCGTGAATGGTTTCATCTATTTCAGTATGCATCTTACTAGCTTCTATAGATAGACTTCTGGATGTTTTTTGACATTTATCTTGAAACATTTGGTTGGTAGTTGTCCTGTGAGTTCTGTGCTACTGATGTTTAGATCAGTTCTGAGGTTTGGTGATTGATTTCGAGGATGAAATCCTGTTTTTGTGGGGGAGGAATGTGAGATGAGAAATATTAGTGGAGTAATTAAGCTAATCAACCGGGTTTAGTATAGATCAGATCAGGTGTGAGCTGATATGGGACGAGCCAACCCCGAGCTGGTATGTCATATGGAACGCAAACTGGTCTGTGTGTGTGGAACAACTCTAGTTTGAGTGACTTACCGCGAGCGGGAAGCGATACGATGTCATTTTTAAGAGCTAGTCAGATCTGTTGTTGAGAGAGGGACAAATTTGGTTAGCGAGGAGAAGTCAAGCGTTGGTCAACGGTACTATTTGGACCTGTCCGGTTCGTGAGTTCGGAGTAAACTGGTGCAGTTTAATGATATCAGATTTGGTGAAGTCTGCATGAGAGTTAGCGGGTCTGAGTAGGTGAGATCTGCTTCAGATCTGGAAGTAGTGCGATGCCGTTTTGAGTAGTAGCGCTTGTCTAGCGTAGCGAAGCCAGATTTGAGTTATCGCTGAGGCCAGATCTGAGGGAATTTTGTCTAAGCTCTAAGATCCGAGTTGTCGGTGAGATCTGAATAAGTCAGTTTTGACTAAAGGATTTAAATGCTAAGTAGCGATCGACACTTAGTCATTTTTCAACCCGACATTTCTTATTTCTTTCCTTCTAAACCCTCGATTAGTACTGTTCATCCGAACCCTTCCTCGTTAGACTGCCGTCGATTTTCGTCGTTGTTTGGAGCGAGATTGGTGGTGCTGGGTTTGTCTTGCTTAACTCTTTAGATTGATACCAGTTTGGAGTTGTAGATCGACTTATGGAAGAGGATCGAAGTAGTTGAAGGTTTGAGTAACTTCACGAATTCCAGTCGATGGTTTTCCCAGTTCATATTTGAGCTTCTTCGTAAGTGATTCATCCCGTTATAGCTTCGTTGAGAGCTGGATAGTGCTCTGTAGAGTAGAGGTAGCTCGGTTGAGCTACGAGACATTAGATTTTAAGCTGTTGAGTTCAGAATTGAGTTGATTATGAGATATCTTGACATATTTGAGCTTTGAGCGGTGCCTGTTAAGCTTTGCCGTGAGTCAGTGAGGAAGCATATTTGAGCAGGACGTTGGTGCCGTGCCATGGTGAAATATGTCGAGGTAGAATTGAGATTTGAGGTACGAATTTAGCTAGACTTAGCACCTTTGATATCAGTTTTGGGGATATTTCTTTCGTTTTTTATTACTGTGACCGTGCGCTGTCTGTTTATGAAGCTGATTATGTGTTCTTATCTGTTTAATGTGTGTGCGAGTTATATGCATTGAATTAATCATGATTCTTCTGTGCATTCACGATATTGAGCCTGATTCCTTTGCGAGCTGAATTCCTTTTCACGTTTCGATCGGCCGACTGAGTCGTCGTGCCTGAAAGGTCCAACACAGCTTTTGATGTGGTGGCCGGCTGAGTCGTCGCGCCTGAATACCACTACCCTGTGATGGTCGGCGGAGTCATCGCACCTAAAGATCGAAGGATGATGATGATATATGCACAGCTGAGTCGTTGTGCTCTTCTTTTTGCCTACCGATGATTCTTGGTAGCCCTCATGAATTGCACGTTTGAAATATTGCATTGTCTGATACGACGGTTGCTTTATTGTGCTCTTGGTAGTGAGGTTGACCTCGTATCTTTTCCCTGTTTTGGTCTGCCTTGGTCCGTATTGGCTTTGGCAGGTTCTTCAGGTAACCAGGTTGGACAGAGTGTGCATCCGGGCGAGAAGAAGATGTATTATGCCTTGAAGTCTCACTATTGGTGGGAAGGCATGAGGAACGATATTTCTGTATTTGTAGCTCGTTGTTTGAATTTCCAACAGGTCAAGACCGAGAGAATGAGGCTTGGTGGATTGCTACAGAGCCTAGAAGTGCCTCAATGGAATTGGGAGCACGTCACCATGGATTTTATGACTCATTTTCCTCGATCGAATAGGGGATGTGATGTGATTTGGATTGTAGTGACAGGCTTTCGAAGTCACCCCATTTTATTCCCTATGATGTGAGGTGTTCGATGAAGAATTTGACGAAATTGTACATCCACCATGTGGTGAGATTGCATGGAGTGCCTGTTTCGATAGTGTCTGATAGAGATCCAAGGTTTACTTCCCGATTCAAGAAGAGCTTGCAGGCAGCGATGGGTTCGAGATTGTCTATGAGTACATCTTATCACACTCAGACAGATGGCCAATTCGAGAGGACCATTCAGATTTTAGAACACATGTCGCGAGATGTTGTGTTGGATTTCAGTAGTGGCTGGCAGGATTCTTTGTCTTTGGTCGAGTTTTCTTATAACAATAGCTACCAAGTGACTATCGAGATGGCCCCATTCGAAGATTTGTATGGTCTTAAGTGTAGATCACCTATCTGTT
Organism: Dorcoceras hygrometricum; assembly: GCA_001598015.1. Lineage (NCBI taxonomy): Eukaryota > Viridiplantae > Streptophyta > Magnoliopsida > Lamiales > Gesneriaceae > Dorcoceras > Dorcoceras hygrometricum. The sequence continues at coordinate 131,866 of KV004577.1, forward strand.
GGGAAGAGATTGGTGAGAAGCAGTTGTCTACTCCTGAATTTTTGCAGCATATGAAAGACCAGATCCAGTTGATTAGTTGTAGAATGAGGGCTTCTCAAGATCGACATTCGATAATAAGCGACACAGACCATTGGAATTTGGGTTGGCGATTGTGTTTATCAAAGTTTCTCCTTTCAAGAGCGTAATGAGATTCACACTTAAAGGTAAATTGGCTCCTAGATTCGTTGGTCCCTTTGAGATTATTGAAAGGATCGGGCAGATGTCTTATAGATTGCAGCTGCCTGAGGAGTTAACAGCGATACATGATATGTTTCATGTGTCAATGTTGAGGAAATATTTGCCAGATCCGTCCCATGTGCTGAGGACTGATGAATTTGAGCTGGATTCTACCATGAGTTATGTGGAATATCCAGTGCAAATTCTGGATAGGACGGAGAAGCAGTTGAGGAATAAGGTTATACCGTTGGTGATGGTCCAATGGAGCAAGCATGGCAGAGAAGAAGCTACCTGGGAAGTTGAAGAAAAGATGAGACATGAGTGGCCTCATCTGTTTGAGCGTTGATGATAAACTTCCAGGTAATTTTATGAATTGTTGGTCTCGTGTTTTAAGGGATTTTCGCTGTTGGTTTGGGGTTTTGTTAAGAATTGGGTTATGCTGGGCAGATTGTTTGTTTGAATTTGGTGTTTTCTGTAATTCTGATAACAGTTTTGAGCGTGGACATGGCTATTTCATGTTATGAAATCTGTTTGACTGCTGTTGTGTGTTTACGTGAAGCAGACTTGATGAATTGATTGATTGTATGTTCTGTTTTGCGTAAATTGTGCATGTAGAAATCAGATATGAATTTCTTGACATTCATGCATACTGTGAGACCTGGAAAGTTAGTTAAGATTAATTGTTGAATTAATCGGATTTTAGAGATTTCTGGTTGTTCAGATCTCTGTTTGGAAGTTTGATTTTATTTTCGGGTCAGATTTCACATTTCAAGCAATTCTGGAAGTTTTCATATTTGTTTTAAGGAGATCTGGTTTCGTGGTGAGAGATGGTGGATATGGTGAAATCCAGTCGTAGCGTGTTTTGGTAGTGCAAGATTCCTAAACGCCGTCGTTTTAGTGAAATCTGGATGTGTTGCGTTAAGTGAAATCTGGTAGCGTGTTTGTATCCAGCTGCTGCTTTATTTTGTTTGTTGAGGGCAAAACGATATCGTTTTGATAAGTTGGATACGGCACCATTTGGATTAGTTGCTGCGACGCCGTTTTGGATATTGCGACTGGTACCAGATGTGAGCAGATGTCAACGATGGTCAACTCTACTGTAGCTTTCATCTGGTTGTTTTGCGCGAGAGCTAGCGACTGGATGACGTAGGTTGTGCGTCATCGTTTTGGTTAACGCTAAGGAATCCAATCGAGGGGTTAGCAACCAGCAGTTGGGTCTGTGCGACGTCGTTTACGTAAGTTGTAACGCAGCATTTTGATGCAACGTCTGGTACCAGCTTTTGGTTTGTGGAGCATCTAGTAGTTGGGTTGTCCAGCTTTTGGGTTTGAGGACCAGTAGCAAGTAGCGAGTGACGTGTCACTTTGCGACGTCGTTTTGGGTTGTTGAGATTTATTAGTTATGGGATTCAGCAGCTGTTGGTTGTTGCAACTGCTGGTTGAGATTTCAGTAGCGCAACTGCTGGTTTTGTCGGTGGACATGTTTAACCAGATTTCAGCCGTTGCGAGTTATATTTATAGGAAGACTTGGTCTTCGATTTGAGATAACAGATCCCATACTTAGCGAAATATTCTCTTGATGTCGACCTCTGTTCTTCGAACCCTTAGTACTGTTCACCGTTGATTTTATCCGATGATTCCCGTCGTTTCCGGCCACCGTTTGGTTCGTGTGAGGTAGCGTTGGACTCCTCTCGAGAAGCTCTTCCTTTCTATACCATTCTTGGAGGCTGTTTTTGGCTAGAGGGAGATCGCGAAGTTGCTGTATTCGGCCGTGTGTTGCGTCGTTGAGGTAGAACTTCAAATTGTTGTGGAGATCTTAGTCTTAGCCTTTGTTTAAGCTTCCTGTTAGTGGTATTGTTGGAATCAGCTGCTGGTGTGAGTGTATGACTCCCAGCCGTGCTTCTGTGTATTAGCGTCCCTGTGATTTATTGGCATGTGTGTTTCAGCAGGTTGTTATCCAGATTTCTCGGGACCTTTGCTTGTGATAATTGTTGCACAGAAAGTATAAGATACGGATTTGAGCTTGATGTAGCTGGGAATTGGCGTGAGATTTAATGTTAGATGGCTGCTGGTGCTTTGCCGTGGATGTTGCTGTGTGCATATGTGATTGTTGTTGATTTTAGCTGCTATGTTTATGCATACACGCATTTCTCATATTGCATTCATATCTCTGTTGCAGCCATTGCTTTGTACCTCTTTGTATTGCTGTTTTTTCTTACCAGGATGCGAGGGCGAGCGGCAATACCGCACTCTCATCTCCCTGCTGGGCTCTGTTAGTCACCATGCGCCGAGTGGTTAACTACCACAGTTCATGGGCGAGGCAACGACAGGTTGAGTTGTTTGTTGCATCTGGTATTCAGGTGTAGTGTCAAGGCGAGTGGCTCATTACAACACTTTGAACTCACCCCATGGCCACTGATTCGTTGCTGATCTCGTGGAGCTATGTTTGAGTTACTTGGCTCCCTTGTTGGTTGTAGCCTTCAGTTGTTATCCGGTGTCTCATGCATAGCATCTTCATTTTATCTTATGCATTTCCTTTAGCTGTTTCAGTTGCTCTCCGTACTGGGGTTTGACCCCATGTCCCTCTGGGGCTTGGTTTGTTTCCTTGTTTGTGTTGTTTTTAGGAAACCCAGGTTTTATAGCTGGTCGTGGTTTTAACCCAGCTGGTGGTGCCCCAGGAGGTGGTTAGAGTATCCCAGTTGCGTATAGCATATTTATATGTATCAGTTGAGTTAGCCAGGGGATGCCCTGTGCTTCGTTGTTGTATCCAGTTGTTGGAGTCTGATACTTGTGTTTGTATGCAATACCGTATTGTTATGGCTTGTAGCCATTTGTTGTTTTGTTGATTTTATAAACTGGGATATATTTTGAGTATTGCATTATTTTAAATTATATTGTTTTAAACCGTCAGGCCAAAAGCGAAAATTTTACCCGCTTTTTGATAGCTTCCGCGTGTGTTTGTATGATTTTACTCTGTTGAGAGCACGAGGCCTGGCATTTTTGGTATCAGAGCTTAAGCTGGGATAATCTCGATTTCTTTGATCACACTTGAGTCTAGGCACAGTGTTGTGTGTTGCATGTGCTTGGCTATGTGATTACGTGCTGCATATTTCTGTGTTATATGTTGTATCTATTCTGTTTTTCTTGATCATGTTGAGTCTTTTCGTAGATGCCGCCTAGACGCCATAGTAGAGGTAGGGGGCAGTTTGAGGAATCGACAGGACAGAATGAGGATCGCGTAGCGCTTCTAGTCGTTCGAGTAGTAGGCATGATGAGGAGGAGGAAGTTGGTGACTTGCCTCCCCCGGTGGAGCGGATGGATGTTGTTATAGCACGGTTTCAGAGGATGAACCCTCCGGTCTTTAATGGTGATGAGTCCAGTGAGGATGCGGACTCGTGGATCCGGAATATTATTGGTCTTTTCGATCGGGTGCAGTATGATGATGATCTTCGGCTGAGTTTGGCGACCCTCTTGCTCAGGAAGGCTGCAGAGCGCTGGTGGCGAGGTGCTTCGAGTACCCTGTTGGAGACCGGTGTTGGGATCTCTTGGGACAGTTTTTGCGTGACCTTCTGGCAAGAGTATGTGCCCGAGTCTTATGTGAACGCCCGGGAGCGGGAGTTCGACCATCTTGAGCAGGGTTCGATGACTGTTCGGGAGTATGCTAGGAAGTTTTCTTCTCTGTTGGCGTACGTTCCCCATGTTTCTGACCGGGAAAGGGCCAAGGGGACTAGATTTCTTGAGGGATTGAACTAAGAGTTGTATCAGATGGTGTTGACCAGTAAGCCCAAGACCTATGCTGAGGTGGTGGATAGTGCCATCGACATTGAGGAAGGTTTGAGGAGTCTTCATGCTCGCAGACAGCAGGTAGCGCAGGCTGGTCGTCCTGTTATTCAGGGAGCGTAGTCTTCACAGTCCTCCCAGTCAGCCTATCATCCCCAGCATCAGCAGCAGGTGGCTCAGCAGTCTGGCCGTCAGAGGTTTCGACCCCACGGTCAGCAGTTCAAGAAGAAGTCGGGTTCTGGCTCTTCTGGTTTGGGCAGCTCGAGTAGCAGTGGTTCTCGGGCTGAGTTTTGTGGTTTTTGCGGTGGAAAGCATCCTTCTACACAGTGTGTTGGTGTGCAGGGTTCCTGCAACCTTTGTGGTCAGTACGGGCATTTTGCTAGAGTGTGTCCGTCAGCTGGATCACAGCAGACTGCGGCCCAACCTCAAGGTCATGGAGGTCAGTCTAGGGGTCGTTCCCCTCAGTTTCAGCAGCCCCGATTGGGTGAGACTAAGTTTAGGCCATTTTAGAAACCTGGTCCGTCGCGGTTCGGATAGTCGTCTCAGCCTTTCTACTCAGGACCCCAGCATGCTCAGGTTAACGCCATCACTAGGGAGCAGGCCGAGGAGACGCCGAGTCGGGGATCGCAGGTACTTGTCTCGTTTTTTATTTTCCTTCGCATGTGTTGTTTGACATCGGTGCATCACATTCGTTTATTTCTGATTTGTTTGTTGTTGAGCATGGTTTGTGTACCATTTCGTTGCACGATGTTGTTTCCGTGTCTACCCCTGGCGGTGTGAGCTTGTTCTCCCAGGTGGTTTTGTTAGATGGCGTGTTGCGTTTTGGTGAGAATGTGTTGGTGGTGAGTTTGATCCGTTTGATGTTGTGGGATTTCGATTGCATAGTTGGGATGGATGTGTTGTCCAACTATAGGGCCTCTGTGGACTATTTCCATGGGAATGTGCGCTTTAGGCCTTTGTCTAGATAGAAGTGGGAATGCGGGCTTTATGATCTACGCTTTGGATGCGTCTCCTTCTTCCCGTGTGCAACTTAGTGACGTTCCCGTGGTGCGGCATTTTCCCGACGTGTTTCCGGAAGAGATTCCTGGTTTTCCTCCGAGGCGGGAGATTGACTTCAGCATCGAGTTGGTGCCTGGCACAGCTGCAATTTCTCATGCCCCGTATCGTCTAGCGCCTGCGGAGTTGAGAGAACTCAAGGTGCAGTTAGATGATTTACTGGAGAAAGGTTTTATTCGTCCTAGTATGTCACCATGGGGAGCGCCCATATTATTTGTGAAGAAGAAGGATGGCTCAATGCGGATGTGCATTGATTTTGGCCAGCTGAACAAAGCCACTGTCAAGAACAAGTACCTGTTGCCGAGAATCGATGATCTGTTTGATCAGTTGCAAGGTTCTGCGGTGTACTCGAAGATTGATCTTCGTTCAGGGTACCATCAGCTGAGAGTGAGAGATCAAGATGTCGCGAAGACTACTTTTCGTACGAGGTACGGGCATTTTGAGTTTCTGGTTATGCCATTTGGATTGACTAATGCCCCTGCAGTCTTTATGGATTTGATGAACCGAGTTTTCCGTTAGTTTATTGATCAGTTTGTGATTGTTTTCATTGACGACATCTTGGTGTACTCGAAGACTCCGAGGGAGCACAAGGAGCACTTGGGAATTGTCCTGCAGAGGTTGAGAGAACAGCAGTTGTATGCTAAATTCTACAAGTGTGAGTTTTGGTTGGATCGTGTTGTATTTCTGGGTCATGTCATTTCACCGGATGGTATTTCTGTGGATCCCAGTAAGGTTGATGATGTACTGAACTGGGAGCGTCCCAGGAATGTTTTCGAGATTCGCAGTTTCTTGGGTCTGGCTGGCTATTACCGTCGTTTCATCGAAGGATTCTCTAGTATAGCAAAGCCGATGACTCAATTGACTAAGAAGGACAAGCGTTTTGTTTGGACTGAGAAGTGTGAGAATGCTTTTCAACTGCTTAAAGAAAAACGTATTACTGCACCTGTGTTGGCCCTACCGTCCGGAACAGGTGGATTTGTTGTTTGTTCTGACTCTTCGCTTAATGGATTGGGCTATGTTTTGATGCAGAATGGTCGAGTCATTGCGTATGCCTTGCGGCAGTTGAAACCGCATGAGACTCGTTATCCGGTCCATGATTTGGAGTTAGCAGCCGTGGTCTTTGCGTTGAAGATCTGGCGTCATTACCTGTATGGCGAGCAGTTTGTGGTGTACTCGGACCACAGAAGTTTGCAGTATCTATTTTCGCAGCCTGACTTGAACATGAGACAACGTCGTTGGATGGAGCTGCTAAAGGACTTTGATTGTGAGATCAAGTACCAGCCTGGGAAGTCGAACGTAGTGGCCGATGCTTTGAGCAGGAAGCCTAGTGAGATGCTTGCGTCGTTGTACATCTCTAAGGATCAGGTGCATCTTAACACTACGGGTTGGAGATTCTACCTGACTGAGGATTGTGTTGTGGTTTCTTCGTTTCAAGTGGAGCCACAGATTGTTTCTAGTATTCGAGCAGCTCAGAGGACTGTTCCGTCTATCCACGAGTTGAAGTTAAAGGTCAGGGCTGGCAAACTTGAGGACTATTCTGTCTCTTCCGATGGTTGTTTGCGTTTCCAGGGCAGGTTGGTTGTGCCCAATCTGATTGATTTGAAGGAGGAGATCCTTCGGGAAGCACACTGTAGCAGACATAGTGTTCATCCTGGTGCATGGAAGATGTACCATGCGTTGAAGCCGCACTTTTGGTGGGCTGGCCTGAAGAGTGATGTTGCTGGTTTCGTTGCTCGTTTTTTTAATTGCCAGATGGTTAAGGCCGAAAGGATGAGACCTGGTGGTCTGTTGCAGAGTTTGGAAGTGCCCCAAGAATTTGGAGCACATTGCTATGGATTTCGTGACGCATCTGCCTCGTTCTAGCAGAGGATGCGATGCTATTTGGGTGGTTATAGACCGACCGTCGAATTCTGCACATTTTATTCCCTATGGGATGACCTTATCATTGAAGAAGATGGCGAAGTTGTACGTTGATTTTGTTGTTAGACTGCATGGTGTGCCTGTTTCGATCGTTTCTGACCGAGATCCGAGGTTTACTTCCAGGTTTTGGAAGAGTTTTCAAACAGCTTTGGGTACTAGATTGGCGATGAGCACCACATATCACCCCCAGACAGATGACCAATCTGAGAGAACTATCCAGACGTTGGAGGATATGTTGCGAGCTTTTGTGTTGGATTTCGGAGGTAGCTGGAAAGACGCGTTGTCTTTAGTGGAGTTTTCCTATAATAACAGCTACCAAGTGACGAATTGTATGGCGCCGTTTGAGGCTTTGTATGGCAGAAAGTGCAGATCGCCGGTATGTTGGGAAGAAGTGGGGGAGAAGCAGCTATCTGTCCCTGACTTTGTGCAGAAATGAAAGATCATGTGGATCTTATTCGACAGCGAATGAAAGTTGCCCAGGATCGCCAAGCCATTTATGCGAATAAGAGGCATCGACCTCTTCAGTTTCAGGTTGGTGATCATGTATTTCTCAAGGTTTCTCTGTTTCTTAGTGTGATGCGCTTTGGACGCAAGGGAAAGTTAGCCCCTCGTTTCGTCGGAGCGTATGAGATTGTTGAGAGGATTGGCCCTTTATCGTATCGGCTGTTGTTGCCGCCAGAGTTGTCTTCTCTACATGACGTCTTTCATGTTTCCATGTTGAGGAAGTATGAGCCAGATCCGTCTCATGTGCTTAGGACTGACGAGGTTGAGCTAGATCAGTCGTTGAGCTATCAGGAATACCCCTTGCATATCCTTGGCAGAAAAGAGAAACAGCTGAAAAATAAGACCATCCCGTTGGTAATGGTGCAGTGGAGCAAACATGGAAGGGAAGAAGCTACTTGAGAGCTTGAAGAAAAGATGCAGCGCGAGTGGCCGCATCTGTTTGAATAGCTGTTGAGCTAAATTTCCAGTAGTTAGCTTTTGGTTGTATTTCTTCCCTAGTTGTTGTTAATTGTTTGCTCAGTAATTTTGAACTCTTGGCCATGTGTTAGGCGAGTTCCTATTTTGTATTTGCTGCGGTGTTGTGTTTTCAGAATTGTTGACCGATTTCGAGGACGAAATCCTTTTCAGTGGGGGATAAATGTGAGACCTGGAAAGTTAATTAAGATTAATTGTTGAATTAATCGGATTTTAGAGATTTCTGGTGGTTCAGATCTCTGTTTGGAAGTTTGATTTGTATTTTCGGGTCAGATTTCACATTTCAAGCAATTCTGGAAGTTTTTCGATTTTTTTTATGTAGAGATCTGTTGTGAGATCTGGTTTTGTGGTGAGAGCTGGTCGATTTGGTGAAATCCAGTCGTAGCGTGTTTTGGTAGCGCGAGATTCCTAAACACTGTCGGTTTAGTGAAATCTGGATGCGTTGCGTTAAGTGAAATCTGGTAGCGTGTTTGTATCCAGCTGTTGATTTATTTTGTTTGTTGAGGGCAAAACGATATCGTTTTGATAAGTTGGATACGGCACCGTTTGTATTATTTGCTGCGACGCCGTTTTGGATATTGCGACAGGTACCAGCTGTGAGCAGATGTCAACGATGGTCAACTCTACTGTAGCTTGCGTATGGTTGTTTTGCGTGAGAGCTAGCGACTGGATGACGTAGGTTGTGCGTCGTCGTTTTGGTTAGCGCTAAGGAATCCAGTCTAGGGGTTAGCGACAAGCTGTTGGGTCTGTGCGACATCGTTTACGTAAGTTGGAACGCAGCGTTTTGATGCAACGTCTGGTACCAGCTTTTAGTTTGTGGAGCATCCAGTAGTTGGGTTGTCCAGCTTTTAGGTTTGAGGACCAGTCGCAAGTAGCGAGTGACGTGTCACTTTGCGACGTCGTTTTGGGTTGTTGAGATTTATTAGTTATGGGATTCAGCAGCTGTTGGTTGTTGCAACTTCTGGTTGAGATTTCAGTAGCGCAACTGCTGGTTTTGTCGGTGGACATGTTTATCCAGATTTCAGCCGTTGCGAGTTATATTTATAGGAAGACTTGGTCTTCGATTTGAGATACCAGATCCCATACTTAGCAAAATATTCTCTTGAATGTCGACCTCTGTTCTTCGAACCCTAGTACTGTTCACATTTGATTTTATCCGGTGATTCCCATCGTTTTCGGCCACCGTTTGGTTCGTGCGAGGTAGCGTTGGACTCCTCTCGAGAAGCTCTTCCTTTCTATACCATTTTTGGAGGCTGTTGTTGTCTAGAGCGAGATCGCGAAGTTGCTGTCTTCGGCCGTGTGTTGCGTCGTTGAGGTAGATCTTCAAATTGTTGTTGAGATCTTAGTCTTAGCCTTTGTTTAAGCTTACTGTTAGTGGTATTGTTGGAATCAGCTGCTGGTTTGAGTGTATGACTCCCAGCCGTGCTTCTATGGATTAGCGTCCCTGTGATTTATTGCCATGTGTGTTTCGGCAGGTTGTTATCCAGATTTCTCGGGACCTTTGCTTGTGATAATTGTTGCACAGAAAGTATAAGGTACGGATTTGAGCTTGATGTAGCTGGGAATTGGCGTGAGATTTAATGTTAGATGGCCGTTGGTGCTTTTTCGTGGATGTTGCTGTGTGCATATGTGATTGTTGTAGATTTTAGCTGCTATGTTTATGCATACACGCATTTCCCATATTGCATTCATATCTCTGTAGCCATTTCTTTGTACCTCGTTGTATTGCTGTTGTTTCTTACCAGGATGCGAGGGCGAGCGGCAATACCGCACTCTCATCTCCCTGCTGGGTTCTGTTAACCACCATGCCGAGTGGTTAACTACCACAGTTCATGGGCGAGGCAACGGCAGGTTGAGTTGTTTGTCGCATCTGGTATTCGGGTGTAGTGTCAAGGCGAGTGGCTCATTACCACACTTTGAACTCACCCCGTGACCATTGATTCATTGCTGATCTCGTGGAGCTATGTTTGAGTTCCTCTCCCTTGTTGGTTGTAGCCTTCAGTTGTTATCCGATGTCTCATGCATAGCATCTGCATTTTATCTTATGCATTTCCTTTAGATGTTTCAGTTGCTCTCCGTACTGGGGTTTGACCCCATTTCCCTCTGGGGCTCGGTTTGTTTCCTTGTTTGTGTTGTTTTCAGGAAACCCAGGTTTTACAGCTGGTCGTGGTTTTAACCCAGCTGGTGGTGCCCCAGGAGGTGGTTAGAGTATCCCAGTTGCGTATAGAATATTTATATGTATCAGTTGAGTTAGCTAGGGGATGCCCAGTGCTTCGTTGTTGTATCCAGTAGTTGGAGTCTGATACTTGTGTTTGTATGCTATACCGTATTGTTATGGCTTGTAGCCATTTGTTGTTTTGTTGATTTTATAAACTGGGATATATTTTGAGTATTGTATTATTTTAAATTATATTGTTTTAAACAGTCAAGCCAAAAGAGAAAATTTTACCCTCTTTTTGATAGCTTCCGCTTCTGTTTGTATGATTTTACTCTGTTGAGAGCACGAGGCCTGACACATACATCTTCAGCCAGATTAATTGATTGATGTCCTGATTGAGAGCCACATTGTGACTGTCCGACAGATGTGTCGGGCCCGAAAAGTCCAACTCTATCATCTGAGTGGTGACTTCCGGATTCGAGTGTCTACCACAGAGCTGTGATGGGCTGACGGGTACCGAAGATCACGGTCCGATGATTTCCCCGGTTGATACACTGTGTTGGATAGAGGCTCGACTTGATTTGATTTTCCAGTTGATACACTGGTCTTGATTACCGATTCCTTGACAGCCTCATGCATTTCATAACCTGATTTATAGCATGTTGCATCATTTGCTGGTTATAGATGGCTCTTCGTACTGAGGCTTGACCTCGTATTTATTTTCCTTCTTTTGTGTCTTTTGGGTCTGTGTTACCCATTTGCAAGATCTACAGGTAACCAAGCTTGACCGAGTGGAGCGCCAGCTGGTCGATCCCCGTTCCCTTAAGTCCCAGTTATATATTATATTATGTATTGAACCAGGGAATGCCCTGTGTTTTTATGTATTGGGGATCTGTATGTGATTTGATATTTTATATTACCTGTTTTGTGTATGAGTTTGATTTAACTTGTACTTTGATTATGAATATTTTGAATGATGATCTGAGTTCAGGTCCAAATTATTTCGAAAAATTTTTAAGCCTTGTTTTACGCTTCCGTGATTATGTGTTTAATTGTGCGGTTATCTTTGTTGATTAGCACGGGGCTTGAAATTTTTGGTATCAGACCTTAAACTTGGATAAGCTCGATTTCCTTTGATTCACACTCGAGTCTAGGCACAGAGTTTTCATTTGATTTTTATTGACTCTGTGACTTACATGATTATATTATCTGTCTCTTTGATATGTGCTGTTAGTCTTACCTTGAGATTTGTTTAGATGCCGCTGAGGAGAAGTAGAGGAAGGACTACTAGACGTACCGCAGAGGAGTCTAGGGCCTCGGATAGTGATGAGGGCAATCAGCAGGTTGAGGATGTTACGAGACAGATAGGCGAAATGGAGCTAGTCTTAGCTAGGTTCCAGCGGACGAACCCTTCGACTTTTGCTGCTGCTGAGGCTGGTGATTTGGCCGAGAGTTGGCTAGTGCAGATGGAGGAGCTGTTTGATACTTTGGAGTACACTCCTGAGAAGAGATTAAAGCTGGAGGTGTTGCATTGAGGGATAATGCGCAGCGCTGGTGGAGAGGTACTTCCCGTATCTTACGTGAGAGTGGGGCTGTGATTCCTTGGAAGAGCTTCTGTGTCGCGTTCCGACAGGAGTATACCCCGGAGCCCTACTACAACAGTCACGAGTGGGAGTTTGATAATCTGAAGCAAGGTACGACAAAGGTGGCCGAGTATGCCAGGCAGTTTTCTTTGCTTCTGATGTATGTGCCACACTTAGCCAACCAGGAGAGGACGAAGAGGAACAAGTTCATGAAGGGACTGAGGCCTGATTTGTTCCGGATGGTGTTGTCTGGATCCCCTACGACGTATGTTGACGCTGTGAACCGAGCGGTTGACTTTGAGGAGAGTTTGTTGGAGGCAGAGGCTCCAATTCAGCCGGCGTATGGACGTGCTTTTCAGCCGGTGCAGAGTATGTCGCAATCGTTCCAATCTCCTCAAGGGTCACAACAATCGAATCGCCAACAGTTTAGACCTCGAGGGAAGCAGTTCAAGAAGAAGGCGAATTCGAGTTCCTCTGGTTCTGTGAGTTCTGGTAGCAGTGGTTCTGGTAGTATGTCTTGTGGACAGTGCGGGGGGAAGCATCCGACTTCGCAGTGTCGTGGATTTCAGGGGTCTTGCCGTAACTGCGGACAGCCTGGACACTATGTTAGAATGTGTCCTTTGTTGAGGGGACAGACTTCGGTTCCTTCGCAGCAGGGTTCGGCTGGTGGTTCTTCACAAAGACCGTAGTTTCTTGTTCCGATCCAGCGATCTGGATTTCAACCCCATGAACCGTCTAGGTTTGGAGGATCTTCTAGACCTCAGTTTCAGATACCGCAGCAGGCCCAGGTGAATTCCTTGTCGGGGGAGCATGCTGAGGAGAAACCTGGTATTTTTATCGTAGGTACATGTTCTATCTTTGATTTTCCTGCGAGAGTTTTAATTGATACAGGAGCGTCACACTCCTTTGTTTCTGCATGGTTTGTGCATGAGTGTGGGTTGAGAGTTACCCCACTGTGTGATGTCGTATCTGTATCTACTCCTGCTGGTGTGTGGTTGATAGTTTGATTCGATTTGATCAGAACGTGCTAGTGGAGAATCTGATTGTCTTGGAGATGAGGGATTTTGATTGAATCTTGGGAATGGATGTATTGTCTAGCTATAAGGCTACTGTTGACTGTTTCCATGGTGTGGGGAGATTTCGCCCTGATTCGGGTGAGAAGTGGGATTCCTATGGCACGAATTCGAGGTCGAAGATTCCACTGGTGTCTGCCATTGAGATGTTTAGTATGTTATCGCTGGATAATGCTGGATTTATGATCTATACGCTTGATGTTTCCCAAGAGTCACGATTGGAGTTGAGTGACATCCCAATCGTTCGAGAGTTTCCTGACGTGTTTCCGGATGAGATTCCTGGATTCCCTCCGAGACATGATATCGACTTCGGTATCGAGTTGGTGCCTGGTACAGCCCCGATTTCTAGAGCTCTGTATCGGTTCGCGCCAGCATAGGTGAAGGAACTCAGGAACAGTTGAGAGACCTTCTGGAGAAAGGCTTAATCAGACCGAGTATGTCGCCTTGGGGAGCTTTGATTCTCTTTGTGAAGAATAAGGATGGATCTATGAGGATGTGTGTTGATTTTATACAGTTGAACAAAGCGACGGTGAAGAACAAGTATCCTTTGCCGAGGATTGATGACTTGTCCGATCAGTTTCAAGGATCGGTGGTGTACTCGATGATTGATTTGCGCTCTGGCTATCACCAGTTTTAGATTAGAGACGCTAATGTGGAGAAGATAGCTTTTCAGACGAGATATGGGCATCATGAGGTTCTTGTGATGCCATTTGGGTTGACGAATGCCCCAGCTGTTTTAATGGATTTGATGAATCGCGTCTTTAGCGAGTACATCGATCGGTTAGTGATTGTCTTCATAGATGACATCTTGGTGTATTCGAGGAATTTGAGAGAGCATAAGGAGCATCTAAGATTGGTGTTTCAAAGGAATTTGGGTGGATCCGAGTAAGGTCGAACCAGTTCTTAACTGGGAGAGACATAGTAATGTTTCCGAGATCCGTAGGTTCTTGGGATTTGCTGGCTATTAAAGACGTTTAATCGAGAAGTTCTCCTCGATAGCCAGGTCTATGACTCAGTTGACTCAGAAGGATAGGAATTTTGTTTGGACTGACGAGTGCGAGTCTAGTTTTCAGACGTTGAAGGAGAAGTTGACTACTGCTCCTGTTTTGGCTCTACCGTCTGGATCTGGAGGATTTGTTGTATGATCCGATGCTTCTATGAGTGGTTTGGGTTGTGTGCTGATGCATAACGGGTACATGATTGCGTATGCGTCTCGACAGTTGAAGCCTCACGAGACGAGGTACCCCGTTCATGATTTGGAATTGGCTGCAGTAGTGTTTTCCTTGAATATTTGGCGGCACTATCTGTATGGTGAAGAATTTGTGGTGTACACCGACCACTAGAGCTTGAAGTATATCTTCACGCAGTCAGATTTGAATATGAGGCAGCGTCGTTGGATGGATTTGCTCAAGGATTTCAATTGCGAGATTCAGTATCAGCCTGGGCGAATGAACTTAGTAGCCGATGCTTTGAGTAGAAAAGCCCATCCTGATATGTTAGCTTCTTTGAGTGTCTCAAGAGTCTACGAGCAGTTGAGTACTTCTAGTTGGAGATTTCATCCGGTTGATCAGTACTTCATGGTTTATTCTATTTAGGTTGAGCCGCAGATTATGAGTGACATCAGGGAGGCGCAAAGAATTGATCCCTATATACATGAATTGAAGATTAAAGCCCGAAGTGGTCAGTATAATGATTTTTCTGTTGCTTCTGATGGGTGTCTGAGATTTCGAGGGAGATTGGTGGTTTCGAAACTAATCGATTTGAATGAACTATCATGAATGAAGCGCATTGTAGTCAGTACAGTGTGCATCCGGGCGAGAGAAAGATGTACGATGCCTTGAAGTCTCACTACTAGTGGGCAGGTATGAAGAGTGACATATCTGGTTTTGTTGCTAGATGTTTGAATTGCCAGCGGGTCAAGGTTGAGAGGATGAGACCTGATGGATTGCTTCAGAGTTTAGAAGTGCCTCAATGGAATTGGGATCACATCTCCATGGATTTTGTGACTCATTTACCTCGATCTATTAGGGGATGTGATGCGATTTGGGTGGTGATTGATTGACTCTCGAAATCATCCCATTTCATTCCCTACGATGTGAGGTGTTTGATGAAGAAAATGGCAAAGTTGTACATCGACCATGTAGTTAGATTGCATGGAGTGCCTGTTTCAATAGTGTCTGATAGGGATCCGAGATTCACCTCTCGATTTTGGAAGAGTTTGCAGGCAGCGATGGGGTCGAGATTGGCTATGAGTACAGCCTATCACCCACAGACAGATGGTCAGTCTGAGCGGACCATTCAGACTTTAGAAGATATGTTGCGTGCAGTGGTGATGGATTTCAATGATGGATGTCAGGATTCCTTGTCCTTAGCTGAGTTTTCGTATAACAACAGCTACCAAGTGACTATCAGTATGGCCCCATTTGAAGCTTTGTATGGTCGTAAGTGTAGATCTCCAATCTGTTGGGACGAAGTTGGTGAGAAACAGATTTATACCCCTGAGTTTGTGCAGCACATGAAAGATCAGATTGATTTGATTCGGAGTAGGATGAAGGCTGCACAAGATAGATTTACCAGCTATGCTAACCGAAGACGTCGACCGTTAGAGTTTGAGGTTGGCGATTGTTGAGTTAAGCGTGCAAGGGTGAGAGCAGTACTGGGATGGGTGACCTCCTGGGAAGTTCTCGTACGTCAAGCTGCTGACGTTGCGCCGCTTGATCTGATTGACCATGTGGGCTGTAAAAGTGTGATGCCAGATCTTAACGGGTAACACTATCTCTGCTGGGGATAGGGCCGACGGTAGGGGAAGGGTATGACTGATCTATAAGGGAATTGAGACAGTACCAGCAGTTAGACACGCACATCCCCTGACTCATGGGCCTAACAACCAAACCCTAACGCACATAATAGGTTCACTTTGCGCTATCACATTACTAAGAAATAAAGTTGCGCCTTGGCTAACAACTATAGCTTTTGGCCTAGTGGTAAGCGCTTGATCCTAACAATGTAAAAGTGTGATGCCAGATCTTAACGTGTAATACTATCTCTGCTGGGGATAGGGCCGACGGTAGGGGAAGGGTAAGACTGCTCTCTAAGGGAATTGAGACAGCACCAGCAGTTAGACACGCACATCCCCTGACTCATGGGCCTAACAGCCCAACCCTAACTCACATAATAGGTGCACTCTGCGCTACCACATTATAAGGAAATAAATTTGCGTCTTGGCTAACAGCTATAGCTTTCGGCCTAGTGGTAAGCGCTTGATCCTAACAGCGATCGTGTGTTTCTTAAGATTTCTCCTTTCAAGAGCATGATGAGGTTCGGATTTAAGGGCAAATTGGCTCCTAAATTTGTTGGTCCTTTTGAGATTGTCGAACGGATCAGACAGTTGGCTTATAGATTGAGGCTGCCCGATTAATTAGCAGCGATACATGATGTTTTTCATGTGTCAATGTTGAGGAAATATGAGCCAGATCCTTCCCATGTTTTGAGAACCGACGAAGTTGAGCTGGATTCTGCCTTGAGTTATGCTGAATATCCAGTGCAGATTCTGGATAGGAAGGAGAAACAGTTCAGGAACAAGATAATTCCGTTGGTAATAGTCCAATGGAGCAAGCATGACCGAGAAGAAGCAACCTGGGAGGTTGAGGAGAAGATTAAAGAAGACCGGCCTCATCTATTTGAGCAATGATAGTGAGAATTCTAGGTAAATTCTAAGCTTTGATTCGAGTCTGCTTAGTTGTTTGTGTTTCGATTTGAATGTTTGATTGTTTCTGCCCCTGTGTTTGCCTTTGATTTCGAGGACGAATTCTCTTAAGTTGGGGAGAATGTGAGAATTGAGAAATTCGAATAGTGATTAATCAGTTTTGCTTAGGATTAGTCACGAGATTTTAAGGATTTCGAATTTCAGATTTTGAGGAATTGTAGTGAAGTTTGGTTTGTGAAGTTCAGACTTCTGGAATTGGAGTTCAGCAGTTGCATTTCGCTAGCGAGAAAGATCCCAGTAGTGTTTCACGAATAGTGATTAATCAGTTTTGCTTAGGATTAGTCACGAGATTTTAAGGATTTCGAATTTCAGATTTTGAGGAATTGTAGTGAAGTTTGGTTTGTGAAGTTCAGACTTCTGGAATTGGAGTTCAGCAGTTGCATTTCGCTAGCGAGAAAGATCCCAGTAGTGTTTCAGCAGTAAGGTTTATCGCTGGGAGAAGTAAAGCCAGCAGCGTTTTTATTCGAAGGCTTGCGGGTAATTCAGCTGTTGATATTTCAGTAGTAGCGTGATCAGTTGTGAGCTATTATGTGAGGAAGTCAGCAGTGAGTTGCATGAGCATTCAGCTGTTGGTATTTCAGCAGTGGCGTAATCAGATGTCAACGCTAGTCAACTCAGTAGTGAGTGTGTAGCGGGAAGAAGCAGTTAGCGTTAATGCGTGTGCTAGCAGCTGTCAAGTGTTGGTCAACAGCTGAGTTGACTGCTGATGTTCTAGCGCTAATCAGCCGTTGCCTTTGTGAGGGATCTGATTCAGTTGAGTGATTAGCTGTTGGTTTGAGTGACCAGCTACTGGTAGTGAGGCGACGTCGTTTTACCTTTGTTAGCGGGAACCCTGATACGTCGTCGTTTGAGTTATTTAGCGTTTCAGTTGTTGGCTGTTTTGAGAGGGATCTATCATCAGCTGTTGAAGCGCTGCGGCGTAGTTTTTTTTATTAATCGGTGCGACGTCGTTTTGATGTCCCGTTGTGTAGTGCAACATCTGATTGTATCAACTGATTCGGTTGAAGGGAAATGCTGGTTTCTGTCGTAAGACTCCTACTGTAGCGCCTAATTTTGTGAACAACAGCTGTTGTAGTGGAGATATATTGATATGTGTTGAGTGACACTTAGAATTATTTAGAGCCCTACATTTCTTATCTCCATCTTCAAACCCTCGATAGCTACTGTTCACCAGAACATTTCTTCCCTAGATTTCTGTCGATTTCAGCCGTTGTTTTGAACGAGATTTGTGGCGCTGGATTCTCCTTGAGTTTCTCTTTCGATTGCTACCCATTTGAGGCTGTAGTTCGACCTTGGAGAGGATCGCGAACTAGCAGTGTTGTTCGATTATCTTTGCCAAGTGAAACCCGAGACTTCTTCAACTCTCTTTAGATTTTGGGTAAGAATTTCCTGCTGCTATAAGCTTAGTATTAGCTGCTAGTACTTTGTTTAGAGGTAGAACAAGAGTTAGGTTGTTGGTCGTAGGAAATTTTGTGTAGAGGATCAGATTTGAGCTAAAATATTAGATGCCTTGTACAAATTTCAGCTTCCAGGAATTGCCTGTTGTGTTGGGCATGACCAGCGAGGGGCAGATTTGTGCAGGTTGAGTTGTTCCGAGCCTTTTGAGAAATCTGTTGAGGTAGATTTAAGCTATTAGAGGTACGAATTGAGCAGCTCTAATAGTTTTGAGCGTGGACATGGCTATATTTCATGTTATGAAATCTGTTTGACTGCTGTTG
The DNA here is from genome assembly GCA_001598015.1 of Dorcoceras hygrometricum. Taxonomy (NCBI): domain Eukaryota; kingdom Viridiplantae; phylum Streptophyta; class Magnoliopsida; order Lamiales; family Gesneriaceae; genus Dorcoceras; species Dorcoceras hygrometricum. Next base: position 150,111 of record KV004577.1, read on the forward strand.
TGTTTACGTGAAGCAGACTTGATGAATTGATTGATTGTATGTTCTGTTTTGCGTAAATTGTGCATGTAGAAATCAGATATGAATTTCTTGAAATTCATGCATAAATCTTGAGCCAGATTGATTGATTGATGTCCTGATTTAGAGCGACGTTGTGACTGGCCGACAGATGTGTCGTGCCCGAAAATTCCAACGCTATCATTGGAGTGGTGACTGCCGGATTCGAGTGTCTTCCACCGAGCTGTGATGGGCTGACGGGCCCCGAAGATCACGGACCGATGATTTCCCCGGTTGATACACTGTTTGGGTATAGAGGCTCGACTTGAGTTGATTTGCCAGTTGATACACTGGTCTTGATTACCGATTCCTTGACAGCCTCATGCATTTCATAACCTGATTTATAGCATGTTGCATCATTTGCTGGTTATAGATGGCTCTTCGTACTGAGGCTTGACCTCGTATTTCTTTTCCTTCTTTTGTGTCTTTTGGCTCTGTGTTACCCATTTGCAGGATCTACAGGTAACCAAGCTGGACCGAGTGGATCGCCAGCTGGTCGATCCCCATTCCCTTGAGTCCCAGTTATATATTGTATTATGTATTGAAACAGGGAATGCCATGTGTTTTTATGTATTGGGGATCTGTATCTGATTTGATATTTTATATTACCTGTTTTGCGTATGAGTTTTATTTAACTTGTACTTTGATTATGAATATTTTGAATGATGATCTGAGTTCAGGCCCAAATTATTTTGAATAATTTTTAAGCCCTGTTTTACGCTTCCGAGATGATGTGCTTAATTGTGCGGTAATCTTTGTTGATTAGCACGGGGCCTGACAGATCTTGACTGTGAATATTCGGGAAAAGCATTTATCAAATTTGAGCTATCAGGATAAGTGACAAAGAATATTCGACGAGAAATTTCAGATCTCTGTAATACAGATTGTAAATTTCAGATCAGAGTATTTCAGATTTGAGTATTCAGATTATTCAGATATTGGGTTTGTTGGGATTGGTCCGGATCCGCACCCCGGCAGGCAGCGGAAGAACAAAAAATTGACCGGGATGCGATCAATACGAGTAATCAAACAAATCTACGTATCAACATACATAGGGTGTTTAGCAAGTCACCTGTCTGGCACTTGTGCCTGGCTCCAACCGGTGTTTCAAGAACCCGGCGCTTCTCGGTTGATTGCGGTAGATTCGTCAATCCGGTCCACGACCAGACTCGAGGCTCCTTCGTCAGACTGCACTAGAAGTCCTGACGAGATCAGCACGATCGGATTCTCCACGAAAAACTAGGCCGGAACGAAATTCCGGCGAAGTTGGGCGGCGGCGGCGGCGTGGTCGAGAGAGGAGTGTGAGGGTGGCGGCTGATTTA
>KV004577.1:153586-181723 GCA_001598015.1 Dorcoceras hygrometricum
AAACCGGGAGGCGATCAATACGAAGAACAATTCTACATGTATCAACATACATAGGGTGTTTCAGGCGTGTTACCTCGCTGGCACTTGTGCCTGGCTCCAACCGGTGTTTCAAGAACCCGGCGCTTCTCGGTTGATTGCGGTAGTTACGTCAATCCGGTCCACGACCAGATCCGAGACTCCTTCGTCAGACTGCACTAGAAGTCCTGACGAGATCAGCACGATCGGATTCTCCTCAAAAACTAGGCCGGAACGAAATTCCGGCGAAGTTGGGCGGCGGCGGCGGCGGCGGCGGCGACGAGAGAGAAGAGAAGGGAGGGCACGCTAGGGTTAGGGTTTAGATGATGGTTTTGAGTTGTTGTTATTAATGAAGTCAATTAGTCTTTAATTAAATAGACTAAAGTTGGACTTGGGCCGGTCCAACGGGCCCGGGTCCAAATGACGATATCAATCGCTGCGACTTCATCGTAACTCCGATCGCCGATCAGATCGGACCGACCGACTCAGTTTCCAAAACTGAATGTTATGATGTGAAAAACAATTTTTCAGATCATCAAACCCTAAATAGCAAAATGACAGTTTTGCCCCTCAACAGAGTCAAATCCCGGTTTGACCCCTGTTGACTTTTAGGAAGTCGTACTTCCCGAAATCCTCTTCTCGTGCTCAACACATTGAGCTGAGTATCCGTGTGGGAATTTCGAATCCAGTAGTTGTGTGACCCTCAATGGTTCAGGGATACAGCTAGTCAGGATAGGGCAACTGTTGTTCAAACCGATATTCTCCGTAAGGAGATGAAAGATAAAAAGGCTGCTTTGTCCCAAGAATTTGGAGATCAACTGGCTGCTATTCGTAATGACTTGCTTGAATTAAGAGTCGAATCTCAATAGAACTTTCAGACCCTTAGCTCTCATCTGTCAGAAATCATCGCCTACATCAATAGGGGCGGTGATGCCAAAAAGGGGAAAAGTAGTAGAGGTCCGCAGCCCCCTCCTGACAATAGAATCAGACCTAGTGGTGGTGGCAGTAGGAGCGAACCACAGAGGAAAAGAGGTTGTGGTTCTTATAGAGGAGGTGGAAGAATGCGTTACTGTCTTGGGGAAGGCTGATCAGAGCTGAATAGTTTTTGTTATTTTTCAGTTCTTGTACAAATCTTTTGTACTTAGCAGATTTGAATATATATATATAGTACGACTTTGAGCTATCTCTTTCGTATCTTTTTAAGTCGTAGGCTGCTAAGTTTTGTCATCATCAAAAAGGGGGAAATTGTTAAGATAAATTTATAAGTTTTGGTGATAACGAAAACAAGACTAAGAACTGAAATTAAGACTAAGATCTGGTTGTTTAGTATTCGCTGAAGAGGATGAAGTATTTCAGATCCGAGAGATTTGGGAACAGTTTATTCAGATTCAGATTAGAACTGAGCAGACCAGATGAGGGCAACCCAGATTCGGTTGTATCAGTCTCAGAGTATATAAGATCTGGGTATTCGAGTTATTTGAGTAATTGGGTCAAGTATTTCAGTTATCGGGTTAAGAACCTCAGATCAGAGGGATCAGATTTGATTCAGAGGCTACGATAACATATTCAGTTATATGGTTCAGAAGGTATGTTTCAGATCCAAGCTTATCAGATTCAGTTTTGAGCAAAATCTTCTAAGAGTAACTTCAATTGCAATTCGTCATATTATGGGAATGAAATTCAGATAAGAACAATTATTTCCAAGGATTCAGATATGGTAAATTTACGATACTACAAAAAGGGGGAATATATTCGTAAAGGATATAAGATTTCAGATCTGACAGAGAGTATTCACAAAGAGAGTTTTCGAAAAGGGAAAGATAGCATATTTCAGATTTAAGTGTTAAAAAATTTGCATGCTTCGGATTTCTTCAGATGTTATATAATGATTATTTGAGAGAAATCAACGGTCAATATTTAAGCAGATAAAGCCTATTTGACAATTTGAATTGAAGAGACAAGATGAGAGTTACTTTGATTATAGTTTCACAGTACGCAGAGTTGGTACAACCGATGATTACCTACTTTGGTATATAAGTCAACTCAGCTCTGACAAGCGCAGACAACCTTTTGCATAATATTAATGGAGAATTTAATGTGGTGATATGATGAAGATATGCAAGTATGGTTTGTGTCTAATATCTAATTAATGACCGTTGAAGATGGGAGAGTATAAATAGCTGGAGAATTTACAGAGAAGCTCTCGACCATTAACAAGTTCTCTCGCTTACTTTCGCTCAGTCTCGATGTTTGCAAAACTCTCTCTAGGAATATTCAACAGCTCACTCAAAAATTATCTAAATTCGAGTGATTCAATCTCGAAGAACATTTTCTATTCAAGTTCTTATTAGATAAATCTTCGAGATATCTTCTGGTTTACTTTTGTAAACATGTTTCATTGTATAGAAACCAGAATATTTACAGTACTCAACTTTATCGTGTTCATTGTATATTCAGATTTGAGTCTGTAATGAACGTGCTTCTTGAAGCAGTTCGAAAATTATGATTGTTTGTAACTTAGCAGTGTATCTTCGTGTGTAGAAGTTTCTAGGATTTCACTTGGAGCGAGGCTCAGTGATCGGGTGTAGACAGAGGCTGTATTCACCAAACCTTCTAGTGGAACCTTCCTAAAAAAGAATATGGGGAGACGTAGGACTTTAAGATCTGAACTTCCAGAAACAAATTCTGAACCTTGTACTTTTACTATTGCATCGTATTTACTTTACTCAACTGTTCACTGTTTAATCGACTTCTTTCCGCACAATTTTTGTTAGTCGAGAAAACAGCTTTAGACTGAGAGCGTCAAATCTTGTCACTCAGTTCGGAGTTAAGCGAAGGCTTGTAAAATTGTTTTAAGGTTTTGAAAATTATCGATAGGAGTTCATTCAATCACCCCCTTGTGAAGTCCTAAGATCTTTTTAACTATATTTTCGATTCCATATATCCTATCAATTGGTATCAGAGCCTGTGCATCTAAGTTATTGAACAGTTCTTTCTTCTGTGCATATATTTTTAAAAATGTCGTCTTCTCACAACAAAATTGCTATGTTTTCCAAGGAGGAGTACGATGACTGGAAGATAAGGATGCAAGCACATTTAGCCGTGCAAGACGATGACATGTGGTACGTCATTACAGATGGACCCATGAATATAATGAAGGCTAATATTGCAATGGCCATCACAGCTGGTATAGCTCAGTGGATGGAAAAGACAAGAATGGAATTTACACCTGAGGACAAGAAAAAAGGCCAATCTGGATAATGTGGCGAAGGATATTCTTTATAAGACGCTGGACAAGTGTATGTTTAGCAAAATCAAGACATTCTCTACTACCAAGGATATTTGGGAGAAGTTAACACAGATTTGTGAAGGAAATGATGAAACCAAGGAGAACAAGTTGACTGTTGCTCAACATAAGTACGAGTCCATTAAGATGCATGAAGGCGAGACCATGGCGGAGTTTGATGAAAGATTCAGTGTTGTGGTGATAGAGATTACCAGTCTTGGAAAGGAATACAGCAATAGAGAACTGGATCTCAAGGTGATGAGAGTGCTTCCGAGAGAAGGGGATGTCAAGACAATGGCAATGAGAGTCTCCAAAGATCTGAACAAGCTTGAACTGCATGATCTGTTTACTAATCTCAAAGCCTACGAGTTCGAGCTGGAGACCAAATCTGAGGCTGGACCTTCAAGTTATCAACCGACCAAGGCTCTTGCAGCAACTACTTCAGAACAGTGCTCTCCCATCACTAGCAAGACAGCAGAGCAACTGAGCAACGACGCCATGTCCCTCTTCGTCAAGAAGTTTGGGAAATTCATGAGAAAATCCTATAACCTATAGCAATGTTCATAAATCTGATAAGGTTATTACTGATCAAAATTTCTATAACTGTGGTCGACCAGGGTATTTCATAGCAGATTGCAACAGGCCCAAGAAGGATGACAAGAATAAAGATGATAGATTGAAGAAAGATGATAGAAGGTCCCTAGAGAGAAGGAGGACCAGATCTGATAAGAGGCCCAATGGAAAGAATGATCGAAAAGTACTTTTTGCAGAGGAGATTAACAAGAACTGGGCAGATTCAGATTCAGATACTACATCTCGAAGCACCTCATCCAGTGATAGTGAGCCAGAAGAGGTTCACTGCCTAATGGCCAACCAATCTACACATGATGAGGTATTTGTTTTCTCCAATACTGAATTTACACGAGAGGACCTTATTAATGCACAAAATGAAATGGTCCATGAGTACCGTAAGCTTTCTCAAACATTCGAGGAGATTAAGTCTGAAAACGGATGTTTTAAAATTAGTTCAATTGAACCAAGCACTGCTCAGCTTGGGGATTCTGACAGCTTACAAACAGAGTTGAGTAAGCTGAAAATCGAGAATGAATCTTTGAGAAATAAGTCTTGTGAGCTCACATCTGAAAACGAAAGGTTAAATGAAGTGATGATGTCAGGCCTCGTGCTCACATCAGAGTAAAACCACACAAACACAAGCAGAAGCGACTAAAAAGTGGTTAAAATTTTTGCTTTTGGCCTGACGATTTAAAACGATATAATTTAAAATACTACTATACTCAAAGTAATCCCAATTTACAACAAAACCAACCAAGGCTACCAGCCAAAGTAAAACAGTACAGTATAAACATGTATCAAGTACTTAACAACAACCACAACTGAATACAACGGAATACAACAAAAGCACGGGGCAATACTGATACATAAGTATATGATATATGCTATTGGGATACTCTAACCACCTCCTGGGGCACCTCCAGTTGGGTAGCTCCACGACCAGCTGAATAACCTGGACAACACAACAGGCAAGGAAAACAAACGAAGCCCCGGAGGGACATGGGGTCAAACCCCAGTACGGAGAGCAACTGAAACAGTTAAAGAAAAAGCATAAGATAAAATGCAAATGCTATGCATGAGACACTGAACAACCGCTGAAGGCTACAACCGAAGAGGGAGCCAAGGAACTCGGACATAGCTCCAGAGAATCTGCAACAAACGGTGGCCACAGGGTGTGTTCAAAGTGTGGTAATGAGCCACTCGCCTTGACACTACACCCGAATATCAGATGCATCAAATAGCTCAACCTGCCGTTGCACAACTCATTAACCGTGGTAGTTAACCACTCGGCGCATGAGGGCTAACAGATCCCAACAGGGAGATGAGAGTGCGGTATTGACGCTCGCCCTCGCATCCTGGTAAGAAACAACAGCACAATAAAACAAAATACAAAGCAAGGAGTCTGAAATGCATATCAGATGCATCAAATAGCTCAACCTGCCGTTGCACAACTCATTAACCGTGGTAGTTAACCACTCGGCGCATGAGGGCTAACAGATCCCAACAGGGAGATGAGAGTGCGGTATTGACGCTCGCCCTCGCATCCTGGTAAGAAACAACAGCACAATAAAACAAAATACAAAGCAAGGAGTCTGAAATGCAAGTGAATAAATGCGTGTATGCAACCACAAAAACCAGCTAGCATAAACACAAATGGCCAGCAATCATCACACAACAATATTCACGGCAATCCCAACCAGAGATGCAAACCAGCTCTCACATTAATTCCCAAGCTAATCCAAGCTGGATTTCAAGCTCAAGATCTGTACCTTAATTCTGTGCAATGATTACCACAATAAAGAACCCGAGATATCTGGTTGAAACCTGCTGAATAAACAACGTACAAAGCATAAATCTCACGGAACACAGGCACAGAACTCACGGCTGGGAGTTATACACTCAAACCAACTATCATCCTACTCAACAACTCAACATGAAGCTCAATAACAAAGCTCTAATGTAAGATCTTATCTCTAAATCGAATGGTTACCTGCACAGCGAACACACGGCCGAAGGAAGCACTTCGTGATCTTACTTCCAGCTAACGACGGCCCCCAAGAGTGGTATAGGATGAAAGAGCTTCTCAAGAGGAGTCCAAATCTACCTAGAACGTCCAAAATGGTGACCTGAAACGACGGGAATTCTCCGGAGAAACTTACGGTGAATAGTGTTCTAGAGTTAGGGAGAAAGGTCGACAATCGGGAGAGAAAATCGCTAAGTATTGAGTCTGTTTAAAATGGAACAAAAACTAAGCCTTGCTGCTTATATACACACGAGAAATTTGTTTAAAAAAAATCCACCGACACAAACAGATTCCAACGCCTTTAACATAAAGATCGCAGCTGCCGACAACAATGGAAACAGTGCGTAGCTGATGAAGAAATGTCCACCGACAATTTCAGCAGACGCCAAAATTGATACACAACAGATTCTTCAACAGTTCGAAGCTCACGCCAGCAATCGTAACTCAAAACAACGAGCGCTAAATGAAACGACGTCGCTCCGCACACGTCAGTGAATCTGCTCAAAGCGCCACTCTACAACATATCCATACAAAGCTAATACGACGTCGCGCAACCCACGTCATCATATCTGCCGAACTAACGCCCGCAACAGCGAACGCCAGCGCTAAACCAAAACGACGACGTCGCTGCCTCACGCTACAGGGACTCGATGGTAGGTCTGAAATAACACAAGCGCTAACAGATTTCTACCCGAATCAGATCAGATCTCTCCACAAAATCAGATTTCTCCTCAAAAACTCAAAAATACGAAAACTTCCAGAATTTATCTAAATGTGAAATGTAACCCGAAAATTCAAACGAACCCTTCAAACAGAAATCTGAACCTCCAGAATTCTTAAAAACCGATTAATCCAACAATTAATCTTTAACACATTTCAAGGTCTCACATTTCTCCCCACTAATAAGGATTTTGTCCTCCAAATCAAACAACAATTCTGAAAATACAACTCAACAACAGGCTATCAAAACAGAAATTCGCCTAACACATGGCCAGGAGTTCAGGATAACTGAGCAACGACAAACAACAACTAGGGAGAAAAACAACTAAAAGCTAACAGCTACTGGAAATCTAGAGCAATAGCTACTCAAACAGATGTGGCCGCTCGCGCTGTATCTTTTCTTCCAGCTCCCAAGTAGCTTCTTCACTACCATGTTTGCTCCACTGCACCATCACCAACGGAATGGTTTTATTCCTTAACTATTTCTCTTTTCCGCAAAGGATCTGCAAGGGATATTCCTGATAGCTCAACGTTTGATCTAGCTCAATCTCGTCAGTTCTCAATACATGAGATGGTTCTGGCTCGTACTTCCTCAACATGGAAACATGAAAGACATTGTTAGGATAAAATTTATAGTTTTGGTGATAACAAAATAGGACAAGTTATTCTTGGATACTCAGACGATGACAACAGTAAGAAAGGATCCAGACGACAGGGTTGTTGGTGATATTCAGACGCAGGGAACAGTGCATCAGACGCAAGTATTTGAGTGTTAGTGTAAAGACTGCAAAACGACAGCGTTTGAATAAGTGAAACGACAGCGTATTGGGATCAGTCAACCAGACGAGAGCAACAGTAATTTGTTGAACCAGTCGTAGGACATGGCTTTGGAACCAGACACAAGCTACAGTGCTTTAGAAACAGTCGCAGTCTACAGTGGATTACAGAACCAGACGCAAGATATAGTAATCCAGATGCAAGATACAGTGCTTTAGAAACAGTCGTAGTCTACAGTGGATTACAGAACCAGACGCAAGATATAGTAATCCAGACTCAAGCTACAGTAAAGAAGTTTGACTAGTTGTTGGGTAATCCAGACGCAGTTACGTGGCTTTATCATTTGATGGGTTGTAGAACCTGACAAGAGCTACAGTGTTATATTTAACCAGTCGAGGGTTTTTAGCAAAACGATGTAGTATGGATAAGTTAAAACGTCAGTGTTTTAACTAACCAGTCGTTGGATTTAATAAAGAACTAGTCGCTGGAAAAATGCACGTGGTATAAAGGAAACCAGTCGGTGCATACATTTAAACATTTTCCAGTCGCAACATTGCAAACAACGAAGGAAGTTGGAGCTAGTTAAGATAAAGAATTCCAGTCGCAAGTTCAAATTGATTCAAATACGATTGTATACTCAAAATAGAAAAGATATGTAGAATCGTACAATTGCCTGGAATTGAGGAGACAGCTTAGGTACTATTTTGGGTAAATAGTACGATGTACAGAGGCCGTTTTTCAATGTTTGCACAAAAATGGTATACGACAAATTGGCTCTGTCAATGGGCAATTTACCTTTTAGTGGAGCAGGTTTTACGGCGTACAATTTTCACAGAGATTCAAACGGGATTTATTTTCCATTGAAGCATTTATGACCGTTGGACGAAGCCTATAAATACCTGAAGCTGTATTGAAGAAACCATCATTCGCCATCAATCTATTGCGGTCACGCTGTCAAAATATACTCTTGAGCTATTCGTTATTGGAGCATTCTCAAATCTCAAATTCTTGAAGAATATAACCTTTGCTATTCATAGATAAATCTTCAAGTCTATCTTCGGGTTACATTTTTGTAATCGAGTTTCTTTGTTGAAACCAGAAGATTTTTACAGTACTCAAATACGTATATTCATTGTTGTATTCATTTTATTGAGTCTGTAACAAACGGTCTTCTCAAAAAGCCATTTGAAAATACTGTTAAGTGTTGTAAACCAGCAGCTGCGTCTGCGTGGATAGTTGTGAGATACTAGGAGTTCACCTTGAGCGAGGTTCGGTGATTGGGTGTGTGCAGAAGGCCTGTACAAATCAAATCTTCTAGTGATACCTTCCGAGGAGGAAGAAGGGGAGACATAGGATATTTATATCCGAACTTCTAGAAATAAATTTCTTACTCTTATCTTTTATATTCTGCAAGTTATTTATTGTTTATCTGTTCACAAATCGATCGGCTTCTTTCCGCACTATTGTTGTTAGCCGAGAGATCTGCACTAAAACTGAGATCCTTAAGTCTGGTAAATCGGACTTAAGTTTACCAGTGCTAGTAAAACTTTTAAACGAAAATTTAAAATCCTAGGAGTTCATTCAACCCCCCCTTCTGAACTCCTATTCATATATTGATCCTATTTCTGGGACCATCAATTGGTATCAGAGCCTGCGATCTCAGTTATTGAACAGTTATTTTTCATGCTTTATTATATCTTAATATGTCGATCTCTCACAACAAGATTCCTTTGTTTTCGAGGGAAGAGTATGATTATTGGAAGATTAGGATGCAAGCACATCTAGCAGCTATAGATGATGATATGTGGTATGTCATCACAGAAGGACCTTTGAAAATAATGAAGCAAAATCTGGCTGTTGCGATAACCAGCGGCGAGCCTCAGTTCTTGGAAAAGAGTAGACACGAATATACCAATGAGGACAAGAAAAAGGCTAACCTAGACAACGTGGCAAAGGACATACTATTCAAAACGCTGGACAAAGACAAGAACATGTTCAGCAAGATCAAGAACTGTCCTACTGCTAAAGACATATGGGAGAAGCTAACCCAGATATGTGAAGGAAGCGACGAGACAAAAGAAAACAAGTTAACAGTCGCTCAGCAAAAGTACGAATCCATCAAGATGAAGGATGGAGAGACCATGACAGTGTTCGACGAAAGATTCAGTGCAATTGTCATAGAGTTGACCAGCCTTGGGAAAGAATACAGTAACAGAGAGTTGGCGCTGAAGGTCATGAGGGCGTTACCCAAGGAGTGGGACGTGAAGACAATGGCGATGAGGGAATCAAAAGATTTGAACAAGCTGGAGTTGCACGATCTGTTTGCCAACTTGAAAGCCTATGAGTTTGAGTTGGAGACAAGAGCAGAAGCTGGTCCATCCACATCCCAACCAACGAAAGCTTTGGCAGCAAATACAAATACTGAACAGCGCTCTCCCAGCACTAGCAAGTCTGCCGACCAGCTCAGTGACGACGCCATGTCTCTCCTCGTAAAGAAGTTTGGGAAATTCATGAGAAGATCCTTCAACCCTTCCTCTCCTTACAACACTTTTAATAAATCTGATAAATCTGTATCTGACGTGATATGTTTCAATTGTGAACGACCAGGGCATTTTGCAGCTGAGTGCAACAGGCCCAAGAAAGATGACAGAAACAGAAGAGATGAGAAGAAGGAGGATAGATACAAGAAGGAGGATCGGTCCAACCGTGATGACAAGAATGATGATAGAAATGTCGAACGATATAAGGACAAATCCAAAGACAAATTCAGAGAAAGGTCGAAAGACAGAAGGATGAGATCAAGAGGAGAAAAAAGACCCAGTCGCAAGTATGATAGGAAAGTACTGGTTACCGAGGAAAGCACCAAGAGCTGGGCGGACACTGATTCAGAATCATCCAGCAACTCTTCATCAAGCGATAGTGAACAGGAGGAGGTTCATTGTCTTATGGCTGATCAAACATCGGATGACGAGGTATTTGATTTCTCCAATGTTGAGTTTACACGAGAAGACCTTGTCACAGCACTAAATGACATGGTAAAAGAGTACCGGAAGCTTTCTCACTCATTCGAGGAAGTGAAAGCTGAAAATGCTGATTTGAAAAATAGCTCAGTCAAACCAAGTGCTGTTGAACATGGTGACACTGACAGTTTGAAAATCAAGCTAAGTAAGCTAACAGCTGAGAATGATGTGTTGAAAAATGAGACCAGTGAGCTCAAAGATGAAATCGAAATATTGAAGCAAGTAGTGAGCGCCGGGAATCGGTCTTCTCGATCTCTTCAAAAACTGAACAAAAGTCAAAAACTAGCCAATGATAAGTCTGGTTTGGGATTCAATAGTAATGAATTCAGTGAAGGAGAGACCAGTACTCAGTCACAGCAGGCCTATGACAAGTTCAATAAAATGAGCTTTGTCAAAGCCAATGTGATATATGATTGTCTTGAGTCGATAACATATGATGACCAGAACTCTCCAAAGTTGAACGATAATGGAAAAGCTGGTATTGGCTTTTCAAACCTGAGAGCTCCAAGCCTAGCTGGCTAAAGAACAAACTGGACAAAGACAAAGCGAAAGCTGGTCAAAAACCGTTTGTTCCCAACCAGCCGTGGCGTAGCTCAAAGAGGTAAAAACTGGTTGGAAAAATACTCAGCCAAGGAGAGATTCATAGGATCAAAATGTGAAATAAAAACTCAACAGATCTCACCGTAATTATGCACAGACTTTTGTGGAAAAAAACATTGTGGTACCTGGATAGCGGCTGTGCGAGACACATGACTGGAAATCCAAAGCTACTAACAGACGTTGTTCCTCACAAAGGAGCAAAAATAGTCTTTGGAGACAATTCTTACGGTAACACTGTGGGTAAGGGTAAGCTTAACCATGGTAACATTTCTATTTATGATATTCTAGTTGTTGATAACTTGCGTTACAATCTGATGAGTATCAGTCTGCTTTGTGACAAAGGTTTCCTTGTTAATTTTCAACAACACACATGCACAGTTCAAAATTCAACTAGTCTTACTGTATTGGTAGGTAAACGTTCGGGGAATACCTACGTTATCAATTGGTCAGATCACGTGAAGTCTGAACAGTTGTGCCTTGCAGCTGGCTCTTCCAAGAGCTGGTTGTGGCATCAGCGAATGAATCATATAGCATTCAAAACAATTGCTAAATTGAGTCAACATGATATGGTTTCTGGTCTGCCAAAAATCAGTTTTTCTAAGGACAAGATTTGTGCAGCATGTCAACTGGGAAAACAAATTCGATCCACTTTCAAAACAAAAGGAGGTAAACGTTATTCCCGAAGCTTAGAGCTTTTGAATTTGGATCTTTTTGGTCCTGTTTCTTTAACCAGCTTAGGGGAAATGAACTACACCCTAGTCGTTGTTGATGATTTTACTAAATATACTTGGGTGATGTTTTTAAAGGAAAAATCTGATACCGCTGACCAGTTGGGCAGAAGCAGTTAACACAGCGTGTTACACTCAGAACAGATCAATGATTAATAGGATGCATGATAAAACCCCCTATAAGATCTGGAATGGCAAGAAACCTGATATTTCATATTTCAGGGTGTTTGGATGCAAGTGTTTCATTCATAACAATGGCAAGAAGCATCTAACAGCCTTTGAACCTAAATCTGATGCAGGTATCTTCCTAGGCTATTATGCAGTGAGCAAAGCATACAGAGTGTTCAACAACAGAAGCTTAACTGTTGAGGAATCCGATCATGTGGTTTTCGATGAAACAAGTTTCAATTCAAACTCAGCTGCAAGCCTTCATGATTTGTGTTCACGTCTGGAATCAACATCCCTTGAGGAATCAGATGATGAAGTGCCACAAAGATATTCAGTTGAGGATGAACAACCAGCAGTGGTCACAACGCACAACAATATCCAACAAGATACAACGAGTAATTCAGTTGTAATTGATTTAACTAACGTGGATCAGCCGCAGGATCAAATTGCTTCAAGTTCACCAACCGCCGGAAGTGATGCAATCAATGAAAAACCAGACGACGCTCAACCATCGACTGGACAACCAGATGCAAGCACTTAAACTCAAATGGCGTCTGGACAACCAGTCGGAAGCGTTACGTCTCAATTGGCATCACAACCAACTACTGGACAACCAGCTGCAAGTCCTATTCAATTGATATCAAGTCCACCGGATGGTGACCCAGTCTCTAGCACATCTAGACCACCTGCTGGTGACCCAGTCGCAAGTACATCACAACAACTAGATTCTGACACACGAGCCAACAATGAACAATTTCAATTGGTGTCAGACAATGCAGCAGTTGCAATCAAGCCAACAACACAGGGGGAACAAAGAGCAAATCCCATTGGACTTGATCTCCGGTGGAACGGAAATCATCCACCCGAGCAAGTCATAGGTAATTTCGAATCCCCCGTTCGCACAAGAGGCCAGCTATCTCATGATCATTTTGATGCTGCATTTCTATCACATATAGAACCTAAGCAGATAGATGAGGCCTTAGCAGACCCAAGCTGGATAGATGCAATGCAGGAGGAACTAAATCATTTTAAGCGTAATAAAGTATGGCAACTTGTACCTAGACCTAAGAATCATTCAGTTATAGGAACTCGATGGGTCTTTAGGAATAAATTGAATGAAGATGGCATAGTGACTAGAAACAAAGCTAGGTTGGTAGCACAAGGTTTTAGACAAATGGAAGGAATATACTTTGACGAGACCTTTGCACCAGTAGCAAGATTAGAGGCCATACGCATGTTCCTTGCATATGCTGCATATAAAGACTTCAAAGTCTTTCAGATGGATGTCAAGAGTGCCTTTCTAAATGGCGTCTTGACAGAGGAAGTGTATGTTGCAACCTCCTGGATTAATAGATCATACAAATACAGATTTTGTTTACAACTCGGACAAGGCTTTATACGGGTTGAAGCAAGCACCCAAAGCCTGGTATGACACACTCACCAAATTCCTACTTGAGCATCAATTCATGATAGGCATAGTAGATAAGACACTGTTTAAATATGTTAAAGATAATCATATTCTGTTAGTTCAGATTTATGTTGATGACATTATTTTTGGGTCAACTAACCCCAAGCTGTGCAAGAAATTTTCCAAGTTGATGCAGGACAAGTTCGAAATGAGCATGATGGGGGAGCTGACGTTCTTTTTGGACTTGCAAGTTCGCCAGTTGGAGAATGGAATATTCATCAACCAAGCAAAATATACAAAAGAACTGCTGAAGAAATTTGGAATGGAAATAGTTCAGCAGCAGCGACTCCCATGAGCTCCACAATCAAACTCGACAAAGATGAAGCTGGAACTGCCATCGAGGTATCAATGTATCGTGGTATTATAGGCTCTTTGCTATATTTAACTGCTAGTAGACCAGACATCATGTTTCCTGTCTGTATGTGTGCTAGATTCCAAGCAGAGCCAAAGCAATCGCATTACATTGCTGTAAAGCGAATATTAAAATACTTGAAGGGTACTTCCAACGTGGGTCTTTGGTATCCCAAAGACTCAGGCTTTCAACTAATTGGGTACAGTGATGCAGATTACGTAGGTTGCATGATTGATCGCAGGAGCACAAGTGGAACATGTCAATTCTTAGGGGATCAACTAATCTCCTAGTTCAGTAGGAAGCAAACATCAATTGCCACATCAACAGCCGAAGCAGAGTATCTTGCTGCTTGCAGTTGTTGCGCTCAAATCCTCTGGATTCAACATCAATTAAAGGATTTTGGCATTGATGCTTCTGGAACTCCTATTCTCTGTGACAACACAAGTGCGATAGCGATTAACCAGAACCCTGTGCTGCATTCGAGAACCAAACACATCTACATCAGGCATCATTTCATCAGAGACCACGTGCTAAAGAAGGACGTTCGGTTGGAGTATGTGTCGACGGAGCAACAAGTTGCTGACATCTTCACCAAACCTCTGCCCGACGCTAAGTTTTCTTATTTTAGAAATGTTTTAGGTCTCCTTGAATGGCCTTGATTGTCTGGGCACTAACATTTGCAGGTTGTTAGCCATCGCTTCACCCAGTTGCAAGTCATATGTTCAGGGGGAACAGTATACAACCAGCTGAGGGAAGCATTTTTCGTTGAGAGTATACTAGTCGCAGAGTATACCAGTCGCGGTAAGTACCAGTCGCAAGGGGAACCAAGATCTGGATTGATAAAGGTGACGTCGTCTGAATATGTTGCGTCTAGACACTCAGATGTTGCATATATATACTCGATACTTGTTTGTGACCAGATCTTTCCTACCTTGTGATACATTAAAAACCAGCTGCAAGATTAAACCAGACGCAGCAGTTGTGACTTAATATTTTTGGCGTGCGTCTTGTACTATTTAAATATTTATTTTACAAATATCCTTTGAAAACATTTTGTTCAATTAAACTATTTTGAAAAATCTTTTACTCTGTACGATTAAAATTTGAAAATCTTTTCCAAAAATAGTACGCGTCGCTCGATGACTGACACGTGTCTTTGTCATCATTCCAAAAGTCACATCTACACCGTTCCCAATTTTAACCTTTTTGTATTCCTTATATATTACGGTACACTGTTCATTGTCCCTTACCTTGCAAACATAACTTTCTCGTACTATTGTTCTCTTGCTCTCTTTGCGTGTTTTCTTTGCATAAATCCTACTTCGCAAATCTTTTTGCTCTCAATCTAAATCGAAATGGCATCTTCATTGATCAGAAACAGCCACCACATTGATTTCGACGCGGTTTTCGGGATGGAGGATACTGATTTGGTTCAAATGTTTGAATCGCTCATAGCGATCGGATTGAAAATTTTCTGGGATGTCCCGCCGTGTTCAACGAAGCCGCACTGACAGAGTTCTTCGCAAATAGTTCAGTTAGAGAAGATGGGTTGGTGGTCAGTACTGTGATTGGGGTTACAGTGGAGATTTCTGAGGAAGTTTTTGCCGCAACGTTTGAACTACCAGTAGAGGGGCTGACAGATTTATCAGAAGTGCGCATGAATCTGGTGTTCGATGCACGCAGTCTCTTCTCCATATCCAAAGAACAAGTAAGCATTTCTTGTCTGAAGAAGGCAATGAAAATTCAATATCGCCTGTTGCATGATATTTTGGCCAAAACAATCTATGTGAAAGCTGGGTCATTTGATTATGTGACCAGTGATAGATTCATGCTGATGACAGCCATCACGTTTGACGTGAAAATAAACTGGAGCAGTCTTTTATTTGGTGTTCTAAGGGAGATGGTAACCCATGGTTCACGACAGGCGAAGGGTTACGCAATTCAGATTTGTGTACTGTTGAGAATGTGCCCGGATTGGAGGTGGGTGAATCAAAAACATTTCCCATTCACAGAGTGTTGAATGAGAAAACTGTGCACCGATATGTTGTCATTAATGACAAACTTGGAGGAGAAGAGGTTGCGGATGCACCAAAGGTCAAGCGATTATGTGACCAGTGATAGATTCATGCTGATGACAGCCATCACGTTTGACGTGAAAATAAACTGGAGCAGTCTTTTATTTGGTGTTCTAAGGGAGATGGTAACCCATGGTTCACGACAGGCGAAGGGTTACGCAATTCAGATTTGTGTACTGTTGAGAATGTGCCCGGATTGGAGGTGGGTGAATCAAAAACATTTCCCATTCACAGAGTGTTGAATGAGAAAACTGTGCACCGATATGTTGTCATTAATGACAAACTTGGAGGAGAAGAGGTTGCGGATGCACCAAAGGTCAAGCGTACCCCTGCGAAGAAGAAGGGTGTAACAAAGAAGATTAGCGGCTGGTGATGCTGAGGTGGCCCCAATTGTCAAGAAGAAGAGGACCACCAAGGGCAAGCCAATTGCCGCTAAAAGATTACCGATTGAAGAACCATTTGGTGTTAGCACTACGTCTGAACAACCAGTCGTAGAGGTTGCGACTGGTGAACGAGAACCAGTTGGAGGAATAGGAATTGCATCAATTACTGAGGCTACGTCTGGGGATGCAGACGCAGCTATTGAACAAGTCCTTGCTCAACTGGACTGTGTCATTAAGGATTCAGATGTTGAAAAAGGTGATAGGGTTGAAACTTGGTTTGATAGGGCTTTCGATGAAGAATTTGCGACTGCGGATCAAGAGAACCAAGATTCCAAGGATGAAATAAATTTTGATGTAGATAATCAGGAGCTGCCAGTGTTTGATGACACAAGGACAGTACCAGAAGCTGGTGGTAGCAAAACCTTTTGTGTTGATAAGGCTGGTGAGAAACCTATTGGCAGCAAGCACAGTACTGAGGAGCACATGTCCATTGACGATCTTGATGCAAATCTCTGAGGACATGATGTTGCCGTCTGTTACTGCCGCCGAAATCACTAAGATACGGCTTGGTGAATCTATAAACATTCATGAGGTTCAAGAACGCGATCTGTATTATGCCAGTCTTCCCCGCATTTCAATACATGATAAAGGGAAAGAAATACTGGAAGAAGATGAGCTTGTAAGAGGGAATCCAGCAAGGGAAACGGTGGAGTTGATCTGTGGAGATATGGATTTTCTCGTTCAGTTGTGAGATCGGGTTATGAAAGACGTAGTAGAATTCTTTTATTCTTTTTCTTTAAATAAGTTATCTGATCTTGACAGTTTGAAGATTCTGAAAGAGAAGGAGAAATTAATGTTGGAATGGGCGGAAACCGATTCACTGGAAATGGCTGTTAGGAGGAGAGTATATATTCATGCCAAATATAGGGAGATGCTTCTTAGTAAGTTCTTGGAATCTCATCGAAAATACCTTGTTCCTGGGAAGCCGTGGACAACAACAGCGTCTCAAATAATTGATCTTTTGTCTGCTGCCCACTCGAAATCTCTAGAAGTTCTCATAACACAGCAGAAAGAGCATGGCCTCCTATAGAGCAACCGTGCACTTCGACGTAGTCTTGATACATCTATCGGTAGTGGTGCTGTACTTGCCCAGTTCTTTTCTCAGGCCAAATCCACTTGCTGGGTGAGGCCATTGGTTTTGATTGATGGGGTGTGGACACCCATTCAGGGCAATGATTTCTTGCGGAGCAGTTGTAAGTTGTCACTGTTTGTAAATAGGAAGAAACTTCCAAAATCTGTGGTTGAAGAAGAGTTTGTCCCTCACTGCTATCTGATTGAACCAGTACAATATTGGGGAGTTGCTCCTTCTTTAATCAAAACTTGGGGCTGGGCTAGAGTATGTACAGAGATTATCCGCTACAGTATGTTTGGTTGTTTACGGCCGGTTTGCCGAGAGATAGTTGTGTATAATTTAGGAGTTGAGAGAATTCCAGACTACCTTCTTAGTGATTTTCAGAAGGGTGTATGTGCAGAGACATTTGTTGGATATTTCAGTGGTTCTAGTGTACAGACAGATTCAGAGATTGAGCTAAGCTCTTCAGATGGTGATACAGTTTATCGTTTTCCCTCACCAATTTTGCAAGAGATTGATTCTTTTGAAGGCAATTTACAGTTTGACTTAGGACCAGTTGTTTCTACTAATGCACTGGAGGAGCAATTGTACATTGTTGAGAGTCCAGAGTTTCCTCCACCTATTCCTCAGCGACAAGAGTCTTCTAGTTCGTCCAGTGATTCTCAAATGAAGTTTGATACCACTGATATTCCCCTGGATGACACTACGGAGGCTCAAACTTCACTCCCAACTGCTACTATTGATCTCTCTCCTCTTTTGGATGATCTAAAAAGTTCTCTATCACAATATGTGGATACTGCTCATAGCGATATTTTATCTCGACTTCGCACCGTTGAGTAAGGTCTTCACAACACTCTGGGATTTCAAAATGACTACTTCCGAAATCTGATCCAGGGTGCTCGACAAGAAGGCAAAAATAACGATGATCTTCAAATACTTCGGCTCAACGAATTGAAGAAAAATGTTATGGCCCAAGGTGTCACTGCTGATACCACTTCACTGGAAATCAGGAAGGCGATCAACGCAGTCGATGCTAAAATTCTTTTATTGGACGGGCAGGTTGCTGCTATAAGAAGTGAACAATTAGAATTCGAAGCAAAAATATCAGCAGATCTTCTAAGCCTCTCCACCCAGATTGGCGATCTCGTCGACTACATTCATGGCGGTGATGCCAAAAAGGGGGAAGGAAGCAGCAGCCGCCGCCCTCTACCTACTCCTGTTCATCAAAGTGAAGGAACTGGTGATGCTGTGAGAATAACGGAGCCTACGCAGGCAGATATTGACAATGCAAACAGAGAAATTCTGGAGAGAATGAGGAATGAGGATTCTATGCGTGCTGAAAGAGAAAGAGATAGAGAGAGAAGAGAAAGAAGGCTAAGCAGAAGTGGAGCATATAAGAGGAGAAGAGGTTATTAGTTAAGATAGAACTTGTATAAATCTTTTGTACTTGTATTTAATCTTCAAACAATGGAATTTTTTCATTCTAGCAGTTCGTGTGCAATTTACTTTTGCATATTATTTATCTCGACGGCTAGGTTTTGTCATCACCAAAATGGGGGAAATTGTTAGGATAAAATTTATAGTTTTGGTGATAACAAAATAGGACAAGTTATTCTTGGATACTCAGATGATGACAACAGTAAGAAATGATCCAGACGACAGGGTTGTTGGTGATATTCAGATGCAGGGAACAGTGCATCAGATGCAAGTATTTGAGTGTTAGTTTAAAGACTGCAAAACGACAGCGTTTGAATAAGTAAAAACGACAGCGTATTGGTATCAGTCAACCAGACGAGAGATACAGTAATTTGTTGAAACAGTCTCAGGACAGGGCTTTGGAACCAGATGCAAGATACAGTGCTTTAGAAACAGTCGCAGTCTACAGTGGATTACAGAACCAGACGCAAGATATAGTGATCCAGATGCAAGCTACAGTGCTTTAGAAACAGTCGCAGTCTACAGTGGATTACAGAACTAGACGCAAGATATAGTAATCCAGACGCAAGCTACAGTAAAGAAGTTTGACTAGTCGTTGGGTAATCCAGACGCAGTTACGTGGCTTTATTAGTTGATGGGTTGTAGAACCAGACGAGAGCTACAATGTTATATTTAACCGGTCGAGGGTTTTTAGCAAAATGATGTCGTATGGATAAGTTAAAACGTCAGCGTTTTAACTAACCAGTCATTGGATTTAATAAAGAACCAGTCGTTGGAAAAACGCACGTGGTATAAAGGAAACCACTCGGTGCATACATTTAAACATTTTCCAGTCGCAACATTGCAAACAACGAAGGAAGTTGGAGCTAGTTAAGATAAAGAATTCCAGGCGCAAGTTCAAATTGATTCAAATACGATTGTATACTCAAAATAGAAAAAATATGTAGAATCGTACAATTGCCTGGAATTGAGGAGACATCGTAGGTACTATTTTGGGTAAAAAGTACGATGTACAGAGGCCGTTTTTCAATGTTTGCACAAAAATGGTATACGACAAATTGACTCTGTCAATGGGCAATTTACCTTTTAGTGGAGCAGGTTTTACGGCGTACAATTTTCACAGAGATTCAAACGGGATTTATTTTCCTTTGAAGCATTTATGACCGTTGGACGAAGCCTATAAATACCTGAAGCTGGATTGAAGAAACCATCATTCGCCATCAATCTATTGCGGTCACGCTGTCAAAATATACTCTTGAGCTATTCGTTATTGGAGCATTCTCAAAGCTCAAAGACTTGAAGAACATAACCTTTGCTATTCATAGATAAATCTTCAAGTCTATCTTCTGGTTACATTTTTGTTTCGAGTTTCTTTGTTGAAACCAGAAGATTTTTACAGTACTCAAATACGTGTATTCATTGTTGTATTCATTTGATTGAGTCTGTAACAAACGGGCTTCTCAAAAAGCCGTTTGAAAATACTGTTAAGTGTTGTAAACTAGCAGCTGCGTCTGCGTGGATAGTTGTGAGATACTAGGAGTTCACCTTGAGCGAGGCTCGGTGATTGGGTGTGTGCAGAAGGCCTGTACAAATCAAATCTTCTAGTGATACCTTCCGAGGAGGAAGAAGGGGAGACGTATGATATTTATATCCGAACTTCCAGAAACAAATTTCTGACTCTTATCTTTTATATTCCGCAAGTTATTTATTGTTTATTTGTTCACAAATCGATCGGCTTCTTTCAGCACTATTTTTGTTAGCCTAGAGATTTGCACTAAAAATGAGATCCTTATGTCTAGTAACTCGGACTTAAGTTTAGTAGTGCTAGTAAAACTTTTAAACGAAAATTTAAAATCCTAGGAGTTCATTCAACCCTCCCCCCCCCCTTCTGAACTCCTATTCATATATTGATCCTCTTTCTGGGACCATCAGACATCATGTAGAGAAGATAATTCCGGTGGCAACAACAGCCGATACGCCAAAGGGCCAATCCTCTAAACAATTTCATATGGTCCGACGTAACGAGTGGCTAACTTTCCCTTGTGTCCAAAGCGCATAACACTGTGAAACGGAGAAACTTTAAGGAATACCTGATCATCAACCTGAAACTCTAGAGGTCGACGCCTCTTATTCGCATAACTGGCTTGGCGATCCTGGGCAGCTTTCATCCTCTGTCGAATTAGATCCACATGATCCTTCATTTGCTGCACAAATTCTGGGGCAGATAGCTGCTTATCCCCCACTTCTTCCCAACATACGGGCGATCTGCACTTTCTGCCGTACAAAGCCTCAAACGGCGCCATGCCAATCATCAGTTGATAGATGTTATTGTAGGAAAATTCCACTAAAGACAACGCGTCTTGCCAGCTACCTCCGAAATCCATAACAACATATCGTAACATATCCTCCAACTTCTGGATAGTTCTCTCAGATTGACCATCTGTCTGGGGGTGATATGTTGTGCTCATAGCCAATCTGGTACCTTGAGCTGCTTGCAAACTCTTCCAAACCCTGGAAGTAAACCTAGGATCTCGGTCTGAAACGATCTAAATAGGCACACCGTGCAGTTTAACCCCAAAATCTACGTACAGTTTTGCCATTTTCATCAAAGAAAAGATCATACCGTTGGGAATAAAATGTGCATACTTTGACAGTCGGTCGATAACCACCCAAATAGCATCGCATCCTCTGCTGGTACGAGGAATATGCGTAACAAAATCCATCGCTATGTGCTCCCAATTCCATTGGGGCACTTCCAAACTCGGCAACAGACCACCAGGTCTCATCCTCTCGGCCTTTACCATCTTACAGTTCAAACAACGAGCAACGAACCCAGCAACGTCGCTCTTCAGGCCAGCCCACCAGAAGTGTGGCTTCAACGCATGGTACATCTTTCGTGCACCAGGATGAACACTATTTCTACTGCAGTGCGCTTCCCGAAGGATCTACTCCTTCAAATCAATAAGTTTAGGCACAACCAGCCTGCCACGAAACCTCAAGCAACCGTCAGAAGAAACAGCATAATCCTCAAGTTCTCCAGCCCTGACCTTCAACTTCAACTCGTGGATGGAAGGATCAGTCCTTTGAGCTGCTCGAATAGTCGAAACAATCTTTGGCTCCACTTGGAAATAAGAAACCACAACACAATCCTCAGCCGGGTAGAATCTCCAACCAGTAGTGTAAAGATGCTCCTGATCCTTAGAAATATAAAGCGAAGAAAGAATCTCACCAGCCTTCCTGCTCAAAGCATCGGCCACTACGTTCGATTTCCCAGGCTGTTACTTGATGTCTCTATCAAAGTCCTTCAGCAGCTCCATCCAACGACGCTGTCTAATATTCAAGTCAGGCTGCAAACACAAACACTGCAAACTTTCATGGTCCGAGTACACCACAAATTGCTCGCCATACAGGTAATGACGCCAGATCTCCAACGCAAAAACCACCGCTGCTAGCTCCAAATCATGGACTGGATAACGAGTCTCATGTGGTTTCAGCTGCCGTGAGGCATACGCAATGACTCGACCATTCTGCATCAAAACATAGCCCAATCCATTAAGCGAAGCATCAGAACAGACGATGTAACCACCTGATCCAGATGGCAGAGCCAACACAGGCGCAGTAGTCAGCTTCTCCTTGAGCAATTGAAAAGCATTCTCGCATTGCCCAGTCCACACAAACCGCTTGTTCTTATGAGTCAATTGAGTCATCGACTTTGCTATGCTATAAAATCCTTCAATGAAACCACGGTAATAGCCAGCCAGAACCAAGAAACTGCGAATCTTCAACACATTCCTGGGACGCTCCCATTTCAAAACAGTATCAACCTTACTGGGATCCACAGAAATCCCCTCAACTGAAATCACATGACCCAAGAATACGACGCGATCCAGCCAAAACTCGCACTTGGAGAATTTAGCATACAGCTGCTGGTCTCTCAACGTCTGAAGGACAATTCTCAGGTGCTCCTTATTCTCCAAAGGAGTCTTAGAATATACCAAGATGTCGTCAATGAACACTATCACGAACTGATCTATGAACTCTCTGAAGACCCAGTTCATCAGATCCATGAAGACTGCAGGAGCGTTGGAGCCCAAACGACATAACCAGGAATTCAAAGTGTCCGTACCTAGTACGAAAAGCAGTATTTGCGACATCTTGATCTTTTACTCTCAGCTGATGGTACCCTGAACGGAGATCGATCTTCGAATATACCGCAGAACCCTACAGCTGTTCAAAAAATTCATCGATCATCGGCAACGGGTACTTGTTCTTCACAGTAGCTTTGTTCAACTGGCGGAAATCAATGCACATCCACATTGAGCCATCCTTCTTCTTCACAAACAAAATGGGCGCTCCCCACGACGACATGCTAGGTCGGATAAAACCTTTCTCCAACAAATCGTCCAACTTCACCTTAGTTCTCTCAACTCAGCAGGCGCCAAACGATACGGGGCACGATAAATTGGAGTTGTGCCAGGCACCAGCTCAATGCCGAAGTCAATCTCTCGCCTCGGAAGAAAACCAAGGATCTCCTCCGGGAACACATCGGGAAAATGTCACACCACGGGAACGTCACTGATCTGCACACGAGAAGAATAAGACGCATCCAAAGCGTAGATCATGAAACCAGCATTCCCTAAGGACAAAAAACTAAACATCTCCATAGCTGAGACTAACGGGATCCTCGATCAAGAATCCTGGCCGTAGAAGTCCCACTTCTCACCAGACAAAGGCCTAAAACGAACAATCCCATGGAAACAATCCACGAAGGCCCTATAGTTGGACAACACGTCCATCGCAACAATGCAATCGAAATCCCACAACATCAGACGGATCAAAACCAACACGTGCTCACCAAATCTCAAAACGCCATCTAACAAAACCTCATGGGAGAACAGGCTCCACCGCCAGGGGTAGAAACAGAAACAGCATCGCGCAATGAAATCGTATGCAGACCATGGTCGATAACAAATGAATCAGAGATAAAGAATGCGATGCGCCGGTGTCAAAAAACACACGTGCAGGAAAATCGAAAACAAGACATGTACCTGCGATCACCCTGCTCGGCATCTCCTCCGCCTGCTCTCTAGTAATGACGTTGGCCTGAGCATGCTAAGGTCCAGAATAGAACGGCTGAGACAACTGTCCGAATCGCGATGGACCAGGCTGCTGGAACAGCCTGAACTGAGTCTCACCAATCCTGGGCGGCTGAAACTGAGGGGAAAGACCCCTAGACTGTCCTCCACGACCCTGAGACGGGGCCAAGTTTTGCTGCGATCCAGCTGACGAACACACCCTAGCGAAGTGCCCATACTGACCGCAAATGTTGCAGGATCCCTGCACACCGACACACTGGGTAGAGGGGTGCTTGCAACCACAATAGCCACAGAACTCAGCCCGAGAACCACTGCTACTCGGGCTACCTGAACCAGACGAACCAGAACCAGAATTCTTCTTGAACTGCTGACCGCGGGGTCGAAACCTCTGACGGCCAGACTGCTGTGCCACCTGCTGCTGATGCTGCTGCTGGGGCTGATGGGCTGACTGAGAAGCCGGAGAGGACTATGCTCCCTGAACAGCAGGACGACCACCCTGTGCTACCTACTGCCTACGAGCACGACGACTCCTCAAACTCTCCTCAATATCAATAGCACTATCCACTGCTTCAGCATAAGTCTTGGGTTTGCTTGTCAATACCATCTGATACAATTCCTCGTTCAAACCCTCTAAAAATCTGGTCCTCTTGGCCCTCTCCCGGCCAGAAACATGCGGACGTACGCCAACAAAGAAGAAAACATCCTAGCATACTCACGAACAGACATCGAGCCATGCTCCAAATGATCAAACTCCCGCTCACGGGCGTTCATGTACGACTCAGGAACATACTCCTGCCTAAAAGTCTCGCAAAAGCTGTCCCATGTAATCCCAACGCCGGTCTCCAACAAAGTGCAAGAAGCACCTTGTCACCAGCGCTCTGCACCCTTCCTAAGCTGGAGGGTCACCAAACTCAAGCGAAGCTCGTCGTCATACTGGACACAATCTAATTGACCAGTGATGTTCCGAAGCCACGAATCTGCATCCTCGCTCGACTCGTCGCCATTGAAAACCTGAGGATTCATTCTCTGAAACCTCGCTATCACAACGTCCATCCTCTCTACAGGGGTCGGCAACACCTCAACCTCATCCTCCTCATCATGGCTACTACGAGTATGACTAGAAGCACTATGCCAATCCTCATTCTGACCTTCCGACTCCTGAAACTTCCCTCTACCTCTAGCTCTACATCTAGGCGGCATCTACGAAGGAACTAAACAGGATAAGGAAACAGAGAACAGATGCAACATAGATATCACAATAATATGCAACACATAATCACATAGGTCAAGCACATGAAACACACGACACTGTGTCTAGACTCAAGTGTGATCAAAGAAATCGAGCTTATCCCAGCATAAGCTCTGATACAAAAAATGACAGGCCTCGTGCTCACATCAGAGTAAAACCACACAAACACAAGCGGAAGCGACTAAAAAGTGGTTAAAATTTTTGCTTTTGGCGTGACGATTTGAAACGATATAATTTAAAATACTACAATACTCAAAGTAATCCCAGTTTACAACAAAACAAACAAAGGCTACCAGCCAAAGTAAAACAGTACAGTATAAACATGTATCCAGTACCTGACAACAACCAAAACTGAATACAACGGAATAAAACAAAAGCACAGGGCATCCCCTGGCTCGTAGTACTGATACATAAATATATGCTATATAATACTGGGATACTCTAACCACCTCCTGGGGCACCTCCAGCTGGGTTAGCTCCATGACCAGCTGAATAACCTGGACAACACAACAGGCAAGGGAAACAAACCAAGAACCGGAGGGACATGTGGTCAAACCCCAGTACGGAGAGTAACTGAAAGGGCTAAAGAAAAAGTATAAGATAAAATGCATATGATATGCATGAGACACTGAACAACCGCTGAAGTCTACAACCGAAGAGGGAGCCAAGGAACTCGAACATAGCTCCAGAGAATCTGCAACAAACGATGGCCACAGGGTGTGTTCAAAGTGTGGTAATGAGCCACTCGCCTTGGCACTACACCCGAATACCAGATACATCAAACAGCTCAACCTGCCGTTGCACAACTCATGAACTGTGGTAGTTAACCACTCGGAGCATGAGGGCTAACAGATCCCAACAGGGAGATGAGAGTGCGGTATTGCCGCTCACCCTCGCATCCTGGTAAGAAACAACAACACAATACAACAAGATACAAAGCAAGGAGTCTGAAATGCAAGTGAATAAATGCGTGTATGCAACCACAAAACCAGCTAGCATAAACACAAATGCCCAGCAATCATCACACAGCAATATTCACGGCAATCCCAACCAGAGATGCAAATCAGCTCTCACATTAAATCCCACTCTAACCCAAGTTGGATTTCAAGCTCAAGATCCGTACCTTAATTCTATGCAACGATTATCACAATAAGGAACCCGAGAGATCTGGTTGAAACCTGCTGAATACACAACGTACAAAGCATAAATCTTACGGAACACAGGCACAGAACTCACGGCTGGGAGTTATACACTCAAACCAGCTATCATCCTACTCAACAACTCAACAGGAAGCTCAATAACAAATCTCTAATGTAAGATCTTATCTCTAAATCGAATGGCTACCTGCACAGTGAACTCATGGCCGAATGAAGCACTTCGCGATCTTACTTCCAGCTAACGACATCCCCCGATAGTGGTATAGGATGAAAGAGCTTTTCAAGAGGAGTCCAAAACTACATCGAACGTCCAAAATGGTGACCGAAAACGTTGGAAATTTGCCGGAGAAACTCACGGTGAACAGTGTTCTAGGGTTAGGGAGAAAGGTCGACAATCGGGAGAGAAAATCGCTAAGTATGGAGTCTGTTTAAAATGGAACAAATACTAAGCCTTGCTGCTAATATACACATGAGAAATCTGTTTACCAAATGTGAGACCTGGAATTGTAATTGAGAATAATCATTGGAATGAATCGATAAATAGAAGTTCTGCTGGTTTAAGATCTCTATTTGAGTGTTTGAGTTGCATTTTCGGGTTCCATTTCATGTGTTGAGCTATTCTGGAGATTTTGTATTTTCGCATATTTGAGGTACCTGCTGGTTGACGTGTCAGCTGGTGTTGAGAGCTAGCGGCTGGTCGGTGGCAAAACCAGTCGAAGCGTGTTTTAGCTCGAGATTCTTGAAACGCCGTCGTTTGTGTGGAGTCTGGTTGCATGTGTGGTGATCAGCAGATGCTTTAGCGTAGTTGCGTTGAGGGCTAAAACGACTATTTTTAGATTAGTTGGCGCGACGTCGTTTGGATGTTGCGTCTGGTACCAGCTGGTAGATCGCGTTTGAGTTCCTGCTGGTTGATCAGCCGATAGAGAGGTCAACACGGGTCAACTTTCCTGTAGCTCGAAGAGGATGCGTCGTCGTTTCGTTGTTGCGACTGGAAGTCCAGCTGCGAGTGAGTTTCGACGCTATTGCTTGCTGCTGGTATTTTGCGAGAGCTAGCGACTGGATGACGTCAGTGGAGCGACGTCGTTCGAATTAGTTGCAACGCTGCGTTTTGTAGTTGCGACTGGATCCAGCAGAGAGAAGCGTTGCGTTGTTTTGTCTTGCGACTGGATACCCAGCTGCTGGTAGTATGCGACGTCGTTTGAGTAAGTTGGTGCAACGCCGTTTTGAAGAACCAGCTGTTAGTTATTTTAGCGATTGTTGGTGAGATCAGCTGTTGGTTCTTGCGTCTGCTGGTTTGAGAAATTGTTTGCGTCGACTGGTTTTGTCGGTGGACAATTACTTGAAGTGATTCCAGTCGTTGCTAGTGCTATTTATAGGAAGACTTGGTCTTCGAATTGTGATATCAATTCCATACTTAGCAAACATTTTCCAGCCTTTCGTTCCTTATCTTTCGAACCCTAGAACACTGTTCAGCCGTGAGCTTTTCCGGCGATTTCCCGTCGTTCCGGTGGTTGTTTTGGCTCGTGCGAGGTAGCGTTGGACTCCTCTTTAGAAGCTCTTCCAATTCATACTAGTTTTAGAAGCTAAATTTGGCTAGTTGAGGAACGCGAAGTTGCTGCCGTTCGAGTGTTGCGTCGATTTGGTAGAACTACGTTCTGGTTTTCGGTGAGACCTTGTTCCTAACTTTAGTTTTAAGCTTTCTATGAATTGTTGAGGTATATTGTGCAGCTGGTTGAAGTGAGACTCCCAGCCATGAGCTTGATTAGCAACCTGTTAGATTTACGTTGTGTATACCGTGTGTTTAACATGCTTTTACCAGAGTCTTCGGGATTTCTCGCAGGGTTAGTTGTTGCTCAGTATAAGGTACGGATTTGAGCT
>KV004577.1:234758-266900 GCA_001598015.1 Dorcoceras hygrometricum
AAAGGGTTCCTAGGGCTCCTGAGAGATATGGTTTTCTCCTTGAAGATGATCAATGTGATCAAGTTGTTGGATCTGATCCAAGAACTTTCAAGGAGGCAATTTCCGATGCAGATTCTAATTTGTGGCTTGAAGCAATGCAGTCTGAGTTTGACTCAATGCATGCGAACCAAGTTTGGACTCTTGTTAACCCTCCCGAAGGAATTATTCCTATTGGGTGCAAATGGGTATACAAGAGGAAACTTGGGCCTGATGGTAAGGTAATGACCTACAAGGCACGACTGATCGCGAAAGGTTACACTTAAAGGCAAGGTGTTGACTATGATGAAACCTTCTCGCCAGTCGCAATGTTCAAGTCAATTAGAATCTTGTTAGCCATAGCCGCATGGTACGACTATGAGATATGGCAAATGGATGTGAAAACTGCGTTCCTTAATGGAAACATTAAGGAAGAGATCTATATGACGCAGCCTGAGTGTGACGCCCGAACCCAACGGGGCCACGGGAATTGGGGTGAATAAAAATTTTCGAATAAAAGAAGGGCTAAAAGGTAATTAGCTATAGGCTGTATCTCCTATAACTTGAAAGAAAACTCGAAACATAAACCAGAAACAATACTAATTACGGCGCCAACTGCAGAAACTTGTTTGCGAAAAAACAGAGTATGTTATATAACTTTGCAATTGTGATTTACAACCAGCTGCTATTCTATGTAAATATACAACCGTTGCAACTGATTTAATACAGATCCTACAAAAGATAAAACAACATTATCCTAGACACGGATTACGTTGGCCCCTTGATAAACACAACCACCCAGCTGCTGGTTTGAAGTTTCACCTGCTGTTCTTCCATCAGTTGTCGCACCTGCACCATTTTAAAAGCTAGTGAGCCTAAAGGCTCAGCAAGTAAAACCTAGGTAATAACAATTCAAATATACAGGTGGACATCTGTTCAATACATATGTTAAGGAACTTCAATGAACGATATCATTTTCGTAAA
The DNA here is from genome assembly GCA_001598015.1 of Dorcoceras hygrometricum. Classification (NCBI taxonomy): domain Eukaryota; kingdom Viridiplantae; phylum Streptophyta; class Magnoliopsida; order Lamiales; family Gesneriaceae; genus Dorcoceras; species Dorcoceras hygrometricum. Next base: position 235,758 of record KV004577.1, read on the forward strand.
CAGTTCAATAAACATTCAATGGCAGAAACAGGGGATGATAGACCAGCTTCTCATTGTTAACAATTTCAATATCATTTTCAGTTAATCATGGCATATAAGTTCCTCATGGTCCGTGTTGCACTTGATCAAATGACTTCGGAAATCCGTTCTAGCATATAGCTCATGGTTGACCGTCAACTATCTATGCCATAATCTAAAATAGCTTTTGTTCCTTAACAACCCTTTCTTTAAACATTCCTTGAAATTTCTGTAAATCATCGGGTTCCATCATTTTAAATATTTGATTCCCCTTTTAAAACTTTTCTGAGAATCGAATTCAACCTCTGGGAACTTATCGTTAAAATGGAACTTGTTGAAAGAAAACCAGTCGCAAGGAATAGGAAACCAGTCGCAAGACAGGAATCCAGTCGCAAGGTCTTTTGAACAATTGTAAAGTGAAACGATGTCGTTGAAGTAAATAACATATAGGATGACAAGACTATCTGCTGATATTTTATAAAAGAAACGACGCCGTTAGCGCATCAATCAGTCGCAAGACTAATACCAGCTGAAATGAACAGTAATTAGAAACGAATAAAGCAACTGCCGAACTATCACAATGGAATGCATCTGCTGGTGAACAGTGCATCTGCTGAATTTTGAAAGACAACGCAACTGTTGAATTCTAACAAAGGAATGCAGTTGCTGAATTAGTTCAATAGGAATGCACCTGCTGATGTACAGTGCATCTGCTGATTTTATGAAAACAACGCAACTGCTGAATTCTAACAAAGGAAATGCAGCTGCTGGTTTTACGATAACAATGCAGCTGCTGATCTTCAACAAAGAAGTGCAATTGCTGATTTTAACAAGGAAATATGCACCTGCTGATGAAAAGTGCATCTGCTGGAATTTACGAAAGACACTTGTAATATCGAAACAATGATCGCGCTACCAGCCGTCGCCTATCAAACCAGACTTTATACTGATTCAATTAGCAACTACTGATTACACAATCATCAAATCCCGACATTACAGCAAAAGGAAGAACATTCGTAAACATTATAACAATGCAGCTGCTGAATCTTAACAAGGAGATGCATCTGCTGGAACATAACTTGACATTTGTAACATAAAAACAACAACTATGCCATCAGCCGTTGCCTATCAAACCATACTTTATAATGATTCAACTAGCAACTACCGATTACACAATCATCAAATCTTGATGTTACAACTTTTAAACTGAAGAACATTCATAAACTTTCTTGAACAATCGAATCCTCAGAATATACCTTGGACTCAACTTTCCTTTCTTCCCAAAACGCATAACTCCTTTCATTGGAGCTATTCTCAGGAATACATGATCACCTATCTCAAAATTCAGTTCCCTTCTTCGATTGTCTGCATAACGTTTCTGTCGACTTTGAGCAGCTTTCATTCGTTCCTTTATCTTTCGAACAATTGCTGTTGTTTGCTCCACAATATCTGGTCCTAAATCAGCTCTTTCTCCAACTTCATCCCAATGAAGTGGTGTTCTACACTTTCTGCCATACAAAGCTTCATATGGAGCCATTTGAATCGAAGCTTGGAAACTGTTATTGTAGGAAAATTCTACCAGTGGCAATTTCGAATCCCAACTCTCTGAAAAATCCACTATACAAGCTCTGAGCAAGTCTTCTAAAATTTGGATCACCCTTTTCGATTGTCCATCAGTTTGTGGGTGAAACGCAGTGCTAAATGTCAACTTTGTACCCATAGCCTTGTGTAGACTTTTCCAAAAGGGTGATGTAAACTTAGGATCCCTATCTGATACAATGGAAACTGGAATACCATGAAGTCTCACTATTTCCTTTACATACAATTCAGCATATTTGCTCACTTTATATGTTGTTTTAACTGGTAAGAAATGAGCAGACTTAGTGAGCCTATCAATTATAACCCAAATGGAGTTATATCCTTGCACAGTCCTTGGTAAACCAGTTACAAAATCCATCGCTATACATTCCCACTTCCATTCGGGAATCGGCAGTGGCTTCAATAGTCCTGCTGGTCGCTGGTGTTCGGCTTTCACCAGCTGACAAGTTAAACATTCTGCTACAAACTTGGCAACATACTTCTTCATTCCTGGCCACCAATACAATTGCTGGAGGTCTTTGTACATTTTTGTACTTCCTGGATGCACCGAATATGGCGCTGTATGGGCTTCTTTCAACAATTTAGCTCTTAAACCTTCTACTTGGGGTACCCAAATTCTGCCCATGAACCTAACAATTCCATCCTCTGTAAAATATAGACTGTTGCCTCTTTATTTATCCTGCTGGACCCATTTCTTCAACTGCTGGTCCATCCTCGAATATCGGCCCGAAAACTTCACGGGCTGCCCGGGACAGGCCCGAACTAAACCCTATAAGAAATCAGCCGTCACGACATCACCGGAGCATCGCCGGGCGGCGACCGGTAGATTACGTCAATCAGGTCCACGACCGGAAGGGATACTCCTTCGTCAGCCTGCACTAGAAGGCCTGATGAGATCAGCGCGGATGGATTCTCTTCGTCAAGTTGGCGGGAACAATTTCCGGCGAAGCAAGGCGGTGGCGGCGGCGCGTGAGACACGGCGGCGGCGGCGGCTTTTGGGAGAGGAGGGAGGCGGCGGCTAGCACACTAGGTTTAGGGTTTTAGTTTTTATCAAAAGTGTTGTATGATTAAGTCTAAGTCTACATTAAGTAGACTTAATGATGGACTTGGACCGGCCCAAGTGGGCCCGGGTCCAACGGATGAACATTCGGTTCATCCCTATCACCGTGAGTTCATCATAACTCCGATCGCCGATCAGATCAGACTGATCGACTCAGTTTCCAAAACTGAATACTATGATCTGAAAAACCATTTTTCAGAACCCCAGTGCAAAATGACCGTTTTGCCCCTCAACAGCGGGAAATCACGATTTGACCCCTGTTGACTTTTAGGAAGTCGCACTCCCAAAAATCCTCTTCCTATGCTCAACACATTGAGCTCAGTATCTGTGCGAGAATCTCGAATCCAGTACTTATGTGACCCTCAATGGTTCAGGGATACAGCTAGCCGTGGGCCCACAACCATTGTGGCTCCGGAATCACAATTCCGGACTTTCCCATCGGATCATGGTAAGAGCGTCTAGCAACATCGCCCCATGATCCCCTAGGTATCACTGATAGTGCCTGCAAGAACTAGTTGGTCGTGGTTAGCGTACAGTACGGTCCTTTCAATCCATATATCCCGATCAGATCAACGACCATTGGTAAATCGAAAGTCGCTAAAGATCCGATAGCTATGCATACATCTTGGAGATCGAATAGTGACATCGCGAGTGTAACTAGGTAAACCCATTTACCTAAAACACTTCTAGTACTTTGGCCAGAGATTTATACACTATTATCCCCTCAGAAAGCATAGGATATCCACGCATGTCTGCGAGCGGTGAATCCTCGACAACGATGCATCGACTCCTACATGCATCGGGGTCTCACCCAATCCCGCCGCCTGATGACCCCAAGTGAGTCGGAAAACGGGTCAAAGTGAGACGCCTATCATGTAGAGTCTCAATGACGTTTCGAGTTGTGAGGACTAATCAGTACAACCAAGACCTCGGACTTATCCACTCGACAAATGGTAACCACTTGGAAAGTCCGAACGAGGGTAGTTCGATAGATCACCAGGTCACTATCTATTTGCATGCTCAGAACATCACAATGTTCCCTACCAATGAAACATGGTAATTCACATCGCAGATACTAGTCTCAAGCTCGGGCGGCCTTATCCTCATTTTGACGGCCCAATCGACTAGGAACATATTCAGAATACACAGTGACTATTAGATGTGTTTCATGATAGCCGTCATACCCACTATCACATCTAACATACACTTTAGTGCATTCTAGGTCTTTACTCAATGCAATTGTTAATCATCATACAACACAATGAAAGTAAAGAATGCCATATAAATAAATGCGAATATCATATATAAAGATTGTCATATACAAGTGTCTATAAACCCACACGCCACAAGTTTGCTAGTTGGGCATCTACTCTAACAAAGTGATTGTGCAATCATAATCTTTAACCAGCTCCAACCATCGCCTCTGCCTCATATTCAATTCTTTCTGGGTAAAGAAGTAATTCAAACTTTTGTGATCTGTTAAAAGCTCACACTTCTCCCCATAAAGGTAATGCCTCCATATCTTAGGGGCAAAGACAACAGCTTCTAGTTCTAAGTCATGCGTTGGGTAATTTTTCTCATGATCCTTCAGCTTTCTAGATGCGTATGATATTACTTTATGATCCTGCATCAACACAGCTCCTAGTCCCAACTTAGAAGCATCGGTATAAATTACAAATTTTCCTTGATCAGTTGGCATCGTCAATACAGTTTCTTCAATCAGCGCTTGCTTCAATTTATCAAAACTGGTTTGACACTCTTCTGCCCAGTTATACTTCACTTGATTCCTTGTTAACGTAGTCAGAGGAACAGCAATCTTAGAAAATCCTTGGATAAATCGCCGATAATATCCAGCTAAACCCAAGAAACTCCTTATCTCTGCAACATTCTTTGGTGCTGGCCAGTCGCGAACTGCTTCAACTTTGGCAGGGTCGACTTCTATTCCATCCTTAGAGATTATATGGCCTAGGAACGATACTTTCTCCATCCAAAAATCGCATTTGCTAAATTTTGCAAACAGCTTCTTATCTTTCAAAATTTGGAGAACAGTTCTTAAATGTTGAACATGCTCCTCCTGATTCCTATAATAGACTAAGATGTCATCAATGAATACAACTACAAACTGGTCTAAGAATGGTTGAAAGACCCTATTCATTAAATCCATAAAAGCTGATGGAGCATTTGTAAGTCCAAAAGGCATAACTAGGAATTCGTAGTGACCATACCTAGTTCTAAAGGATGTTTTGTAAACATCAAAAGCCTTAATCTTCAGTTGATGATATCCTGACCTCAAGTCGATCTTAGAAAATACTACAGACCCTCTTAACTGGTCGAAAAGATCTCCTATCCTAGGTAATGGATATTTATTCTTAATCGTCAATTTGTTTAACTCCCTATAATCTATACATAACCTCATACTTCCATCCTTTTTCTTAACAAACAATACAGGCGCTCCCCAGGGCGAAGTACTTTGTCTAATAAACCCTTTCTCCAACAGATCTTTTATCTGTTCTTTCAATTCTTTCATCTCTATTGGAGCTAATCGATATGGTGGTCTAGATACTGGAGCAGCTCCCGGAATTAGATCGATTGAAAACTCTAACTCCCTGTCTGGTGATAGTCCCTGGATGTCTTCTGGGAAAACCTCAATAAACTCATTTGCAACCTCTACGTCTACCAGTCGAGGCCTATCAGTCGTGGTTATGGATGATACAACTAGAGAAGTTCTATTAACATGTTTGGCCAAAAACTGGAATGAACTTACTACTGGTGGGCTAACAATTACTGTTCGTGACTTAAAATCAATCACTACACCATACTTAGTTAGCCAATCTATTCCCAAAATCATGTCGAATTCTGGCATTGGTAAAACTATTAAATCAGCAGTGATCTTATGCCCTTGAAGTTCAAGTTCTAATTTTCTAAACAATTCATGGGATACTAACTTCTCTCACGATGGTACCGATACGCAATATCCTACCAATACTTGCTCCGGCTGGAGGGATAGCTTCTTAACAAATTCAGTCGCAACAAATGAATGTGTAGCTCCTGAGTCAATTAATGCGAGAGAAGGAAATCCAGCGATCGAAATTTCACCTGTGACCACTGTCGACTCTGGATTGGCTTGTTCGGTGGTCATCACGTAGGCTCTGCTGGTCACCAGTTGCTTGGACTTTGGACAATGTTTCAAAATATGTCCAGGCATTCCACACTTGTAGCAGACATTTTGTCCAAGTCTGCATTGTCCCAAATGAGGCTTCTGACATTTAGGACATAATGGCCTATTATTACCATCAGGGACGGAGCTTATAGGTTGAATCTGTAGAGGCTTTTGCTCCTGAGGCCTCTGCTGGTTCTTGTTCTGTTTCTTAAATGGCCTTTGATCCTTCTGCTGAAAGGCTTGTCTCTTTTGCTGCCTTTCTTCATCAATATCCTTCCAATCCCTTTCGATTTGCAGGGCTCTATCCACTGCTTCCCTGTAAGTTCTTGGCACTGACAGCCTAACATTCATTTTGAACATCGGCTTCAACCGTTCTACGAAGTGACTCAATTTCTCTTCTGGGTCACTTCCTATTAATGGCACAAAATAGCACCCTCTTTCAAATATACGTGCATATTCTTGCACAGTTTGAACTTCCTTGCTTAAGGGTCATAAAATCCCTCTTCAACTCAGACCTTTTCCCAACTGGGAAATATTGTTCGAAGAACACTTGCTTGAAATCTGCCCATGTGAGGTTCAGCAGATCCACAGACAACTTGGCTCCTTCCCACCAAATCATTGCATCTTCCCTTAACATATAGATAGAACACATGGGTCTATCTAAATCAGGTGTTTGGAGGTAATAAAAAATAACCTCCATAGACTTGATCCAACTCTCTGCAACTAGTGGATCAGTAGTTCCACTAAATTCCTTAGGCTTCTGGCGCCTAAATTTCCCTTGGGGGTCATCGTTACTTGGTCCCTGCTGCTGAAAGATTGGCCATTGCCTCTGTTGTTATTCTGTTCTACCAGCATTCTTAACAGTTGTGTGATATTAGCATTGTTATCACTCTCAGTTTCTTCTAGAGGAATACTTCTTCTAGTTCTTCCTCGTCCTCTTCCTGACATCTTATATTCTATAGCCCGTAATCCACCACATACATATATCAGAACATGCTAAATAATTTAAAGACAATGCTCTGAAAATAAACTCACAACTTAGAAGAACAGACGATGAACTTTGATCCAGCTGATGGTGAGTGTGTTTATCTCAGGAACGTTGCTCTGATACCATGTTGTGACGCCCGAACCCAACGGGTCACGGGAATTGGGGTGAATAAAAATTTTCGAATAAAAGAAGGGCTAAAAGGTAATTCTCTATAGGCTGTATCTCCTATAACTTGAAAGAAAACTCGAAACACAAACCAGACACAATACTAATTACGGCGCCAACTGCTGAAACTTGTTTGCGGAAAAACAGAGTATGTTATATAACTTTGAAATTGCGATTTACAACCAGCTGCTATTCTATGTAAATATACAACCGTTGCAACTGATTTAATACAGATCCTACAAAAGATAAAACAACATTATCCTAGACACGGATTACGTTGGCCCCTTGATAAACACAACCACCCAGCTGCTGGTTTCAAGTTTCACCTGCTGTTCTTCCATCAGTTGTCGCACCTACACCATTTTAAAAGCTAGTGAGCCTAAAGGCTCAGCAAGTAAAACCTGGGTAATAACAATTCAAATATACAGGTGGACATCTGTTCAATACATATGTTAAGGAACTTCAATGAATGATATCATTTTCGTAAACAGTTCAATAAACATTCAATGGAAGAAACAGGGGATGATAGCCCAGCTTCTCATTGTTAACAATTTCAATATCATTTTCAGTTGATCATGGCATATAAGTTCCTCATGGTCCGTGTTGCACTTGATCAAATGACTTCGGAAATCCGTTCTAGCATATATCTCATGGGTGACCGTCAACTATCTATGCCATAATCTAAAATAGCTTTTGTTCCTTAACAACCCTTTCTTTAAACATTCCTTGAAATTTCTGTAAATCATCGGGTTCCATCATTTTAAACATTTGCTTCCCCTTTTAAAACTTTTCTGAGAATCGAATTCAACCTCTGGGAACTTATCGTTAAAATGGAACTGGTTGAAAGAAAACCAGTCGCAAGGAATAGGAAACCAGTCGCAAGACAGGAATCCAGTCGCAAGGTCTTTTGAAAAATTGTAAAGTGAAACAATGTCGTTGAAGTAAATAACAAATAGGATGACAAGACTATCTGCTGATATTTTATAAAAGAAACGACGTCGTTAGCGCATCAATCAGTCGCAAGACTAATACCAGCTGAAATGAACAGTACTTAGAAACGAATAAAGCAACTGCTGAACTATCACAATTGAATGCATCTGCTGGTGAACAGTGCATCTGCTGAATTTTGAAAGACAACGCAACTGCTGAATTCTAACAAAGGAATGCAGTTGCTGAATTAGTTCAATAGGAATGCACCTGCTGATGTACAGTGCATCTGCTGATTTTATGAAAACAACGCAACTGCTGAATTCTAACAAAGGAAATGCAGCTGCTGGTTTTACGATAACAATGCAGCTGCTGATCTTCAACAAAGAAGTGCAACTGCTGATTTTAACAAGGAAAGATGCACCTGCTGATAACAGTGCATCTGCTGGAATTTACGAAAGACACTTGTAATATCGAAACAATGATAGCGCTACCAGCCGTCGCCTATCATACCAGACTTTATACTGATTCAATTAGCAACTACTGATTACACAATCATCAAATCCCGACATTACAGCAAACGGAAGAACATTCGTAAACATTAACAATGCAGCTGCTGAATCTTAACAAGGAGATGCAGCTGCTGGAACATAACTTGACATTTGTAACATAAAAACAACAACTATGCCATCAGCCGTTGCCTATCAAACCATACTTTATAATGATTCAACTAGCAACTACCGATTACACAATCATCAAATCTTGATGTTACAACTTTTAAACTGAAGAACATTCATAAACTTTCTTGAACAATCGAATCCTCAGTTCTTTGAAACATTCATAACTTTCTGGAAAACATTTTGGAAGCATCATAAACATCAAAACATCATTTTGAACCCATCTTTCCTTTACTTTTTCACGTTTAAAACATTTTAAAACATGAACTTCGAAACTTACAATAGCATATAAGCAAGAAGACTCAGAAACATGAATATATGCTTTAAATGATGAGTCAAGAAACAGCTTTTACTTGCCTTAACCGTAGCTTTGCAACAGCAGCTGATCCCTGTAGAATTCTTCCTCTTGAGCAATACACGAACTTTTCTGCAAATAACTTTGAAGAACACAGGAGGATTTCTTTGAAAATGATAAAGATCTTTCTTCAAAAACAGGTTTAAATACCGAAGGGATTAGTGACAAGCTACTTGTAATATTTAGCATGACACACTTTAAACAAGTTGCAGTATTTTAATAAAAACTCCCTTCTAACCACTTTAATTTGTGAAGTACCAAACCTTTTACAAAAGAAATCATTTCACCTCCTTAAAATATTTTTCAATCGAATTAGAACCAGATCGTGCATCACTCTTTGGAGTCATCTGCTGGTACCAGCAGCAGCGCATCCTACTTGCTAACATCAATAAATCAGCAAATACATAATATTTAAAATTGCCAATTTGGCCCATGAGATCAATAAAATGTATAAATGTGGTCCTATGGATTTTGGGGCGTTACACTGAGGGTTTCACATCTGTTGGAAGCGAGCATAAGGTATGCAAACTTCAGAGATCGATCTACGGTCTCAAACAAGCATCACAAAGTTGGAACCTGAGATTCGATGAAACAATTAAGGAATTCGGTTTCATCAAGAATCCCGAGGAGCCATTTGTTTATAAGAAGGTAGTTAAAAGCGCTGTGACATTCCTTGTACTTTATGTTGATGACATTCTACTCATTGGGAATGATGTAGGAATGCTGCAGTCAACTAAAGTCTGGTTGTCTAGTAGATTTTCGATGAAGGACATTGGTGAAGCATCCTATATTCTTGGAATACAGATCTATCGGGATAGATCTAAACGGATGCTCGGACTCACCCAAGCTACCTACATCGATACCATACTTAAGAGGTTCTCTATGGAAGATTCCAAGAGAGGACACCTACCTATGTGCCACGGGGTCACTCTATCTAAGTCTATGTGTCCGAAGACTGATGAGGAGATAGAGAGTATGACACGTGTGCCATATGCCTCTGCAATAGGTAGTATTATGTATGGCATGATCTCCACTAGACCGGATGTCGCATATGCTCTGAGTATCACGAGCCGCTACCAGGCCAACCCTGGCCAATTGCATTGGAAGGCTGTGAAGGATATTCTTAAGTACTTACGAAGGACTAAGAATATATTCATGGTCTATGGGGGTGGTGAACTGAAACTGGAAGGCTACACTGATTCTAGCTTCCAGTGTGACGTGGATGATTCGAAGTCAACCTCTGGATTTGTATTCATGCTCAATGGTGGTGCTGTCTCTTGGAAGAGTTCCAAGCAAGACACCATCGCGGATTCAACCACTGAGGCTGAGTACATCGCAGCATCAGCTGCTGCTAAGGAGGCGGTTTGGATAAGGAATTTCGTCCAAGAGTTGGGCGTCATTCTTGATGGAGTTGGTCCAGTCCCGGTGTACTGCGACAACACGGGTGCCGTTGCGCAAGCAAAGGAGCCTAGGTCTCACCAAAGATCCAAACATATACTGAGGAAATACCACATAATCCGGGATATTGTGGCTATAGGTGACATAGCAGTTGAGAGAGTCGCCTCTGCGGACAACGTTGCTGATCAACTTACGAAGCCCTTTCCAGGACCCTTGTTTGAAAAACATCACGAAACAATGGGACTACGTCTGATGAGTAGTTGGCTTTAGGGCAAGTGGGAGATTGTTAGAGTAGATGCCCAACTATCCAACTTGTGGCGTGTGGGTTTATAGACTCTTGTATATGACAATCTTTATATATGTGTCAGGCCCCGTGCTAATTACTAACAATTTACACATAAAAAACGCATAAACACGGAAGCTAAAAATCAGGGCTTAAAAATTTTTCGAAATACAATGGGCCTGAACTTCAAATCATACATTCAAAATATCAATAATTAAAATATGAGTTGACTCAAACTTAAACACAACAGGTAACAGCAAAATATCATCAAATACAGATCCCCAATACATGATACCACGGGGCATCCCCCGGCTCAATACATATCATATACATATAGACTGGGACTCAGGGACGTGGGGATCGACCAGCTGAACTTCCACTCTGCCCAGCTTGGTTACCTGAAACTCCTGCAAATGGGCAACGCAGACCCAAACAAGACAAAAGCAGGAAAACAAGTACGAGGTCAAGCCTCAGTACGAAGAGCTATCAAAGCAGATAAACATGCAACATGCTATAAATCAATGCTATGAATGCATGAGGCTGTCAAAGGAAATCAGTTAGCTAGGCCAGTGCATCAACCGGCAAATCATATCAAGTTGCCTCTATACCACGGTCTATCAACCGGGAAATCATCGGTCCGTGATCATCGGGGCCCGTCAGCCCATCACAGCTCGGTGGTAGACACTCGAATCCGGTAGTCACCACTCCGACGATAGCGTTGGACTTTTCGGGCATGACTCAACAGTCGGCCAGTCACAACGTGGCACCCAATCAGGTAATCAAATCAATCTGTCAATTCAGGCTCAAGATGTATGCATGAATGCCATTCAATATCCATGCTAGATGCATACAATTCATAATACGTGCCAACAGAATGAAAAACTCAATCAATCCATCAATCTGTTCCACGTAAACACATAGCATCAAACTCACGGTTTTCACAACATTGAAATATAAACATGTTCACGCTCAATACTGCTAAGGGCTGCTCAATCGTACCTTTCCTCTTCGAATTACCTAACAGATTCTCAACAAAGACACGTTCAGCAACAACTCAAGCTTACTGCCTTTGAAGCTTCCTCGACAATTACCCTTCAAAATTCCTAGAAGCTTAAATCTGCCAAAGATACCTAATATCTTAGCTCAAACCAACGAAAGAAAGCTCACCCAAAGGATAGAAACGCACGGCGCAACTTACTGCTCAATTCAGCCATTTCGCGTTCTCGCTCCAGCTCAACACAGCCTCCAAAATTGGTAGGAAAATAAAGGTCTTCTCAATAGGTTTCCAACGCTACCAAGAACTCGAAAAACGTAGGTCGGAATCAACGGCAAATCGCGATAGAAAGTGACGGTGAACAGTAGATCAACGAGGGTTAGAGAAGAAGAGATAAGATATGGCTGGTTCAAAATATTTCTAAGTGTCGATCAACACTTATATAAATACCTCTTCAAATCTCGCCTGCTGATTCACCAAGATCTATCGAAGAAAACAGCAGGAGTCTATCAGCAGCAATCTTCTCTTTTCTTTTCGTAAAATTCAGCAGCAACGATTAAACAATCAATCGCACGAAAACTTCAAAACGACACCGCTCCAACTAAACAAAACGACGCCGTAGCAAGCACCAGCTGACAACAGCTCTCGCAAACAAAACAACCAAGAGCTGCTGACAGCTCTTACTCTAATACAATCTATCTGCTGGTTGCGAGAAATAACACAAAACGACGACGCATCTACTAATCCAAACGACGCCATTTTACATACGTAAGCAAATCTGTTAACAGCTGATCTTCAAACACAAAGCTCCAAAACGCAGCGTTTCCACTTATTCAAACGACGCCGCTTCAACGCTCTCGCACAAGCGCGCCTGCTGATCAGCAGCAACCAACCTAACGCAAATACTACCAGCAGCAAGGAATACGTCACGCTTACGTCACCACATCTGCTGATTCCAAAAGCCATCTGCTGAATCAATAGTCAACACTCCAAAATGTTGACTAACACGCGTCACTTCCTCGTTCAACCTCACGCTACACGCAATGTCTGTTAGCAGCAACTACAAATTCGAATCCTAAAACCAGCAGCTCTCATTGCGTCACGCTGACGTCACCTCTGCTGATTTAAAAAAAACCACCAGCACGTGCTACAGTAACTTTGACCAGCGTTGACTTCACCAAAAATCGATATTTCTCATTCTTAAACTAACGATACAGCTTTCGAATTCAGCAGAAACTTCAATCCTTTCGCAAATTCCTCAAAACACACGTGATTAATCCCAAATCAAATCAATTAATCACTAATCCAAATTCTCAATCCTCACAATATGATATTCGCATTTATTTACGGCATTCTTTACTTTCATTGTGTTGTATGATGATTAACAATTGCGTTGAGTAAAGACCTAGAATGCACTATCGTGTATGTTAGATGTGATAGTGGGTATGACGGCTATCATGAAACACATCTAATAGTCACTGTGTATTCTGAACATGTTCCTAGTCGATTGGGCCGTCAAAATGAGGATAAGGCCGCCCGAGCTCGAGACTAGTTATCTGCGATGCAAAGTACCATGTTTCATTGGTAGGGAACATTGTGATGTTCTGAGCATGCAGATAGATAGTGACCATGCGTGGATATCCTATGCTATCTGAGGGGATAATAGTGTATAAATCTCTGGCCAGAGTACTAGAAGTGTTTTAGGTAAATGGTTTTACCTAGTTACACTCGCGATGTCACTATTCGATCTCCAAGATGTATGCATAGGTATCGGATCTATAACGACTCTCGATTTACCAATGGTCGTTGATCTGATCGAGATATATGGATTGAAAGGACCGTACTGTACGCTAACCACGACCAACTGGTTCTTGCAGGCACTATCAGTGATACCTAGGGGATCATGGGGCGATGTTTCTAGACGCTCTTACCATGATCCGATGGGCAAGTCCGGAATTGTGATTCCGGAGCCACAATGGTTGTGGGCCCATGGCTAGCTGTATCCCTGAACCATTGAGGGTCACACAAGTACTGGATTCGAGATTCCCGCACGGATACTGAGCTCAATGTGTTGAGAATGGGAAGAGGATTTTGGGGAGTGCGACTTCCTAAAAGTCAACAGGGATCAAATCGTGATTTCCCGCTGTTGAGGGGCAAAACGGTCATTTTGCACTGGGGTTCTGAAAATTGGTTTTTCAGATCATAGTATTCAGTTTTGGAAACTGAGTCGATCGGTCCGATCTGATCGGTGATCGGAGTTATGATGAAGTCACGGTGATAGGGATGAACTGAATGTTCATACGTTGGACCCGGGCACGTTGGGCCGGTCCAAGTTTATCACTAGTCTATTTAATTAGACTTGGAGGCTTTAATCATAACACTTGATTACACTTAACCCTAACCCTAAAACTCACGGACGCCTCCCTCCTCTCCTCAAAAGCCGCCGCCGCCGCCGGCCACCACCATCACCGCCGCCGCCTCTAAGTGATCGGACTTGTTCCGATAAACTTTTCGAGGAGAATCCGTCAGTGCTGATCTCGTCAGGCCTTCTCGTGCAGGCTGACGAAGGAGTCTCCCTTCCGATCGTGGACCTGATTGACGTAATCTACCACCGCCTATCGTGATGTGCCGGTTTCCTCGTGAAACTGGTCGGAGCCAGGCGCCTAGACGCCAGCAAGGTAACTGACTAAACACCCTATGAATGGTTCATATTTTGTTATTATTGAATTGTATTGAACGTTTCCCGGCCTAATTTTATTCTTCCACTGCCTCACTGGGAGACGGGATCAGGATCCGCCACGGTTCCCCAACAGTACTCGCTGAAGACGCGATTCATCAAATCCATGAACACAGCTGGGGCATTCGTCAACCCAAACGTCATGACAAGAAACCCATAATGCCCATATCTAGTCCGAAAAGCTGTCTTCGCCACGTCAGCGTCTCTAATCCGCAACTGGTGATAACCAGAGCGCAAATCAATCTTCGAATATACGACAAGTCATCAATCCTCGGCAAAGGATACTTGTTCTTCACCGTCGCCTTATTCAACTATCGGAAATCCAATCCTCATAGACCCATCCTTATTCTTCACAAAAAGAATCGGAGCTCCCCAAGGCGACATACTCGGTCTGATGAAGCCTTTCTCCAAAATATCTCTCAACTGATCCTTCAGCTCTTTCAACTCTGTCGACGCCAACCGATACGGAGCTCTAGAAATCGGGGTGGTACCGGGCACCAACACGATGCTAAAGTCGATCTCACGTCTTGGAGGGAATCCAGGGATCTCATCCGGGAACACATCGAGAAACTCTCGGACGATTGGGATATCGCTCAACTCCAATCGTGGCTCTTGGGAAACGTCAAGCACATAAATCATGAATCCAGCATTATCCAACGATATCAGGCTAAACATCTCCATGGAGGACACCAGTGAAATCTTCGAGCGCGAATCAGCCCCGTAGAACTCTTACTTCTCACTCGAATCAGGCCGAAATTCACGACACCATGAAAACAATCGACCGTAGCCTTATAGCTGGACAATACATCCATTCCCAAGATGCAATCAAAATCTTTGATTCCCAAAACAATCAGATTGGACACCAAAACACGCTCATAAAATCGAAGTACACAATCCAACACATCTTCACGGGACCACATACTCACACCAGCAGGAGTCGACACGGAAACAACATAACACAATTGGGAAGAACTCAACCCATGCTCATAAACAAACAACTCAGAAATGAAAGAGTGTGATGCACCAGTGTCAAATAGAACTCTCGCAGGGTAATCACACGCTCATAAAATCGAAGTACACAATCCAACACATCTTCACGGGACCACATACTCACACCAGCAGGAGTCGACACGGAAACAACATAACACAATTGGGAAGAACTCAACCCATGCTCATAAACAAACAACTCAGAAATGAAAGAGTGTGATGCACCAGTGTCAAATAGAACTCTCGCAGGGTAATCAAAAAATAGATCATGTACCTGCAATCACTATGGCAGGTGTCTCCTCAGCCTGCTCTATCGTCAAAGCGTTCGCCTGGGCCTGCTGTGGAATCTTGAACTGAGGTCTCGAATGTGCTCCAAACCTAGAAGGCTCACGGGGTTGGAATCCAGATCGCCGGGTAGGGGCAGGAAACTGAGGTCTCTGAGAAGAACACCAGCTGATCCCTGCTGCGAAGGAACTGAAGACTGATCCCTCAACAAAGGACATACTCTCTGAAAATGTACGGGCTGTCCACAGTTATGGCAAAACCCCTGAACTCCACGACACTGCGAAGTCGGATGCCTTCCTCTGCACTTTCGACAAGACATGCCGCCAGAACCACTGCCAGAACCAGAACTCGCAAAACCAGAGGAACTCGAATTCGCCTTATTCTTGAACTGCTTCCCTCGAGGTTGTAACCTTTGGCGATTCGTCTGCTGCTGCGACCCTTGAGGAGAATAGAAAGATTGCGACGCATCCTGAACAGGCTGAAAGGAGCGTCCAATAGTCGGCTGAGTCGGAGCACCCTCCTCCAGCAGACTCTCCTCAATATCCACCGCCCGGTTCACTACCTCGATATAGGTCGCTGGTGAACCCGACAAAACCATCCGATACAGATCAGGCCTCAAGCCTTTCAGAATTTGTTCCCTTCGTCCTTTCCTGGTTGGCTACGTGTGGCACATAGATCAAAAGAGCAGAAAACTGTCGGGCATACTCAGCCACTCGCATGTTACTCTGCTTCAGGTTGTCGACTCCCGCTCGCGACTGTTATAGAAGGACTCCGGGGTATACTCCTGTCGGAACGCCTCACAGAAGCTCTCCCAAGTGATCACAGCCCTACTATCACGAAGGATACGAGAAGTACCTCTCCACCAGCGCTGTGCGTTGTCTCTCAGTTGCAACACCGCCAGTTTCAGTCTCTTCTCAGGAGCGTACTCCAGAGTATCGAACAACTCCTCCATCTGAACTAACCAAGACTCAGCCATCGCACCACCCTCGGCAGCAAAAAACGTCGGAGGGTTCGTCCGGTGAAACCTAGCTAAAACCAACTCCATCTCGCCTCTTTCTAGTAACGTTCTCAACCTGCTGAATATCGTCATCACTACCTGCCCTAGACTCCTCCTCGGTATGTCTAGTCGTCCTACCTCTTCCTCTCCTCGGCGGCATCTAAACAAGTCTAGAGGTAAGATCTCACAGCAGATATATCACATAGACAGATAAGAGATCACATAAGTCACCGAGTCAATCAAAATCAAATCAAAACTCTGTGCCTATAATCGAGTGTGATCAAAGGAAATCGAGCTTATCCCAGTTTAAGCTCTGATACCAAAAAATATTAGGCCCCGTGATAATAAACAGAGATTATAGCACAATTAAGCAAATAATCACGGAAGCGTAAAATCGGGCTTAAAAATTTTTCAAATCATTTGGGCCTGAACTCAAAATCATCATTCAAAATATTCATAATCAAAATACGAGTTAACTCAAACTCATACAAAACAGGTAACAACAAGTCTCAAATCAAATACAGATCCCCAATACAATAAAACACGGGGCATCCCCCGGTTCAATACATATCATAAAATAAACTGGGACTCAAGGGAACGGGGATCGACCAGCTGGCATTCCACTCGGTCCAACTTGGTTATCTGAATATCCTGCAAATGGGTAACACATACCCACAAAACGCAAAAACAGGAAAAGAAATACGAGGTCAAGCCTCAGTACGAAGAGCAATCAAAACAGCTAATCATGCAACATGCTATAATCAATGCCATGATATGCATGAGGGCTATCAAGGATCGGATAGCTAGACCAGTGTATCAACTGGCAAATCATCTCAATTAGCCTCTATTTCCGCACGGTGCATCAACCGGGGAAATCATCGGTCCGTGATCTTCAGAGCCCGTCAGCCCATCACAGCTCGATTGTAGACACTCGAATCCGGTAGTCACCACTCCGATGATAGCGTTGGACTTTTCAGGCATGACACATCTATCGGCCAATCATAACGTGGCTATCAATCAGGTCATCAATCAATCTGTCAATCAGGCTCAAGATGTATGCATGTATGCCAAACAATATTCAATTCACAATGCATACAATTAAATACGTGACAACAGAATGTACAACTCAAACAATTCAACAAACTTTATCACGTAAAAGCACAGAATCACATCAGCAGATTTCATAACGTCAATCACAGCCATGTCCACGCTCAAAGCTGTTAAATCTGCTCAATTCGTACCTCCAATAACGTGGCTATCAATCAGGTCATCAATCAATCTGTCAATCAGGCTCAAGATGTATGCATGTATGCCAAACAATATTCAATTCACAATGCATACAATTAAATACGTGACAACAGAATGTACAACTCAAACAATTCAACAAACTTTATCACGTAAAAGCACAGAATCACATCAGCAGATTTCATAACGTCAATCACAGCCATGTCCACGCTCAAAGCTGTTAAATCTGCTCAATTCGTACCTCCAACTGCTGATATCTACCTCAACAGATTTACAAAGGCACCGCACAAACAACTGAAGCAAGTCAACAACCTTCTGCTACGGCAATCACGATAGGATACACCTAGAACTTCAAATATGTTAAGGAAACTCAATAATTAACTCATAACTAGTTCAAATCTGAACTTCTCAACAATATTTCCTACGGCCAAGAACCTAACTCCGGTTCTACTTCTAAGAAAAGAACTAGCAGCTAATACTAAACTTAGAATGGCAGGAAATCCTTACCCATAAGCTGAAACTAGAGGAAGAACTATCGAGTTCCACTGTACGAAGAAACCAGCAACTTCGCGATCCTCTCCAAGGTCGTTCTACAGCCTCAAATGGGTAACAATCGGAAGAGCAACTCACAAGGAATCTAGCTCCACCAAAATCGCTCAAAACAACGGCGGAGAACGGCGGCAATCGATGGGAAAAGAGTTACGGTGAACAGTAGCTAAACGAGGGTTTGAAGATGGAGATAAGAAATATCGGGCTCTAAATAATTCTAAGTGTCGATCAACACTTATCTATATATATCTCTCAAATCCAACAGCTGTCGTTCTAAAATAATCAGACATCGAAACAGTAGGAATCTCACGGCAGACACCAGCAATTGCTCACAACAGAAATCAGCTGCAACCCTCAGGCGTTGCATTCACAAAGGAACATCAAAACGATGGAGCATAAACTAATCAAAACGACACCGCAGCGCTACAACAGCTGACAACAGATTCCTTTCTAAACAACTAACAGCTGGTCATGCTAAACAATTCAAACGACGACGTAAGGGACACGTCACCTTCACTGCCAACAGCAGACACAAAGCGTTACACCCAAAACGCTGCGTTCCAACTTATCAAAACAACGTCGTCTCACATCAACGACTGGTCACTTAACTGAATCAGCTCCTCACAATCGCAACTGCTGATGTGTGTTAATACAACAGCAGTCAACACAAAACGGTTGACCAACACGTGTCGTTCTCTCGTTAAATCTCGCGATTGTGCGCCTGCTACAAACAGATACCTCCTCAAACGCTACTACCGAATAGCGAAACGACGACGCATCACTCATTCGCTACAGTAGATGTCTGAAATGCGCTACACCTGATTTCTATTCGAATTAGATTTTCTCTCGCAAAACCCCTCAAAACTTCACGCGACTAGTCCCAAATCAATTCGATAAATCACTAATCTAAAATCTGATTCCTCACACACACGGTAACACTGTGGGTAAGGGTAAGCTTACCCATGGTAACATCTCAATTAACGATATCCTTGTTGTTGAAAATTCGTTTTATAATCTGATTTGTATAAGTCAGCTGTGTGACAATGGTTACACAGTTAACTTCCAAAAGCACACATGCAAAGTTCAGAACTCTGATGGTCTGACAGTATTAGTAGGAAACAGATCGGGGAATACCTACATTGTCAACTGGTCAGATCAGATGAGGTCTGAATAGATTTTCCTAGCAGCTGACTCTTCCAAGATCTGGCTGTGGCACAAAAGAATGAACCATCTCAACTTCAAAACACTTGCCAAATTGAGTAAGATTGAATTGGTTTCTGGTATGCCCAAAATAAATTTTTCAAAAGACAAGATTTGTGCAGCATGTCAGCTGGGAAAACAAATTCGAACTATTTTTAAAAAGAAAAATGGTCTTCGTTCTTCCCGAAGCTTTGAGCTTTTACATATGGATATTTTTGGTCCTATACCCGTAACAATCTTAGGGGGAACAAATTACACCCTTGTTGTTGTTGACATATGGATATTTTTGGTCCTATACCCGTAACAATCTTAGGGGGAACAAATTACACCCTTGTTGTTGTTGATGATTTTACCAAATTTACATGGGTACTGTTTTTAAAATCAAATGACCAAACCACTGACCAGCTGATTAAGATTCTAAAACGTTTGCAAAATGACAAATCTGTACTATCAACCGGATAAGATCTGATAGAGGAACTGAGTTTTAAGTTATAAGCTATCATCTTATCTGGAAGATATTGGAATTAAGCATGAGCTTTCAGCAGCTAGAATTCCTCAGCAGAACGGGCTGGTTGAGAGGAGAAACCAAACATTAAATAAGCTGCTCATTCTATGATTTCTTATTCCGGTATTGTCCAAAAATTCTTGGCAAAAGCAGTTAACACAGCTTGCTACACTCAAAACAGATCTATGATTAATAAGAACCATGGAGTTACCCCATATGGGATCTGGAGTGGCAAGAAACCTGACATATCATATTTCAGGGTGTTTGGGTGCAGATGTTTCATTCAGAATAACGGTAAAAAGCACCTAACAGCTTTCGATGCCAAATATGATGTAGGTTTGTTTCTTGGATACTCAGATGTGAGCAAAGCGTACAAAGTGTTCAATAACAGGAGCTTGACTGTTGTAGAATCAGTTCACATTGTGTTCGACGAGACCAGCTTTCGATCAAATTCAGCTGTGAGCTTACATGACTTGTGTTCACGTCTGGAGTCAACCAGCTTAGATGAATCAACTGATGGCGTGGAACAAATTAGATACACAGTCGATCCCCAACCAGCACTAGACACACCACATGACAATGTGCAAGCAGATCTGATAGGTAATATTGACGTCATTGATTTGACTATTGCTGACCCTGTACATGAACAAATCTCTTCTAACGCGCTAGCTGCTAGTGCTGAACCAACTACTGCTCAAGTGGATACCCAAGCAGATCCTAGAGTTTATCAATTGGTATCCAGACCAGCTTCAGATGCCCAAGCTATCAAAGAAAGTTATCAATTGGCATAAAATCCAAATCTGGAACAACAAAGTTCTCATCAATTGGTGTCAGACAATCTAGATCAAGCAATCCAGCAAGACATCTAGCAGAACAGGGAGCTAATCCAATCAGATCTGACCTTCGGTGGAATAGAAATCATCCACCTGAGAAGATCATATGTAACATTCACTATCCTGTTCGCACAAGAGGTATGCATGAGTATTTTAATTCAGCATTCATATCTCACATAGAACCTAAGTTGATAGAAGAGGCCTTAGCAGACCCAAACTGGATAGATGCTATGCAAGAATAACTTAGTAACTTTAAAAGAAATAATGTTTGGCAATTAGTTCCTCGACCTTCTAATCATTTAGTGATTGGAACTAAATGGGTCTTTAGGAACAAGCTGAATGAGGATGGCATAGTAATTAGAAACAAAGCTAGACTGGTATCTCCAGGATTTAGACAACTAGAAGTGTAACGACCGGACTTTTCTTAGCCAAAAATAAATGGTTTGGGGTTCAAATTGAAAGACTCAAAAATTTCGATCTTGTTGAAAAGAACAATTTGATACAATTTCTGGAATAGAACGCAATTGAACGCGAACCTTATGCGTTTAACTGAGAAACAGATCTGGATAATAACCATATGCGGAACTAAATACAGATCTGTATCATAACTAAGTGAAATAGTAAATACCAATGAAATATAAACCTGGTTCAGATTTCAATTAAAACAAGGAATTAGAAATTTGTCGTAATACAATTATGTAGCTAGAGTTTCATACAACAAAATCTGTAATCAAAAGAACAACAACGAAAACTGATTTCCACGATAAACACTCCATTCCGATCAGCTCTCCACCATCCAGCTCCTCATTGTTCATTACTTGAACTCAAGAAAACTATTGAGCCTAGGGGCTCAGCAGGTAATCTGGAATATCGAAATCATGCAATACAAGCAAACGATATCTGATACTTTAACTGGAATCTGAATCTGAATAGCTTAAAGATAAATAAGCTAAATACGATGAACTATCAAATCTGAAATGATATGAAAGCATAAACATACACATGTTCTGAAATCATTATCTTTAAAGCTTTGTGATTAAAATCACTCTTGGCTCTTTTCTTTCTTTTTCTGGGAATTATGGCTAGACACCTATACATAAGGTCATGTCGTTTGATCAAACTCTGTATCTGAATCAGAGTGCTGGGTACAAAAACCCATATATCGCATATAAAGGGTATACAGTTCGTCAACCGTATCTTAGTCCCTTCCATGTTTAAAAGCGGCACACTGGTTCGTCAACCAGCGTCCTCACCCTTCCCATGTGACCGTCTGTTATCTAAGCCATAATCTGTGGGAAACATTTGTCTAAAACATTTCTTTCTTTCTGATCTTTCTTTTCTTTCGTAAATTTATTTTTTGTTTCTATCAAGTACGGTATACTGGTTTTACATTATCTGATGACGTTCTGGAACACTATGAGAATTCCCTGTGATTCTTGCGAAGATGAAAACTGAATTAAAGTACTTGAATCTGTTCGAATGAATCGAATTAATCTTTCGAATTGAAACTAAAAAGAATAAGGAATTTAAATCTGGAATTTCTGTATCTGTCGAAGCAGATTGAACAATTAAAATACGAAATCTGAATCGTACGTAAGTGTCTCAACGAAGAAGAAAGGATATCAGATTTGGTCTGTTGGTCAACTCAGATTTGAAAAAGTCAACACAATTAAACGGAGTCGTTCAGATGTCAATGGTCAACTGTTGTCAACTCAGATGTGAAATAGTCAACATAGCAGTATTGACTAAATTCAGATTTTGAACAAGAATTCAGATCTGAACTTAATGTGACTTAGAAGCTGAATGCTGATGCAGAATCAACTTAATATAAAATCATGTTTGGTTAAAACAACCAGATTTCAGACTTAACCATTAGAACGAACATGAACAACGAAGGTTTCCTTTGTCTGAAGAAATGAAACGATCTCAAGAAATTTCTGGAAAATAATCGAATAACCTACTTGTAATCTACTTCAAAGAAATTCTTGAAATACTCAAGAAACAACTGGACGAACATCATCAAACATTTTTCTAACATCTTTCTGAATCAAAATCACAGTAAACACATACTTTCTTCGTAAAAATAGAGCATGACTTTTCTGTTGTTTGAAAAACCGCCGTAGCAAATTCTTAAACCTTTAAAACGCATAAAAACATGCAAACAGAGCTTTCATGCGTGTAGCTAGAAATAGAGTTTACTTGCCTGTATTCTACGACACAATTACAGAAGAAATCTGGCCTGAATCACGTACTGTCCAATCGCTTCCTGTAAAAAGCTTCGAAATTTTTGCTCGGTTTCTAACAGAGAGCACCGCTTTGTTTGAAATGTTTTGTTTTGTAAATAAGGATGCATGATGTGGCTAACATCCTATATATATGATTTCAAATGACTAAGGAAGAAACACGTTTTATCAATATGCTAAAATATTTTAAAAGTGCTACTCGATTTTTAAACAACGAAATCTGAAATGTAAACCAAACTGAAATGAACAAAACTCTAGAAATTTTTATTTTTTTAAAAAACATTTGCGGAAGCATAATTTTAAATATGGCTCGTTCCCTTCTAAAATAATTTCTAAATCATTTTCTCAACACACCTTAAGCTTAAATAAAGGAATATTTAAAAACATTAAACATCCAACATGGTAAAATCATCGAATAAAAATAATAGTGAAAGTCAAAATGTTTAAAAACCATTATCTAAGCTGCAACATGACAAAACTGAATCATAAAGGCGGTCACGGGATACTGCTGCAACCGGCGCTCAGCGGTCATAACCGCCGGTCGGAATGATCTCATCAACAGGATCATCACCTACACCAATTAAACCTATTGAGCCTAGAGGCTCAGCATGCTCTATCGTAATGCATAACAAGGTACATACTAATAAAATCACATGCAAGCACATACTGTAACTAAAATAACGTTAAATACATGGATGCGTGCATGATCTTAAAACATTTCATTGTTGTGGATCCGGATCCGCCCCCCGGCTAGGCAGCGGAAGAACAAGAAACAGGTGCCGGGAGGCGATCAATACGAAAAATCAGACAATTACAGTAATCGTCATACATAGGGCGTTTTAGCATGTTACCTCGCTGGCACTTGTGCCTGGCTCCAACCGGTATTACAATAATCCGGCTCTGCAGATACAGTCTCAAACTCGGGCGGCCTTATCCCTCATTTGACGGCCCAATCGACTAGGAACTTGTTCAGAATACACAGCGACTATTAGATGTGTTTCATGATAGCCGTCATACCCACTATCACATCTAACATACGCTTCAGTGAATTCTAGGTCTTTACTCAACGCAATTGTAAATAATTACACACATAATGAAAGTAAAGAATGCCATATAAGAAAATGCGAATATCATATATAAAGATCGTTTGTACAAGAGTCTATAAAACCCACACGCCACAAGTTGGCTAGTTGGGCATCTACTCTAACAATCTCCCACTTGCCCTAAAGCCAACTACTCATCAGACGTAGTCCCATTGTTTCGCGATGTTTTTTCAAACAACGGTCCAGGCAAGGGCTTGGTAAGTGGATCAGCAACGTTGTCCGCAGAGGCGACTCTCTCAACTGCTATGTCACCTCTAGCCACAATATCCCGGATTATATGGTATTTCCTCAGTATGTGTTTGGATCTTTGGTGAGACCTAGGCTCCTTTGCTTGCGCAACGGAACCCGTGTTATCGCAGTACACCGGGACTGGACCAACTCCATTAGGAATGACGCCCAACCTCTTGGACGAAATTCCTTATCCAAACGGCCTCCTTAGCAGCAGCTGATGCTGCAATGTACTCAGCCTCAGTGGTTGAATCCGCGATGGTGTCTTGCTTGGAACTTTTCCAAGAGACAGCACCACCATTGAGCATGAATACAAATCCAGAGGTTGATTTCGAATCATCCACGTCACACTGGAAGCTAGAATCAGTGTAGCCTTCCAGTTTCATTTCACCACCCCCGTAGACCATGAACATATTATTAGTCCTTCGTAAGTACTTAAAAATATCCTTCACGGTCTTCCAATGCAATTGGCCGGGGTTGGCCTGGTAGCGGCTCGTGACACTCAGAGCATATGTGACGTCCGGTCTAGTTGAGATCATGCCATACATAATACTACCTATTGCCGAGGCATATGGTACACGTGCCATACTCTCTATCTCTTCATCAGTCTTTGGACACATAGACTTGGATAGAGTGACCCCGTGGCACATAGGTAGGTGTCCTCTCTTGGACTCTTCCATAGAGAACCTCTTAAGTATGGTATCGATGTAGGTAGCTTGGGTGAGTCCGAGCATCCGTTTAGATCTATCCCGATAGATCTGTATTCCAAGAATATAGGATGCTTCGCCCATGTCCTTCATCGAAAATCTGCTAGACAACCATACTTTAGTTGACTGCAAATGGGTGTACAAGAGGAAACTTGGGCCTGATGGTAAGGTAATGACCTTCAAGGCGCGACTGGTCGCGAAAGGTTACACTCAAAGGCAAGGTGTTGACTATGATGAAACCTTCTCGCCCGTCGCAATGTTCATGTTAGAACAATATTTATAAGTTTTGGTGATAACAAAAATAAGATAAGTTGCTATTGGACAATCGGTTGTCGCAGGAGTTTATCTATCTACAGTAGCATTTCAGCAGTTGGGGTTTTTCAAGTTGTGATTCAGCAGT
Organism: Dorcoceras hygrometricum; assembly: GCA_001598015.1. Classification (NCBI taxonomy): domain Eukaryota; kingdom Viridiplantae; phylum Streptophyta; class Magnoliopsida; order Lamiales; family Gesneriaceae; genus Dorcoceras; species Dorcoceras hygrometricum. The sequence continues at coordinate 261,401 of KV004577.1, forward strand.
TGGAGCTTTCGTGAGTTTTCAGCAGATGATATGATTTCAGCAGTTGAACGGTTTGAGTAGATCAGCAGATGTTGTTGTCGCGATCAGCAGATACCGATTTGAGCTTCAGCGTGTTTTTGCTAAGGATTGGTGAACGACAGCGTTTTGATAAGTTAGAACGACGTCGTGGAGTGCACTGTTTCGTCTCAGCAGATGAAGTGTTCAGCAGATACTTTGTTGAAGTAGTTCAGCAGTTGCTTAGTCTATTTGTTGAAGATTGCGATACGACAGCGTTTGGTTTAGTTGGAACGACAACGTTTTGTTTGATCCAGCAGAAGCGTTCCTTTTGTCAAATCAGCAGATGCTCTACTTGGTGTTTACCAGCAGATGTATTTCGAAGATAGCAAAACGGCGTCACTTGATTTAGTTGACACGACATCGTTTTATTGCTAAAGGAATCAGCAGATGGAAAAACGCATATGCATTCAGCAGATGAATTCTTCCAAGTGTTTTTCCAGTCGAAGTTCTTGACTACGACGATGGTTGTAAGTGCTGATTACCAAACTTATTTCAGGCGTAAGGTCAAGTGATTCAAATACGATCGTTTACTCTTATAGAAAAGATTTGTACGATCGTACAGTTGCCTGGAATGAAGGAAACAAGTTAGGTACTATTTTGGGTGAATAGTACAGTGTACAGTGGCCGTTTCTCTATGCTTGCACAAAAATGGAAAGAAGACAAATTGGCTCTGAGGATGAGCGTTTGACCTTGCAGTGGAGCAGAGATTACGATGTACTATTTTGGCAGTAATTCAAACGGGATTTATTTCCTTTGGAGGATTTAATGTTACCGTTGCAGTCGAAGCCTATAAATATCAGCAGCAGCTTTGAAGAACACACTTCGCTAATCATCTATTGCTGTAACGCTGCCAAAATATTTACAGAGCTTTCACTTCGTTGATATTTCAAAAAGCTCAAGACTCGAAGAACTTATTCGTTCGATCTTCATTAGAAAAACATTCGAGTCAATCTTCTGGTTATTCTTTTGTTGATACCAGAAGATATTTACAGTCTCTTGATTCGTGTTCTCATTGATATATTTGATAAAGTCTGTAAACGAACTGTCTTTTAAGAAGTTCGTAAAACGTTCAAAACATTGTAAACCAGCAGCGAAGTCTGCGTCAAGTTGTGTTGTAAAGCGCTAGGAGTTCTCGTAGCTGCGGGTTACGGGATCGGGTGTTTGTAGAAAGGCTACACACATCAAAGTCTTTTAGTGCTACCTTCCGAGGAGGAAGAAGGGGAGACGTAGGATATTGATATCCGAACTTCCAGAAACAAACTCTCGACTCAATATCTTATTTACGCATTTATTTTGTGTTGCGCTTAGTTCATTGTTCACAAACCAATCGGCCTATTTCCGCACATATTTTGTTGGCTGAGAAGTTTGCTTATAACTGAGATCCAAACATTTTAAAAGAACTTTGAAATAGAAAAATCGAAGGAGTTCATTCAACCCCCCCCCCCCTTCTGAACTCCTATTTGCTTAGTGATCCTATTTCCGGGGACCATCAAGGTATTTAATGAAACGAAACAAGCTGACTGTGGCTCAGCAAAAATATGAAGCAATAAAGATGAAAGATGGCGAAACAATGGCTGATTTGATTTCGTGTATCAAATGGCGAGGCTCAGTTCCTTGAAAAGGCTAGACACGAGTATACAAATGATGACAAGAAGAAAGCTAATCTGGACAACGTGTCCAGGGACATTCTTTACAAGACGCTGGACAAAGACAAAAATATGTTCAGCAAAATCAAGACCTGTGCTACTGCCAAAGAGGCCTTTAAAGATTATGAAGCCAAATCTGGCGTTCTCTGTGTCAAATGGCGAGGCTCAGTTCCTTGAAAAGGCTAGACACGAGTATACAAATGATGACAAGAAGAAAGCTAATCTGGACAACGTGGCTAGGGAACTTCTTTACAAGACGCTGGACAAAGACAAAAATATGTTCAGCAAAATCAAGACCTGTGCTACTGCGAAAGAAATTTGGGAAAAGCTTGTCCAAATATGCGAAGGCAACGATGTAACGAAGGAGAACAAGCTGACTGTGGCTCAGCAAAAATATGAAGCAATAAAGATGAAAGATGGCGAAACAATGGCTGATTTCGACGAGCGCTTCAGTGCTATCATCATCGAGTTGAACAGCTTGGGCAAGGAGTATAGCAACCGGGAGTTGGTGCTAAAAGTGATGAGAGCTCTACCCAGAGAGTGGGACGTAAAGACGATGGCCATGAGGGAGTCCAAGGATCTGAACAAGATGGAGCTCCACGATTTATTTGCAAATCTAAAGGCCTATGAGTTCGAGCTTGAAACCAGATCAGAAGCGCCTTCAACCTCCCAGCCAACTAAAGCTCTTGCTGCCGCTACTGCTTAACCATGCTCTCCCAGCACGATCAAATCAGCAGATCAACTCTTTGATGACGTCATGTCCCTCTTCGTTAAGAAGTTTGGGAAATACCTGAGAAGATCCTTCAACCCTTCTACTTCTTTTAATAATTATAACAAATCTGATAAAGTATCTACTGATTTGAAATGCTATAATTGTGATCGTCCAGGTTATTTTGCGGCTGATTGCAACAGACCAAAGAAAGACGATAGATACAAGAGAGAAGATAGAAGAGCTGATGATCGCTACAGGAAAGAAGAGCGATACAAACGCGACGACGAAGACAATGAAAGAAATGTTGAGAAGTCCAAGGACAAGTACAAAGAAAGATCAAGCGATAGGAAGATGAAGACAAACAGCAACAAAAGATTCAGCCGCAAGCATGATCGCAAAGTGTTGGTTGCTGAAGAAAGCACCAAAAGCTGGGCTGATAGCGACTCAGATTCAACCAGCAGCAGCTCATCTTCAAGCGAGAGTGAACAGGAGGAGGTTCACTGCTTCATGGCTGACCAAACTGATGAAGATGAGGTATTTGATTTCTCTAATGTTGAATTTACACGAGATGACCTTGTCATAGCACTTAATGACATGGTAAAAGAGTACCGAAAGCTTTCTCATTCATTCGAGGAAGCTAAGGCTGAAAACATGAGTTTAAAGACTAGTTCAGCTGAATCAAGTTCTGATGAACTAGAGGATGCTGACACTCTAAAAACTGAGTTGAGTAAGCTACAAGCAGAGAATGAGTTGTTGAGAAATGAGATCAGCGAGCTCAAGGCTGAAGTCGCTAAATCGACTGTAGAATTGAGCTCCTGGAACAAAGCTAATATTACTCTCCAAAAGATTTGTGAAAACCAAAAGCAAGCCAGTGATAAGACTGGTATTGGATTCAACGATAGTGAGTTCTATGAAGGAGAGTCGAGTACTCAATCACGACCAGCCTACGACAAGTTCAATAAAATGAGCTTTGTCAAAGCTGATATGATATATAATTGTCTTGAGTCGGTGAAATATGATAATCAGAACTCCCCAAAGCTGAACGAAAATGGAAAGGCTGGTATCGGCTTTTCAAAACCTGAGAGTTTCAAGCCTAACTGGCTAAAGAACAGATTGGATAAAGACAAAGCGAAAGCTAGTCAAAAACCATCTGTTCATAACCAGTCGTGGCACAACTCGAAGAAGGTTAAATCGGGTTGGAAAAAGTTTCAGCAGAGGAGAGATCAATATGATCATCATATGAAACCAAAACTCAAAAGATCAGCACGAGATTTTGCACATTCTTTCGTGGATCCTAGAAGTGGAAAAACCGTAAGGATTGTTCAAATCTGGGTCCCGAAAGGGGTAATCCAATCAGGACCCAAGTAAAATTGGGTACCAAAAGTGAGTTTCTTGCGTGCAGGTCAGCAGGTACGAATCAGCAGACACATCAAAAATATGGTACCTAGACAGCGGTTGCGCAAGACATATGACTGGAAATCCGAAGCTGCTAAAAGATGTAATTCCTCACAAAGGAGCAAAAATTGTCTTCGGAGATAACGCATATGGTAACACTGTGGTCAACTGGTCTAACTTTGTTGGTGGGTAAGCGTTCTGGGAACACTTATGTTATCAACTGGTTAGAGCAAGTGAAGTCTGAACATTTGTGTCTTGCAGCTGGCTCTTCCAAGAGCTGGTTGTGGCACCAGCGTATGAATCATTTGCACTTCAAAACTATTGTTAAATTGAGCACGCATGATATGGTTTCTGGTCTGCCAAAAATAACTTTTTCAAAGGACATGATTTGTGCTGCTTGTCAACTGGGAAAATAAATCAAATCTACTTTCAAAACCAAAGGCGGTAAACGTTCTTCCCGAAGCTTAGAGCTTTTGCATATGGATCTTTTTGGTCCTGTTTCTATAACCAGCTTAGGGGGAATGAACTACACCCTAGTTGTCATTGATGATTTTTCCAAATATACTTGGGTGGTGTTTTTAAAAGCAAAATCAGATACCGCTGACCAGTTGATTAGGCTTTTGAAACGTTTACAAAATGATAAATCTTGTACTGTCAACCGGATAAGAAGTGATCGAGGAACAGAGTTTTTAATCAAAAATTATCTTCTTATCTGGATGATATTGGAATAAAGCATGAGCTTTCAGCAGCTAGAACTCCTCAGCAAAATGGCCTAGCTGAGAGGAGAAATCGTACTTTAAAAGAAGCTGCTAGATCTATGATTGCTTATTCAGACATTTCAGAGTTTCTTTCCTCTATTGCTTTGGATAGGACAATTTTGCGCAGTGTACAGAGATCTCAGGATTCTTTTGCAGTTGCTCCCAGTGTACAGCTTAGTTTGGAGCAGCATCAGTCTTCTTCGTCGACTTCTGATAGTTCTTCGTCGCTTCATTTTGATCAAACAGATGTCGATGCGACTGCGTCTTCTCGACCGACTATTTCTCCGGATCTTTCTGCTGTGTTTGCTGATTTTCAAGCTGCTCTATCAGAACAAATCTTTGTGTCTCAGAGTGATATTTCTTCCAGAATGCACAAACTTGAACAGAGTGTGTGTGAATCCTTGCGAGATCAGGCCGATATTTTCAGAAATCTTTTTCAGGGAGCACGTCAAGAAACCCACACTCTAGATGATGTTCACACTATTCGCTTCAACGAATTTCGCAAAACTGTCCTCACTCAGAATGCAACTATTTTTCAAGGACTAGCGGATGTTCGTAAGGAAGTCGATGCTGTTAATGCGAAAGTGGACTCATGGCCAAGCGCTTAACTGATATTCACAAGGACGCTGAGGCCACCAAGGAAGCCCTTTCCCACCAGCTTCTTGAATTCCAAAGTTCAGCACAGGAGAATCACAATGTTATTCATGCCCAGCTTAGTGAGCTCGTTGACTACATTCATAGGGGCAGTGCTGACAAAAAGGGGGAAAGTGGCAGCCGAGGACTTCAAAAGCCTGCTGATACACAAAAAGAAGGAAGTACAGTGACTCCAACGTTTGAGCAAAGAGTTCAAATGGCTCAGCGACGCATTGTTCAAACAGTACTCAATGTTGATGCCAACAGAGAGAGTCAAGATACAGCGGAGAGAGACAGGG
>KV004578.1:40818-65839 GCA_001598015.1 Dorcoceras hygrometricum
CGACGATAATAGCCAGCCAAACCCAAGAAACTGCGAATCTCAAACACATTTCTCGGTCGCTCCCAGTTCAAAACAGCTTCCACTTTACTGGGATCCACAGAATTCCCTCCTCTGAAATGACATGGCCCAGAAATACAACGCGATCCAACCAAAACTCGCACTTGGAGAATTTCGCATAGAACTGCTGCTCTCTCAAACTCTGAAGAACCATTCCCAAGTGCTCATTGTGCTCCCTCGGAGTCTTCGAGTATACCAAGATGTCGTCAATAACAACAATCACAAACTGATCTATGAACTCTTTGAAAACCCGATTCATCGGATCCATAAAGACTGCAGGCGCGTTTGTCAACCAAAACGGCATCACCAAAAACTCAAAATGTCCGTACCTTGTACGAAACGCAGTCTTCGCGACATCCTGCTCTCGCACTCTCAGCTGATGGTACCCAGAACGTAGATCGATCTTCGAGTAAACAGTGGACCCTTGCAACTGGTCAAACAGATCGTCGATCCTCGGTAACGGGTACTTATTCTTAACTGTAGCTTTGTTCAACTGGAGAAAATCAATGCACATCCGCATTGAGCCATCCTTCTTCTTCAAAAATAAAATGGGTGCTCCCCACGGCGACATACTAGGTCAGATAAAACCTTTCTCCAGCAAATCATCTAACTGCACCTTGAGTTCTCTCAACTCCACAGGCGCCAGACGATACGGAGCATGCGAAATCAGAGATGTGCCAGGCATCAGCTCTATGCTGAAGTCTATCTCCCGCCTCGGAGGAAAACCAAGAATCTCCTCCGGAAACACGTAGGGAAAGTGTCACACCATGGGAACATCACTAAGCTGAACACGAGAAGAAGAAGATGCATCCAAAGCGTAGATCATAAAGCCAGCATTCCCCAAAGACAACAAGCTAAACATTTCCATCGCGGAAACCAACGGAATCTACGATCTAGAGTCCTGGCCGTAGAAGTCCCACTTCTCGCCAGACAAAGGCCTAAAGCGCACAATCCCATGGAAACAGTCCACGGAGTCCCTATAGTTGGACAACACATCCATCCGAACTATGCAATCGAAATCCCAAAGCATCAAACGGATCAAGTTCGCTAACAGGACATGCTCACCAAACCGCAACACACCATCCAACAAAACCTCCTGGGAGAACAGGCTCACACCACCAGGGGTAGAAACAGAAACGGCATCGCGCAAAGGGATGGTACACAGACCATGCTCAACAACAAACGAATCAGAAATAAACGAATGCGATGCACCGGTGTCAAACAACACAAGAGGAGGAAAGTCAAAGACAAAACATGTACCTCCAATAACCCGGCTCGGTGTCTCCTCGGCCTGCTCCCTCGTGATGGCGTTAACCTGAGCATGCTGGGGTCCTGAGAAGAAAGGCTGAGACGACTGCCCAAAGCGCGAAGGGCCAGGCTGCTGAAACAGCCTAAACGGAGTCTCACCCAAACAGGGCTACTGAAACTGTTGAGAACGGCCCCTAGACTGACCTCCACGACCCTGAGGCTCGACCGCGGTCTGCTGTGATCCAGCTGACGGACACACTCTTGCAAAATGCCCGTACTGACCACAAAGGTTGCAAGAGCCCTGCACACCTACACACTGTGTGGAAGAATGCTTTCCACCGCAAAAACCACAAAACTCAGTCCGAGATCCACTACCACCCTGCACTATCGGCTGCCTACGAGCACGACGACTGCGCAAACCTTCCTCAATATCAATGGCATTGTCCACAGCCTCAGCGTAAGTCTTGGGCTTACTAGTCAAAACCATCTGGTACAGCTCTTTATTCAAGACCTCAAGGAAACGAGTCCGCTTGGCCCTCTCCCGGCCAGAAACATGGGGAACGTATGCCAACAGAGAAGAAAACTTCCTAGCATACTCTCTAACAGTCATAAAACCCTGCTCCAGATGATCGAACTCCCGCTCCCGGGTGTTCACATAAGATTCAGGCACATACTCCTGTCGAAAGGTCTCGCAAAAACTGTTCCAAGAGATCCCAACACCGGTCTCCTCCAGGGTACTAGAAGCGCCTCGCCACCAGTGTTCTGCGGCCTTCCTAAGCAGAAGAATCACTAAATTCAGACGGAGCTCATCATCATACTGTCATCGGTCGAAAAGAAAGATGACGTTCCGAAGCCACGAGTCCGCATCCTCACTGGACTCCTCACCATTGAAGACTGGAGGGTTCATCCTCTGAAACCGTGCGATCACCACATCCATTCTCTCAACCGGAGGCGGCGGAACCTCAATCTCCTCCTCCCTGCTGCTATCACGAGTATGCCTAGAAGCACTACACCGACTCTCATCCTGCCCCTCAGACTCCTGAAACTGCCCCCTACCTCTACCACGACGTCTAGGCGGCATCTACGAATACTCTCAGGAGGATAAGGCAAAAGAGAACAAATACAGCAACAATAGCACATAATACAAATATATGCAGCATATAATCACACTGTCACGTACATGCAACACACAACACTGTGCCTAGACTCAAGTTTGATCAAAGAAATTGAGCTTATCCCAGCTTAAGCTCTGATACCAAAAATGTCAGGCCTCGTGCTCACAACAGACAAACACATGCGGAAGCTATCAAAAAGTGGGTAAAATTTTCGCGTTTAGGCCTGACGGTTTAAAACATATAATTTAAAATAATGCGATACTCAAAATATACCCCAGTTATAAAACCAACACCACAATACAACAACCAAGTATAGCAGCAATACATGTATCAGACTCCAAACACTGGATACAACAACAAAGCACAAGGCATCCCCTGGCTAACAATACTGATATATAAATATATGCTATACGCTACTGGGATACTCAACCACCTCCTGGGGCACCACCAGCTGGGTTAAAACCACGACCAGCTGTAAAACTTGGGTTTCCTGAAAACAACACAAACAAGGAAAACAACCAAGCCCCAGAGGGACATGGGTTCAAACCCCAGTACGGAGAGCAACTATAAAGAAGCAGTAAACAGCAAGAATAAAATGCAGATGCTATGCATGAGATGCTGGACAAGAACTGATGACTCCAACCGAAACAGGTAGTCAAGGAACTCGATGCACAGCTCAACTGAATCTGCAACAAACGATGGACACTGGGTGTGTTCCAAGTGTGGTAGTGAGCCACTCGCCGGGACACAACACCCGAAACCAGATGCATCAAACAACCCGACCTGCGGTTACCCAACCTACGAACTGTGGTAGTTAGCCACTCGGCGCATAGAGGCTAACATAACCCAGCAGGGAGATGAGAGTGCGGTATTCCCGCTCGCCCTCGCATCCTGGTAATAAACAGAGCAAGAACAACGAAGCAATGGCTCAAATAATGAAATGAGATGCTAATATGTGTATGCAACATGCTGGACAGTAACAAGCATAATCATATGCGCAACAGCCAATGCACACCACAAAAAACACAGTCATCTCATAAAAACAGTGCCTCACAAGACATCAACACACGGCAGCCAACAAACCAGCAACTACCATTTTATCCAAGCCATGCCCACGCTGCATTTACAAGCTCAACCCGTACCTTATTTTTCTGTGAAACGATTACCGAATACAAGGCCTGAGAAATCTGATTCCAACCTGTTAAACATACGCAAGATACAGGGAATCATCAACAACAACTCACGGCCAACCACAGAAAACACGGCTGGGAGTTCCACGCTCAACCAGCAACTAACACCCTAATACAACTCAACAGGGAGCTAAAACACAGCTAGTAAAAGAGATCTCAAAGCCGAAACCAAAGGCTACCTGCGCGCACAAACACACTGCCGAAGATAGCAGCTTCGAGCTTTCGTTCCAGCCAACTATAGCTTCCAAAATGGGTACAAGATGAAAGAGCTGGAATCGATGGGAAATTACCGGAGAAGCTCACGGTGAACAGTAACCGAGGGTTTGAGAAACAGAGAACGAAGTCGGGAAAATCTCTAAGTATGGGATCTGGTGGAATAAAACAAAGCCAACGTTTCTTATTTATAGGCACGAGAGATCTGTTTAATTAAACCACCGACAAAACAGATCTCACAACACTGGCGCGCTAAACCAACAAAAACCCCAAAAACGGCGTCGCACCAACACCGCGGAGAAGTCTGGTCAAAAAGCGCTGAAAACTGGAAACACGCTAACACTAACAACGCACAGCGCCACGGTGAAGTCTGGAACGCTAAACACAAAAGCGGGAGAAATCTGGACACGTCATCAAATCTGAATCCAACGCTCCACGTCAGCAGATCTGTTCCAAGCGCTACGCTACAACAGACCTCTCCTAAAGCGAACAGATCTCTCGCTAGCAATAGACCAATACGACGACGTTACAACTCAATTACAAAAACACGCTGCGAATAAACTAACGCCAACGACCAGATCTCTCAAGCGCAAGGATTACGTCATCAACGCAACGTTAACAAGCGATGCATACGTAATCAGATCTGTTACCATATTTCTCCACCCAAAACCAGATCTCACCAAAACAGACCTCTCAATCAGCAACGCTTACGTCATCCACACAACGCATACAAGAGAAGCTTATGTCATCAAATCTGCTACCAGATTTCACCAAGAAAACAGATTTCTCCCGAAAATCTCAAAAATTCGAAAACTCCCAGAATTGTTCAAAATGAGATTTCCGACCCGAAAATGTAAACCAAACTTGCAACTGAGATTCTAAATCCGTCGAATCTCCAATAATTCGATCAAATTAACCTTATACAAATTCAGGTCACACACATAGAGTTACTCCCAATCAACATAATTATTAAATCAGCAATAGAACTTCACATACTTCTGGGACAACCCCCGGCGATGAATCTGTTGGCATACGGTGGTGGATCCGGATCACACTTCCCGGGGGCGCAGCGGAAATTTAAAATTGGCCCGGAAAATGTTCAATACATTCAAATTAAATCTACAAACATACATAGGGTGTTCGTAGATAGTCACCTTGCTGGCGTCTAGGCACCTGGCTCCAACCAGATTTCACAGGGAAAATCTGGCTCTTGTCGGTAGGCGGCGGTAGATCCCCCATTCAGGTCCACGATCGGAAACGATGTTCCTCCAATCAGCCTGCACTAGAAAGCTGATGGATTTTGCCACGGACGGAATCACCTCGAAAACTGATCGGAACAAGTCCGATTGCACGACGGCGGGCGGCGACGATCGGCGGTGGAGGGCGACGGGCGACGGCGTGCGTGACGTTGTGGAGGAGGGGGCGGCTGAGACTTAGGTTTTGGAGGCTAGGGTTGTGTGTAATGATACAAGTGATTAAGCCCTAATATAATATTAACATATAATATGTATACATGGGCTTGAACCGGCCCATTGGACTTGTGTCAGGCCCAAGTCCATATATGAACATTCGGTTCATTTAAATCACCACGGTTTCATCATAACTCCGATTGAATCAGTTTCCAAAACTGAATGTTATGACGTGAAAAACAATTTTTCTGATACCTAGTCCAAAATGACAGTTTTGCCCCTCAACAGCGGGAAATCGAAATTTGACCCCTGTTGACTTTTAGGAAGTCGCACTCCCTAAAATCATATTCGTATTCTCAACACATTGAGCTCAGTTTCCGTGCAGGAACCACGAATCCAGTACTTGTCTGACCCTCAATGGTTCAGGGATACAGCTAGCCGTGGGCCGACAACCATTGTGGCTCCGAAATCACAATTTCGGACTTGCCCAACGGATCATGGTAAAGCGCCTAGCAACATCGCGCCATGATCCCCTAGGTATCACTGATAGTGCCTGCAGGAACCAGTTGGTCGTGGTTAGCGTACAGTACGGTCCTTTCAACACATATATCCCGATCAAATCAACGACCATTGGTAAATCGAGAGTCGCTAGAGATCCGATATCTATGCGTACATCTTGGAGATCGAATAGTGACATCGCGAGTGTAACTAGGTAAACCCATTTACCTAAAATACTTATAGTACTCTGGCCAGAGATTTATACACTATTATCTCCTCAGATAGCATAGGATATCCACGCATGAGAGCGAACGGTGAATCCTCGACAACGAAGCATCGACTCCTACATGCATCGGGATCTCACCCAATCCCACCGCCTAATGACCCCAAGTGAGTCGGCAAACGGGTCAAAGTGAGACGCCTATCATATAGAGTCTCAATGACGTTTCGAGTAGTGAGGACTAATCAGTACAACCAAGACCTCGGACTTATCCACTCGACAAATGGTAACCACTTGGAAAGTCCGAACGAGGGTAGTTCGATAGATCAACAGGTCACTATCCATCTGCATGCTCAGAACATCACAATTTTCCCTACCAATGAAACATGGTACTTCACATCGCAGATGCTAGTCTCAATCTCGGGTGGCCTTATCCTCATTTTGACGGCCCAATCGACTAGGAACGAATTCATACACAGTGACTATCAGATGTGTTTCATGATAGCCATCATATCCACTATCAAATCTAACATACACTATGGTGCATTCTAGGTATTTATCCAACACAATTGTTAACATTATAATCATAATGAAAATAAAGAATGCCATAAAGAAATACGAATATCATATATAAAGATCATTTCACACAAGAGTCTATAAAACCCACACGCCACAAGTTGGCTAGTTGGGCATCTACTCTAACAGAATCTACTGCCTAATATAACTAATATACATAACTGGGACATTATATCCACCTCCTAGGCACCACCAGTTGCGCCATCTCCGCGACCAGCTGAGAAACCATGGTAACCTGAACAACACACAAGCAACAAAACAACAAGCCCCAGAGGGACATGGGGTCAAACCCCACTTCGGAGAGCAACATAAAAAGCATATAGAAAGCAACAGATATAGATGAACGTGCTATGCATGAGAACAGCTGCAGGCTACAACCGAAAAAGGGAGCCAAAGGGTCTCAATAACAGCTCAACGACTGAAACAGATCAATGAAAGATAGTGGCCACAAGTGTGTGTGAGTATATGGTAACTATCCACTCGTCTCAACACACGGTACCAGATGCATAACAGATCACTAAACATGTTGGTTCCCACTCATGAGATGTGGTAGCTATCCACTCGGCTCATAGCGGCTAACAAGAACCCAGCAGTGAGAATAGGAGTACGGTATTGTCTCTCGTCCTCAAAACAGGCATCCTGGTACACACAGATTAGCATAGCAATGAACGGCTAAAGAGATCTGAGCTCAAGAGTGAAATGCGTGTATGCAAATACAATGACTTGCAACAATCAACACAAAACAGAAGCAAGCAACAACAACATTGGATCATACACAGCAGCACACATAAATATCCATGCTCATTACAACGCTGTAAAACAAGCTCACATTCGTACCTTAGTTCTGAGCTAAAATTACCACAACCAAAGTCCCGACCACTCAGATCTGAACCTGAATGAAAGAACCAATCTGTCGAAATGCGAACAGACTACACAGGGTAGCTTCCTTCGTGACCCTCTTCTAGCTATCCACAACCTTCGAAAGAGGTATAGAAAGAACGGTCTTGGCAAGAGGAGTCCAACGCTACCACCCTTGCTCCAAGCTACGCCTTCTATCATCGGAAATCAAAGAAGATAAGGTTCGGTGAACAGTGACTAGGGTATCGCGACAGAGTTGCTCACGGGATATATTCTAAGTGTCGGAAAGGATAATGGCGATACCACAGTCAAAGTATATGATAAATACAACTTAAGTCTTCTCAAATATGATTATTTATAATTATTTTGAGTTCGCTGGTTGAATATCTTGAGTAGGTATCGATACGCCGTCGTTTCGAGGAAATCAGATTTGAGTAGAGTTAGTTGTTAGCGCTGCGTGAACCGGCCTGGTTCGAGAGTTTACTGTAGACCGGTTTTGGGTTGTATAGACCGGAAGGTAGTGCGATGTATTTTTGGGATTCAGTGAACGCTGGTCAGTGTTGGTATCAGATCTGGATGTTTTGATTAGGATGCGAAGCCGTTTAGAGAGACATGTGTATGTGTTAATTGGCTATCGGTGTGACGTCGTTTAGTAGTAGCGTGCTTGTGTAGCGTATGTTCCAGATCTGGAGTGATACTCAGATCTTAGTGGGTATCAGCTTTGAGACATTAATGTCGGTGGTTACTGTTCATCAGATTTTGGAAACTTAAGTAGTATTTATAGAGGACTTTGACCGTAGTCTTGCTATTGTTCCCCGACACTTGGAAGATATTTCTTCCCATAAGCTTACTCCGTCGCGATACCCTAGCTACTGTTCACCGAAGCTTATCTTCTCCGATTGCCGGCGATAGAAGACTCAGATTAGAGCAAGAGTGGTAGCGTTGGACTCCTATTTTTAAGGCTCTTTGTTCTGTACCTTTTTCGAAGTCTTGCGATTAGTTGCAAGAAGATCGCGAAGGAAGCTACTTTGTGTAGTCTGTTACCATTTGAGCAGACTTGCTTTTTCGATCAGGTAATGCTCTGAACAAGTGACAGATCCTCCCTTATGCTTCGTTTAGAGCTGTCTGTTGTGCTAGAAGGGTAGGATAGAGCTGGGTGGAGCTCGTAGCTCGCAGTTCGTAAGTTATGTGCTACTGTCCCTGAGCTTTGCGTTGTATTGGTTTTTCAGGTTTCGAATCTGTGTGCTCGGGACCTTGTTGTGGTAATTGTAGCTCAAAAGGTTAAGGTACGGATGTGAGCTTATTTTACAGATTTTGATTGAGCATTGATATTTATGTGTGTTGCTGTGTATGCTCTGTGCTGTTATTGCTTTCTTAGGCTGTGTCGATTATTGCAACCTGTTACATTTCATACACGCATTTTTCATGTTGATCTCAGATCTGTTTAGCCGTGCCTTGTTGTGTTGATCTGTGTGTACCAGGATGCTTGTTTCGGAGGCCGAGAGGGTTACTCCCGTGTCCCTCATCTCCCTACTGGAATCTGTTAGCCGCTATGAGCCGAGTGGGTAGCTCCCACAACTCATGAGTTGGGCAACAGCAGGTTGAGTGATCACACACATCGTGGCCACTATCTTTCAGTTGTTATGTATCAGTTGTTGAGTAGTTTCTTGAGATCCTTTGGTTCCTTGACTTCGGTTGTAGCCTTGTTCTCTTGCATAGCATCTGCATATTATCTGGACTATCTACTACCTTTTTTCATTTGCTCTCCGTACTGGGGTTTGACCCCCATGTCCCCTGGGTCTGGTTGTTTTGTTTTCCTGTGTGTATTTCTGGTTATCATGGTTTCTCCGCTGGACGTTGAGTTGATCCAGCTGGTAGTGTCGCGGGAGGTGGATAGAGTGTCCCAGTTATATATAGCATATTTATGTTATAGTGTATTGTATCTATGTTGAGCGAGACTCATCATGGATCCTTCGATTTTTAATTGGGAGTCACTCTATGTTTGTATTTCTGTTGCTTATTGTATTGGGTTCTCAGTGTTGTAAAACAATTATTTTAAATATCGATGTATTTTTAACTTATGTTTTCTAAGTCAGGCCAAAGCGAAAAATTTTATCCACTATTTTTAATGCTTCCTCCATTGTTTATTACGTTGTTAACTCTGTGTTGTGCACCGGACCTGACATTTTTGGTATCAGATCTTAAGCTGGGACAAGCTCAAATTCTTTTGATCACACTTGAGTCTAGGCACTTGTTTGTGTGTTTCATGTTCTTGACTATGTGATATACTTGTTGCTGTATGACCTTATTGTTTAGTACCTTCGTAGATGCCGCCTAGACGTAGGGGTAGATCGATAGGTCAAATTCCGGAAGAGTCCGAGGGTCAGAACAATGAGGTTTAGCGTAGTATTCCTGGTCGTAGGCATACTAGGCAGATTGACGATGAGTTTGATGTGCTGGCAGCCCGCGTGAATGAGATGGAACTAATCATGGCGAGGTTTCAGCGTATGAATACTTACTGTCGATGGTGACGAGAGTAGTTCCGATGCGGAGTCTTGGCTGCAGCACACTACTGGACTGTTTTATAGAGTTCTCTATGATGATGAGTGCAGATTGAGTTTGGCGACCTTCCAGCCTTGGAAGAATACAGAGCGATGGTGGAGAGGTGCTTCACGTACGCTCGAGGAGACTGGTGCAGGGATTACTTGGCATAGTTTCTGCATAGAATTTCGCCAAGAGTATGTTAAGGAGTCTTATGTGAATGCTCGGGAGCGTGAGTTTGACAACTTGGTTCAGGGAACCATGTCGGTGGGCGAGTATGCTTGTAGGTTTTATTCTCTTTTGGCTTATGTTACTCATGTGTCTGGCCACGAGAGGGCAAAGAGGAATTGTTAAGGGCTTAATGAGGATCTATACTCCTTGTTGTTGGCAAGTTCACCTACCAGTTATGCGGACGCGGTGGACAAGACAATGGACATGGAGGAAGGGTTGAGGAAGCATAGGTCTTGGGTTCAGCCTCTAGCGGTGCAAGGTTGACGTCCCAATGTTTCAGGAGTGCAACCTTCTTAGTTTCCCCAGTCATCTCAGCAGCAGCCATAACAGTCAGCGCAATAGTCTGGACGCCACAGTTTTAGACCTCTTGATCATCAGTTCAAGAAGAATCAGGGTTCTAGTTCTTCTGACTAGGGTAGTTCTAGCAGCAGCAGTAGCCCTAGGGCCATATTTTTTGGTCAGTGTGGAGGCAGACACCCCTCGACGCAATGTACAGGTGTTCAGGGTGCTTGCAATAATTGTGGGCAATATGGACATTTTGCGAGAGCTTGTCCATTGGCGGGATGTCAGCACGACGTAGCCCCACCTCAGGTTCGTTCTGGTGGATCTTCTAGAGGTCTTTCTTTGCCTGCTCCGCAACAGCGGATGGGGGAGACTCAGTATATGCCATTCCAGCAGCCTGGTCCTTCGCGGTTTGGACAGTCTTCGCAGCCTCAGTTCTCAGGATCTCAGTTTGCCCAGGTGAATTCCATGACGAGGGAGCAAGTGGAAGGCAAACCAGGAGGAGTGATTGCAGGTACTTGTTCTGTCTTTGATTTTCCTACACGTGTATTGTTTGAAACTTTAGCATCACATTCGTTTATCACTGATGCATTTGTGGTTGAGAATGGTTTGCATACCACATCTTTGTGTGATGTTGTTTCTGTTGCGACTCCTGCCGGCGCGATCCTATTCTCCCAACAAATTTTGTTGAATGACATTCTTAGGTTTGGTGAGAACTTGCTGGTAGGGAATCTGATTCTTTTAGTGATGTTGGATTTAGATTGTATTGTGGGAATGGACGTGTTGTCTACCTATAGGGCCACCGCAGACTGTTTCCATGGAGTTTTGTATTTTAGGCCCCAGTCTGGCGACAAATGGGACTTTTAAGGCCTTGATTCCCGATCGAAGTTTCTACTGGTCTCTGCTATGGAGATGTTTAGCCTTATGTCATTGGAGAACGCTGGATTTATGATTTATCCTTTGGACACATCCTTTTTGTTGTGCGTGGAGCTTAGTGATATCCCCGTTGCTCGAGATTTCCCTGATGTGTTTCTCGAGGAGATTCCTGGCTTTCCTCCGAGGAGGGAGATCGACTTCAACATTGAGTTGGTACCTGGTATAGCTCCGATTTCACAAACTCTGTATCGTTCAGCGCCAGCTGAGTTGAAGGAGTTGAAGGTACAACTTTCTTATTTGAGAAAGGTTTTATTCGATCGAGCATGTCACTGTAGGGAGCTCCCATCTTGTTTGTGAAGAATAAGGATGGTTCAATGAGGATGTGTATAGACTTTCGGAAACTGAATAAGGCTACTGTGAAGAATAAGTACCCTTTGCAAGGTTGAGCGGTGTATTTGAAGATCGATCTCCGTTCAGGGTACCATCAATTGCGTATTCGAGAGCAAGATGTTGCGAGAACTGCATTTCATATGAGGTATGGGCATTATGAGTTTTTGGTTATGCCTTTTGGTTTGACAAATTCCCCTGCAGTTTTCATGGACCTGATGAATCGAAATTTTCGATAATTCATCGATCAATTTGTGATTGTTTTTATCGGTGACATCTTGGTGTACTCGAAGATTGCGATGAAGCATAAAGAGCACTTGAGGTTGGTTCTCCAAACACTACGAGACTCGCGGCTGTATGCCAAGTTCTCCAAATGCAACTTTTGGTTGGATAGAGTAGTGTTTTTGGGTCATGTCATTTCGGCCGATGGACTGTCTGTGGATCCCAGTAAGGTAGAGGCTGTTGTGAACTGGGAAGGTCCCAAGAACGTTTCAGAAATTCGTAGATTTTTTAGACTGGCTAGCTATTATCGAAGTTTTATCGAGGGATTTTCTAGCATACTAAGCCTATGACGCAGTTGACCCGGAAGGACAAGAGATTTGTTTGGACAGAAATATACGAGAACAACTTCCAATTGCTCAAGGAGAAGCTAACTACAGCGCCAGTGTTAGCTTTGCCTTCGGGTTCAGGTGGTTTTGTGGTTCGGATACTTCGTTGAATTGGTTGGGTTGTGTGTTGATGCAGAATGGTTGAGTCATTGCATATGCTTCTCATCAGTTGAAACTGCGTGAGACTCGATACCCAGTTCATGATTTGGAGTTGGAAGCAGTGGTCTTTGCCTTGAATATTTGGCGCCACTATCTGTATGGTGAGCAGTTTGTGGTGTATACCGACCACCAGAGTCTTCAGTATCTGTTTTCTCAGCCGGATTTGAACATGAGACAGCGTAAATGATGGAGCTGCTAAAGGATTTTTTTTGTGAGATCCAATATCAACCTGGAAAGTGAATGTAGTTGCTGATTCATTGAGCAGGAAGGCTCAAGTGGCGATGATAGATTCGTTGCAGATTTTGAAGGTCCATGAGCATCTAAGAACTACTGGTTGGCGGTTCTACCCAGGTGAGGATTATGTTGTGGTGTCTTCTTTTCAAGTTGACCCACATATTGTTGTAAGTATTAGATCACCTCAGAGAACAGATCAATCTATCCATGAGTTGACATTGAAGGTTAGAACTGGATAGTTGGAAGACTATTCTGTCACGTCTGATGGTTGTTTGAGATTTTGTAGAAGGTTCATAATGCCTAATCTGATTGATTTGAAGGAGGAGATCTTGAGAGAAGCACATTGTAGTAGGCATAGTGTCCAACCTGGTGCAAGGAAGATGTACCATGCCTTGAAGCCGCACTTCTGGTGGGCAGGTTTGAAGAGTGGTGTTTCTGATTTTGTTGCGTGTTGTCTGAACTATCAGCAAGTAAAGGCAGAAAGGATGAGACCTGGTGATCTATTGCATAGCTTAGAGGTGCCTCAGTGGAATTTGGAGCATGTAGCTATGGATTTTGTAACGCATTTGCCTCATTCCAGCAGAGGTTGTGGCGGTTTGGGTGGTTATTGATAGATTGTCGAAGTCTGCTCACTTCAATCCCTAACGTATTCTTTGAAGAAGATGGCGAAACTGTACGTAGATTTCGTGGTGCGATTGCATGGTGTGCATGTGATCGTTGTTTCAGATCGAGACCAAAGGTTTACTTACAGGTCTTGGAAGAGTTTGCAAACAGCTTTGGGCACCGGATTGGATATGAGTACTGTTTATCATCCCCAAACCGATGGCCAATGTGAGAGGACTATCCAGACTTTAGATGATATGTTGAGAGCTGTGGTGATGGATTTCAGTGGTAGCTGGCAAGATACGTTGTCTTTGGTGGAGTTTTCTTATAATAACAGCTACCAGGTGACAATTGGAATGGCACCCTTTGAAACATTGTATGGTAGGAAGTGCAGATCACCTATTTGTTGGGAAGAATTTGGGGAGAATGAGCTGTCTTTTCCAGAATTTGTGCAGCGGATGAGTGATCAAGTAAATCGGATTCGACAGTGTATGAAAGCTGCACAAGATCGCCAAGACAGTTATGCGAACAGAAGGCGTAGGCCTTTAGTTTTTCAGGTTGGAGATTTGGTTTCCATGAAAGTTTCTTCTTTCATAAGTGTTATGAGATTTGGTCTCAAGGGAAAGTTACCTCATCGTTATGTTGGACCTTATGAGATTGTGGAGAGGATCGGTCCTTTCGCTTATCTCTTGTTGTTGGCGCCAGATCTGTCCTCGTTGCATGATGTGTTTCATGTGTCTATGTTGAGGAAGTATGAGCTAGATCCTTCTCACGTGTTGCGAACTGACGAGGTGGAGCTGGATCGGACTTTGAGTTATGTTGTGTATCCCTTGAAGATCTTGGACATAAAGGAGAAACAGCTCAGGAACAAGACCATTCCTTTGGTGATAGTTCAGTGGAGAAAACATAATAGGGAAGAAGCTACGGGGGAGTTAGAAGAGAATATGCAACGTGAATGGCCTCATCTATTTTAGTAGATCTTGCATTAACTCCAGTAGATAGTTTGCATGTTTGTTGTTGTTTTTTCCAGTTATCTTGAACTCTTGGTTAGTAGCCTCTTCTTGCGTGTTAGAGGTTGTTGATTGCTTTGTGTTTAGCGTAATTTTCCAGTGTTGGTTGTTCTGTTGAGTTTTGGTTCAGTTCTGGAGTTGTTTTTTGAATTCGAGGACGAAATCTTATTTTCAGTGGGGGAGAGATGTGAGATCCGAAAGATTATTGGATTAATTGAGTTAATTAATCGGGTTTTGGATAGACCGGATTTGGCATGAATAGATCTGGGATGGATCATCTTTGAGCTGATATGCTTAGTGAGTTTATCGAGGTTCAATTTCTGTGTGTTTAAATCAGATCTAGACAGTTGTAGAGTTAAACGAGGTAGTAATCAGATTCGGGGAGTTGAGAAGTGATGGTTGGTGACTTCGGATTTGGCGTTGGTTGATTGTAATCGAAGCTAGAGGTCAAATTTGATTATCGCTAAGTATTTTGAGTTCGCTCGTTGAATATCTTGTGCGGATAGCGATACACCGTCGTTTGGAGGAAATCAGATTTGAGTAGCGTTAGTTGTTAGAACTGACCGGCCTGGTTCGAGAGTTTACTGTAGACCGGTTTTGAGTTATATAGACCGGAAGGCAGTGCGATGTCTTTTTGGGATTCAGTGAACGCTGGTCAATGTTGGTATCAGATCTGGGTGTTTTGACTAGGAACGATGCGATGCCGTTTAGAGAGACATGTGTATGTGTTAATTGGTTACCGATGTGACGTCGTTTGGTAGTATCACGCTGGTGTAGCGTATGTTCCAATCTGGAGTGATACTCAGATCTGAGTGGGTATCAGTTTTGAGCCAGTAATGTCGGTTGTTAATGTTCATCAGATTGGGAAACTTTAGTAGTTTTTATAGAGGACTTTGAACATAGTCTTGCTATTGTTCCCCGACACGTAGAAGATATTTCTTCCCGTAAGCTTACTTTATCGCGATACCCTAGCTACTGTTCACCTAAGCTTATCATCTCCGATTTCCGGTGGTACAAGACTCAGATTTGAGCAAGAGTTGTAGCGTTGGAGTACTTTTGTTAAGGTGCTTCGTTCTGTTCCTTTTTCGAAGGCTTGCGATTAGCTGCAAGAAGATCGCAAAGGAAGCTACTTTGTGTAGTCGGTTACCATTTGAGCAGACTTGCTTTTCCGATCAGGTAACGCTCTGAGCTAGTGATAGATCCTCACTTATGCTTCGTTTAGAGCTGTCTGTTGTGCTAGAAGGGTAGGATAGAGCTGGGTGGAGCTCGTAGCTCCCAGTTCGTAAGTTCTGTGCTACTGTCCCTGAGCTTTGCGTAGTATTTGTTTATCAGGTTTCGAATCTATGTGCTTGGGACCTTGTTGTGATAATTGTATCTCAGAAGGTTAAGGTACGGATGTGAGTTTGTTTTACAGTGTTGGATTTGGCATGGATATTATGTGTGTTGTTGTGTATGCTTATGTGCTGTTATTGCTTGGTTCGGCTGTGTCGATTATTTCAAGTTGTTACATTTCATACACGCAGTTTTCATGTTGAGCTCAGATTGCTTGGTTCGGCTGTGTCGATTATTTCAAGTTGTTACATTTCATACACGCAGTTTTCATGTTGAGCTCAGATCTTGTTTAGCCGTGCCTTGTTGTGTTGATCTGTGTGTACCTGGATGCTTGTATTGGAGGTCGAGCGGGTAACTCCTGTGTCCCTCATCTCCCTGTTGGGATCTGTTAGCCGCTATGAGCCAAGTGGGTAGCTTCCACATCTCATGAGTTTGGCAATAACAGGTTGAGTGATGTGTTCTGCATTTGGTACCGTGTGTTGAGACGAGTGGGTAGCTCCGATATACTCACAGACATCGTGGCCACTATCTTTCAGTTGTTCTGTATCAGTTGTTGAGCAGTTTCTTCAGATCCTTTGTCTCCTTGCCTTCATTGTAGCCTTGTTCTCTTGCATAAAATCTGCATATTATCTGTTGCTACCTACTAGCTATTTTTCAGTTGCTCTCTGTACTGGGGTTTGACCCCCATGTCCCTCTGGGGCTGATTGTTTTGTTTTCCTGTGTGTATTTCAGGTTATCAAGGTTTCTCCGCTGGACGTGGAGTTGATCCAGCTGGTAGTGCCCCGAGATGTGGATAGAGTGTCCCAGTTACATATAGTATAATTATGTTATAGTGTATTGTAACTATGCTGAGCGAGAGACTCATCATGGATCCTTCGATTGTTAATTGGGAGTAACTATATGTTTGTATTGCTGTTGGTTATTGTATTGGGTTTCCAGTGTTGTAAAACCTGTATTTTAAGTATCGATGTATTTTTAACTTATGTTTCTAAGTCAGGTCAAAATGAAAAATTTTAGCCACTATATTTAATGCTTCCGCTATTGTTTATTGCGTGGTTAACTCTGTGTTGTGCACCGGGCCTGACAGTGATGCTCCAGTGTCAAACAATACACGTGCAGGAAAATAAAAAACAAAGCAAGTACCTACAATCACTCCTGGCGTGACCTCTGCTTGCTCCCTTGTCATGGCATTCACTTGGGCTTGCTGTGGTCTTGGGAAATGATGCTGGGAAGACTGTCCAAAACGCGAAGGACCAGGCTGCTGGAATGGCCTATGCTGAGTCTCTCCCATTCTCTGCTGCTGAATAGGGAAAGAACGACCCCTAGAAGATCCTCCTGGACGACCCTGAGGTGGGGCTGCGGTGTGCTGAGATCCAGCCAAAGGACACACTCTCGCTCCATACTGCCCGCAATTATTTCAAGCACCATGAACTCCAACACACTGCGTCGAAGGATGTTTACCTCCACACAAACCACATAACTCGGTCCTGGGACTACTGCTACTTGAACTACCAGAACCAGAAGAACTAGAACCTGCCTTCTTATTAAACTGACGACCACGAGGGCTAAACCTATGGTGTCCAGACTGTTGGACTGCCTGCTGAGGTGGCTGGGATGACTGAGAATTCTGGGAAGATTGCACCCCTGGAACATTGGGATGGTTACCTTGCACAACTTGCGGCCTAACATGAGAACTGCGGTTCTGAAACCCTTCCTCGATATCCATGGCCTTGTCCACCACATCAGCATAACTAGTCGGTGAACTCGCCAACACCAAAGAGTAAAGATCCTCATTCAGCCCTTCTAAGAACTTGTTCCTCTTCGCCCTCTCATGGCCAGACACATGCGGAACATAGGCAATAAGTGAAGAAAACCTTCGGGCATACTCCCCCACAGACATAGTTCCCTGCACCAGGTTATCAAACTCACGCTCCCTGCCGTTAACATAGGACTCTGGGACACTCCTGTCAGAAGGCACAGAAACTGTTCGACGTAATCCCTACACCAGTATCCTCGAGATATCATGAAGAGCCTCTCCACCAACGCTCATCATTCCTTCAACTAGAACGTAGCTAAACTCAACCTACGCTCATCATCGTACCTCACACGATCGAACAACCCTGTAATGTCCTGCAACTAGGACTCAGCATCGGAACTAGGCTCATCACCATTAAATGTCTGAGGGTTCATCCGCTGAAACATCGCCATGACAAGAAACATGTCGTCCACATGGGCTGCCAGCTCATCTACCTCATCCTCAACCTGTCGAGCGCGTCTAAGAAAGGGAATACTACGCTGCACTTCCTCGTTCTGACCCTCAGATTCTACTGGAATCTGTCCTCTTTCTCTACCCCTACGTCTAGGCGGCATCTACGAGATCACTACAACAGTAAGGCACACAACAATATAACACATTGTCAAGCACATTCAACAAGCAACAAGCAACAAGAAACACTATGCCTAGACTCAAATATGATCAAAAGAAATTAAGATTATCCCAGCTTAAGCTCTGATACCAAAATTTCAAGCCCGATCCATAACACAGAGATTAAACACGCAATAAACAGTAGCGGAAGCAATTTAAAAGAGGCTAAAAGTTTTTTGCTTTGGCCTGACATAGAAAACATAATTTAAAAATACATTAATACTCAAAATATTTGTTTTACAACAACCGATAACCCAATACAACAACAACCAGCAATGCAAGCATATAGTGTCTCAAAATCAACATAATTATTAAATCGGCAATAGAACATCACATCCTTCCGGACAACCCCCGGCGATGTCTCTACTGCCTAATATAACTAATATACATAACTGGGACACTCTATCCACCTCCTGGGGCACCACCAGCTGCGCCATCTCCGTGACCAGCTCAGAAACCATGGTAACCTGAACAACACATAAGCAACAAAACAACAATCCCCAGAGGGACATGGGGTCAGACCCCAGTACAGAGAGCAACATAAACAACATATAGAAAGCAACAGATATAGATTCACGTGCGATACATGAGAACAACATCAGGCTACAATCGAAACAGGGAGCCAAACGGTCTCAATGACAGCTCAAAGACTGAAACAGGTCACTGAAAGATAGTGGCCACAAGTGTGTGTGAGTATATGTTAGCTATCAACTCGTCTCAACACACAGTATCAGATGCATAACAGATCACTCAACCCGCTGTTGCCCACTCATGAGATGTGGTAGCTATACACTCGGCTCATAGAGGCTAAAAACAACCCAACAGGGAGAAGAGGAGCACGACATTGTCGCTCGTCCACAAAACAGGCATCCTGGTACACACAGATTAGCATAGAAAGGAACTACTAATAAGATCTGAGCTCAGGAGTGAAATACGTGTATGAAAATGAAACAGCTTGCAACAATCAACAAAAAACATAAGCAAGCAACAACAACACAAGAGCATACACAGCAGCACACATATTTATCCATGCTCATCACAACGCTGTAAAACAATCTCACATCCATACAATAGTTTCGAGCTACAATTACCAAAACCAAAGTCCGGAGCACTCAGATCTGAACCTGAACGTAAGAACCAATCTGTTGAAATGCTAACAGACTACACAGGGTAACTTCCTTCGTGATCCCCTTGTAGCTATCCACAGCCTTTGAAAGAGGTATAGAAAGAACGGTCTTGGCAAGAGGAGTCCAACGTTACCACCCTTGATCCAAGCTACCCCGTCTATCGCCGGGAATCGAAGAAGATAAGGTTCGGTGAATAGTAACTAGGGTATCACGACAGAGTTGCTCACGGGAAATATTCTAAGTGTCGGAAAGGATAATGGCGAGACCACAGACAAAGTCTACGATAAATACAACTTAAGTCTGCTCAAATCTTATGAACAGTAGACACCGACAACATAGGCTCAAAGCTGATATCAACTCAGATTTGAGTACCACTCCAGATCAGGACCTTATGCCAAAACAGATATGGGACTCCACGAAACGACGTCGAACAGAAGCAACTTCCCCATGGCACACGTCATCACTCTAACC
The DNA here is from genome assembly GCA_001598015.1 of Dorcoceras hygrometricum. NCBI lineage: Eukaryota > Viridiplantae > Streptophyta > Magnoliopsida > Lamiales > Gesneriaceae > Dorcoceras > Dorcoceras hygrometricum. The sequence goes on from KV004578.1 coordinate 60,489, forward strand.
TCAAATCTGAATTTCTAAACGGCGTCGCATCGCTCCTAGCCCGAACACTCAGATCTGACGCATGCAAACCAGTCAAATCTGGAATCCCTGGACCGCACCGGTCTACACCCAAAACACGAACCGGACCAGTCCATGCATTACTAACCATGTGAACAACTTCAAATCTGGTTTCTCCCAAACGACGTCGCTTTACTACCCGTGCAGAAAATTGAACTAACGTGCCCAGAATAACGTGCAACAACCAGATTTCACCACCAGTCTCGATTCCAATCAACCAGCACTGACCAACTCTGAAATATGATTACTACTCAGCATAACCAAAGCCGCTCTAACCACACGATACCAACCCGATACGCTCACCAAGCATAACAGCTAAAAGCTGGTCCCGCCCAGATTTGTTCACGCCGGATGTGGTCTATACAAAACCTGATTATTTAACTTATTTAATCCATAAATATTTCGGGTCTCACATAGTGGATTAAGTCCGAGGTCTTGGTTGTACAAAATATTCCTAATCACACGAAACATCATTGAGACTCTACATGCTATTCGCGTCACTTTTAATCGTTTACCGACTCCATGAAGGTCATCAGCTGGCGAGGTTGGGTGACGTGACAACACATGTATGATCCTATGCTTTGTTTTCGAGGATTCATCGCTCGCCTTGGTGCGTGGATATGTTATTCTTTCTGAGAAGATAATAGTGTGACAAATCTCTGGACAAAGTACTAGATGTGCTTTAGGTAAATGGATTTACCTAGTAGAGCATGTGATTTAACTATTGATCTCCAAAAAGTATCCATGGCCATCTCTAGCGAATGCCGATTTACCAATGGTCGTTTATTCGGTTGGGATATTTGAGCTGAAATGACCGTTTCATACTCTAAGCATGACCGACTGGTTTTTGTAGGCACTATTAGTGATACCTAGGGGATCATAGAGCGATGTTTCTAGATGTTGTACCATGGTCCGATGGTTAAGTCCGAAAATGTGTTTTCGGAGTCAAAAGGAGTTGTGAACTCACGACTAGCTGTATCCCTGAACCATTGAGGGTCACACAAGTACTGATTGCTCAATTACCTTATGGACATGGTACTCAAAGTGTTGTGAGACCCGAAAGATTATTGGATTAATTGAGTTAATTAATCGGGTTTTGGATAGACCAGTTTGGCGTGAACAGATCTGGGATGGATCATCTTTGAGCTGATATGATTGGTGAGTATATCGGGTTTCTATTTTTGGGTGTTTAGAACATATCTGGACAGTTGTAGAGTTCAACGAGGTAGTAATCAGATTTGGGGAGTTGAGAAGTGTTGGTGACTTTGGATTTGGCATTGGTTTATTGAAATCGAAGCTAGAGGTCAAATCTGATTATCGCTAAGTATTTCGAGTTTGCTGGTTGAATATCCTGCGCGGGTAGTGATACGGCGTCGTTTGGAGGAAATGGGATTTGAGTAGCGTTAGTTGTTACCGCTGCATGAATCGGCCCAGTTCGAGAGTTTACTGTAGACCGGTTTCGGGTTGTATAGACCGGAAGGCAGTGTGATGTCTTTTTGGGGTTCAGTGAATGCTGGTCAGTGTTGGTATCAGATATAAGTGTTTTGACTAGGAGCGATGCGAAGCCATTTAGAGAGACACGTATATGTGTTAATAGGTTAGCGGTGAGACGTCGTTTGGTAGTAGCGCGCTGGTTTAGCGTATGTTCCAGATCTGGAGTGATACTCAGATCTGAGTGGGTATCAGCTTTGAGCCAGTAATGTCGATGGTTACTGTTCATCAGATTTGGGAAACTTAAATATTATTTATAGAGTACTTTGACCGTATTCTTGCTATTGTTTCCCGACACTTAGAAGATATTTCTTCCCGTAAGTTACTCTGTCGTGATACCCTAGTTATTGTTCACCGAAGCTTATCTTCTCCAGTTTTCGGCGATAGAAGACTCAGATTTGAGCAAGAGTGGTAGCGTTGGACTCCTCTTGTTAAGGCGCTTCGTTCTGTACCTTTTTCTAAGGCTTGCGATTAGCTGGAATAAGATCGCGAAGGAAGCTAATTTGTGTAGTCTGTTACCATTTGAGCAGATTTACTTTTTCGTTCAGGTAACGCTCTGAGCTAGTGATAGATCCTCCCTTATGCTTCGTTTAGAGCCGTCTGTTGTGCTAGAAGGGTAGGTTAGAGCTGGGTGGAGCTCGTAGCTCCTAGTTCGTAAGTTCTGTGTTATTGTCCCTGAGCGTTGTGTTGTGTTGGTTTATCAGGTTCAGATCTAGTTTCTCGGGATCTTTTTGTGGTAATTATAACTCAGAAAGGTTAAGGTACGGATGTGAGCTTGTTTTACAGGGTTGGATTTGGCATGGATATTATGTGTGCTGCTGTGTATTCTTCTGTGTTGTATTTCTTGCTTTTGTTGTGTTGATTATTGCAAGCTGTTACATTGCATACACGCATTATTCATGTGAGCTCAGATCTTGTTTATCCGTGCCTTGTTGTGTTGATCTATGTGTACCAGGATACCTGTTTTGGAGGCTGAGCGGGTAACTCCCGTGTCCCTCATCTCCTTGCTAGGATCTGGTAGCTACTATGAGCTGAGTGGGTAGCTCCCATATACTCACACACCCCGTGGCCACTATCTTTCAGTTGATCTGTATCAGTTGTTGAGCAGTTTCTTGAGATCCTTTGGCCCCCTTCCGTCGGTTGTAGCCTTGTTCTCATGCATAGAATCTGCATATTATCTGTTGCTGTCTAACTGCTGTTTTTCAGTTGCTCTCCGTACTGTGGTTTGACCCCCATGTCCCTCTAGGGCTGGTTGTTTTTTTTGTCCGTTTGTGTTTCAGGTTATCATGGTTTCTCCGCTGGACGTGGAGATGATCCAACAGGTAGTGCCCCGGCAGGTGGATAGAGTGTCCCAGTTATATATAGTTTATTTATGTTATAATGTATTGTATCTATGTTGAGCGAGAGACTCATCATGGATCCTTTGATTTGTGGATTGGGAGTCACTCTATGCTTGTACGTTATTTTGCATTGTTGTATTGGGTTTTCAGTTGTTGTCAAACCAGTATTTTGGATATCAATGTATTTTAAACTTATGTTTTCTAAGTCAGCCAAAGCGAAAATTTTATACACTATTTTTTATGCTTCCGCTATTGTTTATTGCGTGGTTAACTCTGTGTTGTGCACCGGTCCTGACATTTTTGGTATCAGAGCTTAAGTTGTGATAAGCTCAATTTCTTTTGATCACACTTGAGTCTAGGCACAGTGTTGCTTGTTGCATGTGCATGACTATGTGATCTTACTGTTCTAGTGATTTCGTTGATGCCGCCTAGACTTAGGGGTAGGGCGAGATGTCAGATTCCAAAGAGTCCGAGGGTCAGGACGATGAGGTTCAACGTAGTATTCCTGGTTGTAGGCGTTCTAGGCAGATTGACGATGAGGTTGATGTGCTGGCATCCCGTGTGGATGAGATGGAACTAATCATGGCGAAGTTTCAGCTTATGAATCCTCAGACTTTCGATGGTGATGAGAGTATTTCCGATGCGGAGTCTTGGATGCAACATATTACTGGACTGTCTGATCGGGTGCAATATGATGATGAGCGAAGGTTGATTTTGGTTACTTTTCAGCTGAGGAAGAATGCAGAGCGATGGTGGAGAGGTGCTTCACGTACGCTCGAGGAGACTGGTGCCGGAATTACTTTGGATAGTTTCTGTACGGCGTTCCGCCAAGAGTATGTTCCGGAGTCTTATGTGAATGCTCGGGAGCGAGAGTTTGACAACTTGGTTCGGGAACCATGTCGGTGGATGAGTATGCTCGTAGGTTTTCTTTTCTTTCGGATTACGTTCCTCATGTGTCTGGCCGCGAGAGGGTGAAGAGGAACCGTTTCTTGGAAGGGCTTAATGAGGATCTGTACTCCTTGGTTTTGGCGAGTTCACCTACCAGTTATGCGGACGTGGTGGACAAGGCTGTGGACATTGAAGAAGGGTTGAGGAACCGGAGGTCTAGGGTTCAGCCTCCAGCGGTGCAAGGTTCACGTCCCAATGTTCCAGGGGCGCAACCTCCCCAGTTTCCCCAGTCGTCTCAGCAGCAGCCCCAGCAGTCAGCGCAACAATCTGGATGCCACAGGTTTAGGCCTCGTTGTGACGCCCACGCCCATGGGTGTCAACGGATTTGAGTTGAATGAAATAGTAAAAGGAAAAACGAAGGGCTGAATAGAATTTTTTGTAAGCTGTATTACGGATTAGTTTAACGTTCAAACATTTACGAATTAATGAAGCTTGATTATGAGCTCGGATTTCTTCTGGAAGTGTTGGGTGAGTAAAGAACTGTGTATCGTTAAAACATGCTAAGTGTGAGAACCAGACGAAGTAACCAGGCGAAGCGATTTGATAAAATCAGCAGCAGGTTACTGTAGCTCGCGACTGGTGGAATTTTGAAATTCAGCTGAGGCGTGAGGCGTTATTTGTTTGACTCAGCTGGAAACAAACGCGCGAATACAAGAGTTAATGCGAGAGCGCCACGTGTTGGTTACTGTTACGCACAAGGAATCAGCAGCAAGAGTTTCTCACGCATCTGCTGGTTTATGTACCTGCTGGTTATCGATGTGTATCTGCTGATTATTGATGTATCGGCTGATTGATGATGACGTAGGTACGACGGCGTCGTTTTGATAATAAACGCAAACCAGACGAGGGGAAAATGGTTCCAGCTGAAAGAATAATACGACAGCGTTTTGACTTATGAACAGGAACCACGATACGATGTCGTTTTGCATGAATTAGCAACCAGACGAGGAATTGGGAATCAGTCTAGAGTTTTTGGTATCTGCTGGTTATCCAGTCGAGGGAACGATGCGACACCGTTTTGATTATAAATAGTAAATATTGATACGATACCGTTTCGACTATTGTTGCGAAATCAGCTGTTGGAATAATAAAACGACCAGCTGCTGGTTTCTTTGAATCAAAAGGATACCAGCTGAAGACATGTAACGACATCGTTGAGATTAGTTATAACGACATCGTTTTGAGTTTGAAATGTTGCGACTGGATTCCTGTTGTTGCGACTGGGTACTACTACAGCTGGTTATCGCGTCTGCTGAAGAACAACGATATTCGAACAGCAACTGAGGACGATCAACAGCAGTTGAGGAATCTGTTTATCGTTATCCACCTTCAGCTGGTTATCTGCTGAAGAACAACGATATTCGAACAGCAACTGAGGACGATCAACAGCAGTTGAGGAATCTGTTTATCGTTATCCACCCCACCTTCGGTGGGAGTATATCCCGTTTGAATACTCATCATGACACGTGGAACTCGAATTGAATACGTTGGAAATGCTGCAGAAATACAGAGATC
>KV004578.1:67610-87748 GCA_001598015.1 Dorcoceras hygrometricum
AAGTATTTGAGAACAGAGGAACGAAGGTATAATCTGACAGAAGAGTCAGGAAATAGATTACTCGAGAATGATAGTTCTTGAGTATTCCGCTGAAATCACATACGTATTTAATTACCATTCTTGATTTAGAACTTGAATTATGTGTGTGTCGATCCATCACAGGTAGTGGATTTTTTATATTTGCATGAGTTTGCATATGGAAGAGAATTGAATTGATTCTAAAGTATTTGAGAACAGAGGAACGAAGGTATAATCTGACAGAAGAGTCAGGAACTAGATTACTCGAGAATGATAGTTCTTGAGTATTCCGCTGAAATCACATACGTATTTGATTACTGTTCTTGATTGATTACTGTTCTTGATTTAGAACTTGAATTATGTGTGTGTCGATCCATCACAGGTAGTGGATTTTTTATATTTGCATGAGTTTGCATATGGAAGAGAATTGAATTGATTCTAATGCCCAGGACTGAGTTGGCCTGATTTTCGAAGCCGGAGATGGTTTCGATAGATGAATATTCATGTCAAGATCGGATACGAATCTTGATGGCGTAGAACTGATATGGAATCAATTCTGATATCGAAGAAGAGAACTTGAATCATTTCATGTCATTGCATTTGTTTTACAGTTGATAAACTGTTATGCATTTTATTGCTATTATGCGTACCTGCTGATTATACTGAGATGATTCTCACCGGAGTTATCCGGCTGTTGTTTTGTTTTGTATGTGTGCATGACAACATGACGAAAGAATTAGTGGGGAGCAACCACGGGTAGCAAGAGATAACTACCTAGACTTTGGATCAGCAGCAGGAAGGCGAAACACCAGCTGATAGTCTAGATGTTTGGACAATTAGTTTTAGGTTGCTCAAGTCTGGTTTTGTATATAAGATATAAGCGTGTACTAGTGAACTTAGCTTGTAATCGAGGTGAACTATGAAGCATTTTTGTAAATGAATCTTGTTTACGCTACCAGCTGAACTTATTATGCTTCTGCTGATATACGCTTCTGCTGGTTTGAAATATTTTTTTTAGTAGCCTATGTATGAACCAGATTAGAATTATTAAACTTGTTTAGTTTACACTAATAACCCACTGATTGAGATTAGAGGATTAATTGTGAGCAGAGAGCCTCACACACTGTGTCTTCTAAACTCGTTCCTAGTCGATTGGACCGTCAAAATGAGGATAAGGACGCCCGAGCTTGAGACTAGCATCTGTGATGTGAAGTACCACGTTTCATTGGTAGGGAACATTATGATGTTCTGAGCATGCAGATGGATAGTGACCTTGTGATCTATCGAACTACCCTCGTTCGGACTTTCCAAGTGGTTATCATTTGTCGAGTGGATAAGTCCGAGGTCTTGGTTGAACAGATTAGCCCTCATTACTCGAAACGTCATTGAGACTCTACGTGATAGGTGCTTCACTTTGACCCGTTTACCGAGTTAATTGGGGTCATCAGGTGGCGGGATTGGATGAGGTCCCGATGCAGGAGTCGATACTTCGTTGTTGAGGATTCACCGCTCGCATTTGTGCGTGGATATCCTATGCTATCTGAGGACATAATAGTGTGATAAATCTCTGGCCAGAGTACTAGATGTGTTTTAGGTAAATGGGTTTACCTAGTAACACACGAAATGTCACTATTTGATCTCCGAGATATACGCATGGTTATTGGATCTCTAGCGACGGTAGATTTACCAATGGTCGTTGATCTGATCGGGATATTTGTGTTGAAAGGACCGTACTGTACGCTAACCATGACCAAATGGTTCTTGCAGACACTATACGTGATACCTTGGGGATCATGGGGCGATGTTGCTAGGCGCTTTACCATGATCCTATAGGCTAGTCCGAAAATGTATTTTCGGAGTCACACATGTTGTGGGCCCACGGCTAACTGTATCCCTGAACCATTGAGGGTCACACAAGTACTGATTTCACGATTCCCGCATGGAAACTGAGCTCAATTTTTTGAGCATAGGAGGAGTAAGGATGGAAGTGCGAATTCCTAAAAAGTAAAACAGGGGTCAAAAATGCAAATTTCCCTAAATATCCCTGAACCATTGAGGGTCACACAAGTACAGGTTTCACGATTCCCGCATGGAAACTGAGCTCAATTTGTTGAGCATAGAAGGAGGAAGGATGGAAGTGCGACTTCCTAAAAGTCAACAGGGGTCAAAATGCAATTTCCCTAAAGTTTGGGCTAGTTTGACTATCCTTGAAACTTGGAGGGGCTAAAATGCAATTTTGGACTAGGTGGTATGAAAAATTGTTTTCTCATCATAATACTCAGTTTTGTAAGCTGTGTAGATCGGTCTGATCTGATCGTCGATCTGGATTATGATGGAGCCACGTGATACAGTTGAACCGAATGTTCATATGGACCTGGGCCCGTCCCAGGCCCATTGGGCTGGTCCAATCCCATCACATGTCTATATATATATGTTCGAGGCTAGGGTTTACATACACAACAACTCTACACTCCATACCCTAGAGCACTATCCGCCCCTCTCCCTCCATTCTCCCTCACGACTGCCGCCCACCGTGCGCCGCCGCCCGTCGGTCGCCGCCCGCCGTCGTCCGTTGCCGTCGTGGTTTGACTTGTTCCGACCACCTCGATGAGGAGATTTAGTCCGTGATAAATTCGTCACGTTTTCTAGTGCAGACTGATGATGGAGTCGAGTTTTCAGTCGTGGACCGGATTCGAAGACGACGACCGCCTACCGTTGAGGTGCCGATTTCCTCGTGAAATCGGTCGGAGCCAAGCGCCTAGACACCAGTAAGGTACCGATCTAAAACACCCTATGGATGTTTTATTGATATTATCATTATGTATTGACCATTCCCGGTGCAACATTTTAAATCTTCCGCTGCGCCCCGGGAGCGGGATCCAGATCCGCCGCTGCGCCAACAACCAGTTCCGCCTATCAAACCAGAACAAAAACCCGATTCGACCAGAGTCGCCGATTCTTCAGAGTCAAGTCCAGATGCCGCCATTCACCAGAAGGAAGAACTTCATTCTCGTACCATAAACTAGAATACGTAAGCTCAGTGGTTTAGAAATCAACAATATCTTAATTGAAACATGCTAGATAGTTTTAAAACAGAACATACTATGAACCAGAACTTTCATTTTCGTAAACAAACATGGACAAAAACATAGCTATATCTTAAACTTAAACAGGAAAGCAAACACATAACTGAGGAAAAACACTATATTCTTTAATGGTGTAGCAAAGAATCAACTTTTACATGCCTTAGACTGGAAATACGAAGACAGCAGGTTTTCTTGCAGACAACTTCCTCAAGCACCAACAACGAGCTCTAGAGTTTTGAGAGAACAATAGAAATTTATTTGCAAGTGAAAATGAACTCAAACTTCACGTATACAATCATATAAGAGAGCAAGATTGGCATTAGGTGAAAACACTCGAGTAGGCATGGGATATCCTACCAACTATATGTCCTTTTTGAAACATTTGTTAAAAACTCCCATCCACTGTTTTAAATTTGGAAATTTGCCAAAAGGTTTTGAAAAGAACAAATTGCTCATTTAAAAGCAAAACCTTCTGCGTCGTATCTCAAATCTGAAATTAAGAAATCAGCTTTTTAAATAAATAACATGACTTTAAGTTGAAATCTGAATGCTCGAAACATCAAAATGGCCATTAAAAATAAAAAGGCTAAAATTGTGGTCCTATGGATTTTGTGGCACTACAACTCTACCCTCCTTATGTGAATTTCGTCCTCGAAATTTACTTACCAAACAGATCTAGGTAAAGGCTATACATATCAGCTTCGATCTCCCACGTAGCTTCTCGTTCTGTTTGGTTAGACCATTGTATCTTAACCATAGAAATACTACGGTTTCTCAACTTTCTAATCCCTCGAAGATGAATCCTCTCGGGTCTCTCTTCGTAACTCAGATCTGATGCTAACTAAATTGGCTCATGGCTCAGTACGTGCGAAGGGTTGGGAATATACTTCCTTAAAGCTGATACATGGAAAACACTATGCACTGAAGACAGATGTGGGGGCAATGCTAAACGAATCCAACGTTCCTACTAGTTCCAGAATCTCATAAGGCCCAATATATCTGGGACTCAGCTTTCCTTTCTTCCCAAAACACATCACTCCTTTCATAGGAGCTACTCTAAAAAACACATGATCACCAACTTCGAAGCTCAGCTCTCGACGTCTATTGTCCGCATAACTCTTGTTCCTACTCTGAGCTGCTCTCATCCGTTCTCTGATCTTTCTAACAGCTTCGGCTGTTTGCTCTACCACATCTCGTCCTAGTCCAGCTCGCTCCCTTACCTCATCCCAGTGAAGAGGTGTTCTACATTTGCGACCATAGAGAGCTTCGTATGGGGCCATCTGGATAGAAGCCTGGAAACTGTTGTTATATGAGAATTATACCAAAGGTAAATTTAAATCCCAGCTCTCTGAAAAATCCACTATACAAGCCCTGAGTATATCCTCTAAAATCTGAATCACCCTTTTAGATTGTCCATCTGTCTGGGGGTGAAAGGCTGTGCTAAATGTCAGCTTAGTACCCAAAGCTCTATGCAAACTCTTACAGAAAGCTGATGTAAACTTTGGATCTCTATCAGATACAATCAAAACTGGAACACCATACAGCCTTACTATTTCCTTCACATAAAGATTGATGTATCTGCTCACATCATTTGTTGTCTTAACTGGTAAGAAGTGAGCTGACTTAGTGATTCTGTCTACTATAACCCAAATAGAATTATATCCTTGAACAGTCCTAGGACCAACTACAAAATACATAGCTATACACTCCCATTTCCATTATGGAATAGGCAGGGGCTTTAACATCCCCGCTGGTCTTTGGTGTTCAGATTTCATCAATTGGCACGTTAAACATTCCGATACAAATCTGGAAATGTCTCATTTCATTCCTGGCCACTAATATAACTTCTGGAGATCCTTATACATCTTAGTACTCCCCGGATGTACAGCGTATGGGGCTGAGTGGGCTTCTGCCATTAGATCTGATCTCAGGGTGCCTACTTTGGGCACCCACATCAGGCCATGAAATCTCACTACTCCTCCTTCTGAGAAATAAAGACTGCTACCTCTCTCTCTATCTTGCTTAACCCACTTCTGAAGCTGCTCATCTCTCATCTGTCCTTCTGGGATCTGGTCTATCAGATTTGATCGAATGGTGAGATCAGCCATGATCACAGTACTAGCACTGGGCACCAACTCCAATCCAAACTTCTCATCATAAGCTAATGGTCTCTGGATAATGAGCTAGGCTAATCCGATAGATTTCCTTCTTAAAGCATCATCCACAACATTGGCCTTTCCTGGATGATATCTAATTATGCATCATAATACACTAGCTCTAGCCATCTAATCTGCCTCATATTGAGTTCCTTTTGGGTGAAAAAGTACTTGAGGCTCTTATGATCTGTAAATATCTCGCACTTCTCCTCATAAAGGTAATGTCTCCAGATATTCAAGGCAAAGACTACAGCTGCTAGCTCTAAGTCATGCGTGGGATAGTTCTTCCCATGATCCTTCAATTTTCTGGATGCGTAGGAGATTAATCTACGATCCTGCATCAGCACAACACCTAAACCCAACTTGGACGCATCTGTATAAATAACAAACTTTCCTTGATCAGATTGCATGGTTAGCACAGGGGCTTCTATCAACGCTTGCTTTAACCTATCAAAACTGATTTGGAAATCTAGTTTCCAATCAAACCTGCTTTCTTGTTAGAGAGGTTAAAGGAACTGCTATCTTTGAAAACCCTCGAATAAATCGCCTATAGTATCCGGCTAAGCCCAAGAAACTCCTTACTTCTGAAATAGATTTGGGAACTGTCCACTCACGTACAACTTCTACCTTGGCTGGGTCAACCTCCAATACATCCTCGGATATAATATGACCTAAGAATGCAACTTTCTCCAACCAAAAATCACACTTACTAAAATTGGCGAACAATTGCTTATTCTTCAAAACTTGAAGCACTGTCCTCAGATGGTCTGCGTACACAGATTTGGTCTTAGAGTGTACAAGGGTATCGTCCATAAACACAAATATGAACCAATCCAAAAATGGTTGAAAACTCTATTCATCAGGTCCATAAAAGCTGAGGGTGCATTAGTAAGTCCAAAAAGCATTACTAAAAACTCATAATGGCCATAGCGGGTTCTAAAGGCTGTCTCATAGATTTCGGGTGGTTTAATCTTCAGTTGATGGTAACCAGATCTCAAGTCGATCTGGTCAAAAAGATGCTCAATTCTAGGAAGGGGATATTTATTCTTAACGGTCAACTTATTCAGCTCTCGGTAATCTATACATAACCTCAAACTCCCATCCTTCTTCTTAACAAACAAAACAGGGGCTCCTCATGGTGACATTCTCGGTCTAATGAAACCCTTATCTAACAAATCTTGGATCTGTTCCTTCAATTCCCTCATCTCCGATGGAGCTAGGCGATAGGACGGTCTTGATACAGGTGCGGCTCCAGGTACTAGATCGATTGCGAATTCCAGCTCTCTATCTGGTGGTAGTCCGTGTATATTCTCTGGGAAAAGCTCGAGAAACTCATTAACCACCTCCACATCTGAAATTTGGGGCTTACTAATCGTAGCTAGGGATGACGGACTCGCCAGAAATCCTACTCCCCCTTTCCTTAAACAGCTGCGAGCCTTAAGAGCTGATATAACACGCGGGATCTTCCAAGTCTGATTGGCTTCGAACGTGAAAGGGTCTCCTCTGGGTGGGTTAAACAAATATATCTGGGACTCAGCTTTCCTTTCTTCCCAAAACACATCACTCCTTTCAAAGGAGCTACTCTAAAAAACACATGATCACCAACTTCGAAGCTCAGCTCTCGACGTCTATTGTCCGCATAACTCTTTTTTTTCTTTCTCTGAGCTGCTCTCATCCGTTCTCTGATCTTTCTAACAGCTTCGGCTGTTTGCACTACCACATCTGGTCCTTGTCCAGCTCGCTCCCTTACCTTATCCCAGTGAAGAGGTGTTCTACATTTGCGACCATAGAGAGCTTTGTATGGGTCCATCTGGATAGAAGCCTGGAAACTGTTGTTATATGAGAATTATACCAAAGGTAAATTTAAATATCAGCTCTCTGAAAAATCCACGATACAAGCCCTGAGTATATCCTCTAAAATCTGAATCACCCTTTTAGATTGTCCATCTGTCTGGGGGTGAAAGGTTGTGCTAAATGTCAGCTTAGTACCCAAAGCTCTATGCAAACTCTTACAAAAAGCTGATGTAAACTTTGGATCTCTATCAGATACAATCAAAACTGGAACACCATGCAGCCTTACTATTTCCTTCACATAAAGATTGATGTATCTGCTCACATAATTTGTTGTCTTAACTGGTAAGAAGTGAGCTGACTTAGTGAGTCTGTCTACTATAACCCAAATAGAATTATATCCTTGAACAGTCCTAGGACCAACTACAAAATACATAGCTATACACTCCCATTTCCATTATGGAATAGGCAGGGGCTTTAACATCCCCGCTGGTCTTTGGTGTTCAGATTTCATCAATTGGCACGTTAAACATTCCGATACAAATCTGGAAATGTATCATTTAATTTTTGGCCACTAATATAACTTCTGGAGATCCTTATACATCTTAGTACTCCCCGGATGTACAGCGTATGGGGCTGAGTGGGCTTCTGCCATTAGATCTGATCTCAGGGTGCCTACTTTGGGCACCCACATCCGGCCATGAAATCTCACTACACCTCCTTCTGAGAAATAGAGACTGCTACCTCTCTCTCTATCTTGCTTAACCCACTTCTGAAGCTGCTCATCTCTCATCTGTCCTTATGGAATCTGGTCTATCAGATTTGATCGAATGGTGAGATCTGCCAAGATCACAGTACTAGCACTGGGCACCAACTCCAATCCGAACTTCTCATCATAAGCTAATGGTCTCTGGATAATGAGCTAGGCTAATCCGATATATTTCCTGCTTAAAGCATCAGCCACAACATTGGCCTTTCCTGGATGATAGCTGATTGTACAATCATAATATTTCACCAGCTCTAACCATCTCCTCTGCCTCATATTGAGTTCCTTTGGGGTAAAAAATTACTTGAGGATCTTATGATCTGTGATTAGTTTGACACTTCTCCCCATAAAGGTAATGTCTCCAGATCTTCAAGGCAAAGACTATAGCTGCCAGCTCTAAGTCATGCGTGGTATAATTATTCTCATGATCCTTAAGTTGTCTGGAACCATTGGAAATTACTCTACGGTCCTGCATCAGTACGAAACAGATTTGGGAACTGGCCACTCACGTACAACTTCTACCTTGGCTGGGTCAACCTCCAATACATCCTCGGATATAATATGACCTAAGAACGCAAATTTCTCCAACCAAAAATCACACTTACTAAAATTGGCGAACAATTGCTTATTCTTCAAAACTTGAAGCACTGTCCTCGGATGGTCTGCGTACACAGATTTGGTCTTAGAGTACACAAGGATATCGTCCATAAACACAAATATGAACCAATCCAAAAATGGTTGAAAACTCTATTCATCAGGTCCATAAAAGCTGAGGGTGCATTAGTAAGTCCAAAAAGCATTACTAAAAACTCATAATGGCCATAGCGGGTTCTAAAGGCTGTCTCATAGATTTCGGGTGGTTTAATCTTCAGTTGATGGTAACCAGACCTTAAGTCGATCTTAGAAAAGATTATTGATCCGTTCAGCTGGTCAAAAAGATGCTAAATTCTAGGAAAGGGATATTTATTCTTAACGGTCAACTTATTCAGCTCTCGGTAATCTATACATAACCTCAAACTCCCATCCTTCTTCTTAACAAACAAAACAGGGGCTCCTCATGGTGACATGCTCGGTCTAATGAAACCCTTATCTAACAAATCTTGGATCTGTTCCTTCAATTCCCTCATCTCCGATGGATCTAGGTGATAGGACGGTCTTGATACAGGTGCGGCTCCAGGTACTAGATCGATTGCGAATTCCAGCTCTCTATCTGGTGGTAGTTCGTGTATATTCTCTGGGAAAACCTCGGGAAACTCATTAACCACCTCCACATCGGAAATTTGGGCCTTACTAATCGTAGCTAGGGATGACGGACTCACCAGAAATCCTACTCCCCCTTTCCTTAAACAGCTGCGAGCCTTAAGAGCTGATATAACACGCGGGATCTTCCAAGTCTGATTGGCTTCGAACGAGAACGGGTCTCCTCTGGGTGGGTTAAACACTACAGTTCTGATCTTAAAGTCAATTACTACCCCATACTTAGTTAACCAGTCCATCCCAAAATCATATAGAATTCAGGCATCAGTAGTACAATCAAATATGCGGTAATCAAACACCTTTGGAGCCTAAGTTCTAAACCTCGAAACAGATCATAAGATACTAACTCTTCTCCTGAGGGTAACTTTATGCAAAATCCAATAGTTACTTGGTCGGGTCTGATGCGTAACTCCTTGGAAAACTTGGTTGCTATAAAAGAATGGGTAGAACCTGAATCGATCGAAGCTATGGAGGGCATACCAGCAATTAAGATCTTACCCGTAATCATTGTCGAATCTAGGTTGGCTTGCTCAGCTGTCATCACAAAAGCTCTACTGGTCACCAACTGCTTTGTCTTTGGGAAATTCTTAATAACATTCCCTGGCAAGCCACATCAGAAGCAGACGTTCTGACCAAGTCTGCATGGACCAGAGTGATTCTTCTGGCACTTGGGACACACAGGTCTGTTGTTGCTAGCAAGAACTGCACTAATGGGTTGGATAGGTAGAGGTTTCTGCTCTTGAGGTCTCTGCAGATTCTTATTCTGTTTCTTGAATGGCCTCTGATCTTTCTACTGGAAGGCCTGCCTCTTCTGGTGCCTCTCTTCTTCCACATCTTTCCAATCCCTATCAATACGCAAGGCTCTATCCACTGCTTCTCTATAAGTCTTAGGCACAGATAGCCTAACATTCATCTTGAACATAGGATTTAACCCTTCCGCAAAGTGGCTCAGCTTTTCTTCTGGATCATTACAAATATTAGGCACAAAATAACACCCTCTTTCGAACATCCGCACATACTCTTGTACAGTCATAATTCACTGTTTCAGAGTTAGGAACTCTCTCTTCAATTCAGACCTATTGTCTGCTGTGAAGTACTATTCGAAGAACACTCGCTTGAGATCACCACACGTAAGATTTTCCAAATCCACAGATAACTTGGCTTTCCCACAAGATCATAGCATCATCCCTCAACATGTAGATAGCGCACCTGGGTCTATCCAAATCTAGCATCTGGAGATATTGAAAAATAACCTCCATTGACTTTATCCAGCTCTCAGCAGCCATCGGGTCTGTTGTTCCACCAAAATCTTTCGGTTTCTGCCTTCTAAACTTCTCATGTGAATCATCGTGTCTTGGTACTCTACTGCTAGAAGATTGGCCATTGCCTCTGCCGGTTTGTTCTACCAACCGCCTTAGAAGTTGGGTAATGCTAGTGTTCTTCTAAGGAAATGTTTCTTCTACCTCTGCCATACATCTTAGTCTATAGCCCGTAATCCACCACAAATAAACATCAGAACATGCTAAATTTAAAAGACAAATACTCTGAAACTAAAAGTAAAACTAACATCTCTGGAGAAACGGTCGACGAAGTCTGTCCCAATCGAAAGTGTGTGTGTTTATGTCGGGACCATGCTCTGATACCAAGTCGTGACGCCCAAGCCCATGTGTGTCGACGGATTTGAGTTGATGAAATAGTAAAAGGAAAAATAAGGGTTGAATAGAAATTTTTGTAAACTGTATTACCTTACAAATTTTATATACAAACAGTTGAATTAATGGCGCCAAAAGGAAATAGCAAAAGCAGATCTAACCAAAAGATTTGAATAACATATCTGATAAATTGCAAAGTTGCGATATTACAACTATGGGAAATCTATATGAATTCACTATTTTTGTAATAGATCTAATACAGATTTGACAAAAGATCAAAAACAACAACAGCTAGGCGGAAAACATCTGCCTTTGATAAACACATGCACCACATCTGGTTCAGCTCACGCCACCCGTCTGCCCCAGATTTGTCTAACATGCACAATTAAAATCAAATGCGCCTAAGGGATCAGCAAGTAAAATCTGAGAATAACAAGATCACTTAATGCAGGCAGACGCATTCATATCTAAATATAACTTAGTTTAAAGGAAGGAAATTAAACATAAAGAACTTTCGTAAAATCAGATTTGGGAAAAATAACCCAGATCTCATTATAATTTTCTTGTGATTTATGGCTTAGAAGCTCTCCCTAGGTCCGTAAGCACTTGATCAAGCTACATATGAATTCAGTCTTTATGGCATGAAGCTCTATATGAAGGGAAAACTGACACTCTCGACGACTGCTCACCCTTCCTTTATGAAGGGGCAATTGACACTCTCGACAACTGCTCACCTTCCGTGTTGACCGTCTGTTATCTACGCCATAAATCCTTTAAAACTAAAAATGTCTTCCTTTAAACTCATATCTTGTTGAAATAAGATCTGGAAATCATCAGGGTTCGCTTCTTTTAAAAACTCGTTTCTCTTTAAAATCTAACTGACCATCAGATTTGGCTAATGGGGGCTATTACTGGGGTGAAAACATATTTGGCTAACAGAAACAATACTCGGATACAAATCAGATCTTAGTAATGGAAACGAATTTGACTATAAGAGTTGTTTCGCTAACGCTAAAACAGATGTGGTCAAGGAACAACATCGTTAGCGTGAAGCAGACTTGACTAGGGTATCGCTAGCATCGAAGCATATTTGGCTATCGGAAATAGTAATGCTCAGCGTGAAACAGATTTTACCTCAGGGTTTGTATCGCTAGAGAGAAAAATAGATGCGAATGTAGAAATAGTGTTTAAGGGAAAAACGATATTCGACATGGAAAATTCAGATTTGTCTATAGAATCCAGTCGCTAGCGTAGAAAATAGATTTGGCAGTGGAACAAGTGCTGCAGCATCACGAACAACATCCAAAGGTACCAGTTCCGCCTATAAAACCAGAACAAAATCCTGATTCGACCAGCATCGCCGATTTATTGGAGTCAAGTCCAGACGCCGCCATTCACCAGAAGGAAGAACTTCATACTCGTACCATAACTAGAATCTGTAAGCTCAGTGGTTTTGAAATCAACAATACTCATTGAAACATGCTAGAGAGTTTTAAAACAGAACATTCTTTGAACACGAACTTTCATTTTCGTAAACAAGCATGAGCATAAACATAGCTATATCTTGAACTTAAACAGGAAAGCAAACACAGAACTGAGGAAAACAATATATGCTTTAATGGTGTAGCAAAGAATCAGTTTTACTTGACTTAGACTGGAAATACGAAGACAGAAGGTTTTCTTGCAGACAATTTCCTCAAGCACCAACAACGAGCTCTAGAGTTTTGAGAGAACAAAAGAATTTTCTTTGCAAGTGAAAATGAACTCACTTCACGTAGACAATCATATAAGAGATCATGATTGGCATTAGGTGAAAAAACTCGAGTATGCATGGGATATCCTACCAACTATATGTCCTTTTTGAAAGATTTGTTAAAAACTCCCATACACTGTTTTAAATTTGGAAATTTTACAAAAGGTTTTGAAAAGAACAAATTGCTCATTTAAAAGCATTTCCGAACGAAATCTGAAATCTGCTCGCGTCTCATGCATGAGGCAAAATCTGCCTGGAAACCTTATCCGTCGTATCTCAAATACGAAATGAAGAAATCAACTTTTTAAATAAATATCATGAATTTAAGCTGAAATCAGAACATGGAAATATTAACATGGCCCTTAAAATAAAAAGGGTTAAAATTGTGGTCCTATGGATTTTGGGGCGTTACTGTGAGATCCGGAAATTCGATTATGATTAATTGGAGAGTGTTTCCACTGGCGGGATCTCAACACGGCGCAGCCCCACCTCAGGTTTGTTCTGGTGGATCTTCTGAAAGGTAATTCTTTTCTGCTCCACAGCAGAGGATGGGAGAGACTCAGTATAGGCCATTCCAGCAGCCTGGTCCTTCAAGGTTTGGACAGTCTTCCCAGACTCAGTTCTCAGGACCTCAGTTTGGCCAGGTGAATGCCATGACGAGGGAGCAAGCGGAAGGAATGCCAGGAGTAGTTATTGCAGGTACTTGTTCTGTCTTTGATTTTCCTGCACGTGTATTGTTTGACACTGGAGCCTCATATTCATTTATAGCTGATGCATTTGTGGTTGAGCATGGTTTGCATAGCACATCATTGTGTGATGTTGTGTCTATTGCGACTCCTGCCGGCGAGCCTATACTCCCAAGAGATTTGTTGAATGGAATTCTTAGGTTTGGTGAGAATGTGTTGGTAGCGAACCTCATTCGTTTAGTGATGTGGGATTTATTGTGGGAATGGACGTGTTGTCTAGCTATAGGGCCACCGTGGATTGTTTCCATGGAGTTGTGCGTTTAGGCCCCAGCCCGGCGACAAGTCGAACTTCTATGGCCTCGATTCTCGATCGAAGATTCCCTTGGTCTCTTATTTGGAGATTTTTAGCCTTATGTCGTTGGAGAATGCGGGATTCATGATCTATTCTTTGGACGTATCCTTCTCATCGTGTGTGGAACTTAACTATATCCCCGTTGCTCGAGATTTCCTTGATGTGTTTCCCGAGGAGATTTGTGAGACCTGGATTGTATTAAGATTAAATTGGCTGGAATTAATTGGTTTTTAGAGATTTCTGGAAGTTTTCGTATTTTTGAGATTTTTGGGTGAAATCTGGTCGATTTGGTGAAAACCAGTCGTAGCGTGTATTAGTAATGCGGGAGATCAAACGCCGTCGTTTTGGCGTGAGTGACCACCCGTTGGCAAAGTCTGCCAGCAGATAGTATTTTAGGCATTGTGTAGGATCTTCCAGCAGCAACGCTTACGTGGATTCAGCAGAGAGCGCTAAGGATTTCAAAACGGTGACGTTTTGTGAAGCATCGACTGGGTGATATCTGTTAGCAGCAAGCTCCGCCCTAGTAGCGATCAGTCGTTGCATGTGTTAGTTCAACAGATTTGCTGACGTAGTTAAGCGAATCCATTTAGACTAGTTGAAACGCTGCGTTTCGAGTGTTGGGTCTAGTACCAGTCGCAGGGATCTGTTGCGTTGTTGAGAAATCCAGTCGTTGGTTTTGGTTAACCAGATGTTGACAGATAGGATGACGTAAGCTGTGCGACGTCGTTTTATTTAAGTCGCTGCGACACCGTTTTGCTTAGTGTTATTTGAGAATTCAGCAGTTGGTTTGCTTTGCGCCTGCTGGTTGTGTTTTCAACGAGTGTCGACTGGTTTAGTCGGTGGGATTTGTTATCAGCAGTTGAGATGTATATATATATAGGAAGACTTGGTCTTCGATTGGTTTATTGGATTCCCATACTTAGTAAATTTTCTCCCGATTGTCGACCTCTTTTCTTCGAACCCTAGTACTGTTCACCGTGAGTTTCCCGTCATTTCCGGCCACCGTTTGGTACGTTTGAGGTAGCTTTGGACTCCTCTCGAGAAGCTCTTCCATTTTATACTACTTTTGGAGGCTGTAGTTGGCTAGTTGAGGAACGCGAAGTTGCTGCCCGTTCGTATTTTGAGTAGCTCAGGCAGAACATCATTCCGGGCAATGAGATCTTGTTCCTAGCGTAGAATTAAGCTTCCTGTTAGTTGTATTGGTAGAAATAGCGTTGGTTGAGCGTAGCTCCCAGCCGTGAGCTTCTGTTAGTATCACTGAGAATTATGCTTCGTTGTTTAGCAGCTTTTCAACCAGATTTCTCGGGATCCCTTTGTGGAAATTGTGCGTAGTATTGAGGTATGGATCTGATCTTGATGTAGCTGGGAATTGGCGTGAGATTGAATGCTAGATGGCTGTTGTGCATTGCCGTGGATGTTGCTGTGTGCATATGTGATTGTTGTTGATTTTAGCTGCTATGTTTATGCATACACGCATTTCCCATATTGCATTCATATTTCTGTTGCAGCCATTGCTGTTGTTTCTTACCAGGATGCGAGGCCGAGCGGCAATACCGCACTCTCATCTCCCTGCTGGGATTTGTTACCCACCATGCGCCGAGTGGTTAATTACCATAGTTCATGGGCGAGGCAACGACAGGTTGAGTTGTTTGATGCATCTGGTATTTGGGTGGAGTGTCAAGGTGAGTGGCTCATTACCACAATTTGAACTCACCCCATGGCCACTGATTCGTTGCTGATCTCGTGGAGCTATGTTTGAGTTCTTTGGCTCCCTTGTTGGTTGTAGACTTCAGCTGTTATCCGGTGTCTCATGCATAGCATCTTCATTGTTATCTTATGCATTTCTTTTAGCTATTTCAGTTGCTCTCCATACTGGGATTTGACCCCATGTCCCTCTGGGGCTTGGTTGTTTTCTCTGTTTGTGTTATTTTCAGGGAATCCAGGTTTTACAGCTGGTCTTGGTTTTAACCCAGATGGTGGTGCCCCAGGAGGTGGTTAGAGTATCCCAGTAGCGTATAGCATATTTATATGTATAAGTACAATTAGCCAGGGGATGCCCTGCGCTTTGTCATTGTATTTTAATGTTGGAGACTGATACATGTTGTTGTTGCTGTTGTTATGCTATACTGTTGGTTGTTTTTATAAACTGGGATATGTTTTGAGCATCGCTCTATTTTAAATTATATTGTTTTAAAACGTCAGGACAAAAGCGAAAATTTTACTCACTTTTTTGATAGCTTCAGCATGTGTTTGTGTGTTTTTACTCTGATATGAGCACGAGGCCTGACAAGATTCCTGGCTTTATCGAAAAGGGAGATTGAATTCGGCATTGAGTTGGTACTGGTACAGCTCCAATTTCGTGCACCTCGTATCGTTTAGCGCCAGCTGAGTTGAGGGAGTTGAAGGTACAACTTAGTGACTTGCTGGAGAAAGGTTTTATTCTATCGAGCATGTTGTCGTGGGGAGCTCCAATCTTTTTTTTGAAGAAGAAGGATGGTTGAATGAGGAGATGTATAGACTTTCGGCAACTGAATAAGGCGACAGTGAAGAATAAGTACCCTTTGCCGAGGATCGATGGCTTGTTTGATCAGCTTCAGGGTTCGGCTATGTATTCGAAGATCGATCTGCGTTCAGGGTACCATCAGTTGCTTATTTGAGAGCAAGATGTTGCGAAGACTGCATTTTGTACGAGGTATGGGCATTATGAGTTTTTCGTTATAGCTTTTGGTTTGACGAATTCCGCTACAGTTTTCATGGATTTGATGAATCGAGTATTTTGAGAGTTCATCGATCAGTTTGTGATTGTGTTTATCGATGACATCTTGGTGTACTCGAAGACTTCGATGCAGCATAATGAGTATTTGAGGCTGGTTCTCCAAACACTACGAGACTCGCATGTATGCTAAGTTTTCCAAATGCGAGTTTTGGTTAGATAGAGTAGTGTTTCTAGGTCATGTCATTTCAGCTATAGGTTTGTCTGTTGATCCCAGTAAGGTAGAGGCTGTTGTGAACTGGGAACGTCGCAAAAATGTTTAAGAGATTTGTAGCTTTTTGGGATTGGCTAGCTATTACCGACGTTTCATCGAGGGATTTTCTAGCATAGCTAAGCCTATGATGCAGTTGAACCCAGAATGCGAGAACAGCTTTCGATTTCTCAAGGAGAAGCTAGCTACAGCGCAGTGTTATCTTTGCCTTCAGGATCAGGTGGTTTTGTGGTTTGTTCAGACGCTTCGTTGAATGTATTGGGTTGTGTGTTGATGCAGAATGGTCGAGTCATTGCGTATGATTCTCGTCAATCTAAACTCATGATACTCAATACCCAGATCATGATTTGGAGTTGGCAGAAGTGGTCTTAGCCTTGAAGATTTGGTGCCACTATCTGTATGGCGAACAATTTGTGGTGTATACCGACCACAAATGTTTCAGTATCTATTTTCTCAGCCAGATTTGAACATGAGACATCGTAGATGGATGGAGCTGCTGAAGGATTTTGATTGTGAGATCCAATATCAACCTGGGAAAGTGAATGTAGTTGTTGATGCATTGAGCAGGAAGGATAAAGTGGTGCTTCTTGCTTCATTGCAGATTTCGAAGGTTCATGAGCATCTAAGCACTACTGCTTGGCGATTTTACCCGTGTGAGGATTATGTTGTGGTGTCTTCTTCCAAGTTGAGCCATATATTGCTTCAAATATTAGTGCAGCTCAGAGAACAGATCCATCTATCCATGAATTGAAGTTGAAGGTTAGAGCTGGATAGTTGGAAGACTATTCTGTCTCATCTGATGGTTGTTTGAGATTTCATGGGAGGTTGGTAGTGCCAAATATGATTGATTTGAAGGAGGAGATCTTGAGAGAAGCAAACTGTAGTAGACATAGTGTTCGTCCTAGTGCAAGGAAGATGTACCATGCCTTGAAGTCGCACTTCTGGTGGACAGGTTTTAAGAGTGATGTTGCTGATTTTGTTGCGTGTTGTCTGAACTGTCAGCAAGTAAAGGCAGAAAGGATGAGACCTGGTGGTCTATTGCAGAGCTTAGAGGTTCCCCAATGGAATTTGGAGCACATAGCTATGGATTTTGTAACCCATTTGCCTCATTCCAGCAGAGTTTGTGATGTTGTTTATGTTAGAGTAGATGCCCAACTAGCCAACTTGTGGCGTGTGGGTTTATAGACTCTTGTATATGACAGTCTTTATATATGATATTCGCATTTGTTTATGGCATTCTTTATCTTCACTATGTTTACATGATGTTAACAATTGTGTTGGATAAAGACCTAGAATGCACCATAGTGTATGTTAGATGTGATAGTGGGTATGACGGCTATCATGAAACGCATCTAATAGTCACTGTGTATTCTGAATTAGTTCCTAGTCGATTGGGCCGTGAAAATGAGGATAAGGCCGCCCGAGCTTGAGACTAGTATCTGCGGTGCGAAGTACCATGTTTCATTGGTAGGGAACATTGTGATGTTCTGAGCATGCAGATAGATAGTGACCTGGTGATCTATCGAACTACCCTCGTTCGAACTTTCCAAGTGGTTACCATTTGTCGAGTGGATAAGTCCGAGGTCTTGGTTGTACTGATTAGTCCTCAAGACTCGAAACGTCATTGAAACTCTACATGATAGGCGTCTCACTTTGACCCGTTTGCCGACTCACTTGGGGTCATTAGGCGGCGGGATTGGGTGAGACCCGATGCATGTAGGAGTCGATGCTTCGTTGTCGAGGATTCACCGCTCGCTTACATGCGTGGATATCCTATTCTATCTGAGGGGATAAGAGTGTATAAATCTCTGGCCAGAGTACTAGAAGTGTTTTAGGTAAATGGGTTTACCTAGTTACACTCGCGATGTCACTATTCGATCTCCAAGATGTATGCATAGCTATCGGATCTTTAGAGACTCTCGATTTACCAATGGTTGTTGATTTGATCGGGATATATGGATTGAAAGGACCGTACTGTACGCTAACCACGACCAACTGGTTATTGCAAGCACTATCTGTGATACCTAGGGGATCATGGCGCGATGTTGCTAGGCGCTTTACCATGATCCGATGGGCAAGTCCGAAATTATGATTTCGGAGCCGCAATGGTTGTGGGCCCACGGCTAGCTGTATCCCTGAACCATTGAGGGTCACACAAGTACTGGATTTGTGATTCTCGCACGGAAACTGAGATGAATGTGTTGAGCATAGGAGGAGAAATTTTAGGGAGTGCGACTTCCTAAAACTCAACAGGGGTGAAATTGCGATTTCCCAAAGTTGATGGTCAAAACTGTCATTTTGGACTAGGTAATCTGAAAAATTGTTTTTCACATCATAATGTTCAGTTTTGGAAACTGAGTCGATAGGTCCGATCTGATCGTCGATCGGAGTTATGATGAAATCGTAGTGATTTAAATGAACCGAATGTTCATATGGACTTGGGCCTGACCCAAGTCCAATGGGCCGGTTCAAGCCCATGTATATTTGTTATATACTAGTATTGTACTAGGGCTTTAATCATACAATCGGAAGCAAATGTAATAGGATTGCATTGCATATTGCATTTCACCTAGGATTGGACCCAGGTCCGTGATTGTCAACCACGCACCGCATAGCTCTCGCGATCGATCATCCCAAAGTTATTTATATATTTGATATATATGTTGAATCCGCATGTTTTAAATTTGATTTAAAATTATTGCATGAGACCAAACTTTTCTAAAATAAAATCCCTCTTTTTAAATACGATTTAAAACTAATATCAAGATAAAAGTTTATTCGATAAACCAAAGGGGATTTAAACATGTTTAAATTTCCCTACCTTCCATCAACAATGGGTGTACGTCGATGCTACCCGTATACATGGCCCGGCTCATATTATTGAGGGGGTCATGTATGCCGAAAAGCTGTCCACGCCATTGACACTCGTTGTGAGTTCGGTTGGAACTCCCTTTAACGTGGGCTCATATTATTGGGGACGTTAAGGGGACCGTCCTTCACGACTCCACATTGATGGGTCATCTTGACACGTGATACTAAACGGCGTCATATTATTGGGCCCTTACTGGACGTGAGGTAAATACATGGAGGTTGCACCGGTTGCAATTGGAAACTACCTTTTGGGGGTCATGGTTGGCTGATATTATTCGGACCATGATCACTTGATTGGGATCCGTGTACCCACTAAGGGAACTTGCTTTCCCGATTTCATTAGAGGGTGGTGAAATCCTTAAAATAGTGGGAGGGTAATTCATAGAACTAAACGATCTTGTTTTATGTCTTAGCGATTATTTTATATAGTTAGTAATGATTGTCTGTTTTCTTAGTATTACTTCTTATATAATGTCTTCGATCAAAAACCCACTCGCTGCTATACTGGATAGCAACAAGTTCACCGGTCTGAACTACCAAGACTGGCTTCGAAACCTCAACATTGCGTTGCTTCGGAGAAACTTCTTTATACGATAGAGAAGAGCCCTCCGAAGGAAGCCCCTGCTGATATCAGCCCTGAGGAGCTGGTGACGCTTCAGCAATGGTGGGATGACGAGCTTAAGACTCGATGCTATGTGATGGCATCGATGTCTAACGAAATGCAACGGCGCTTTGAGAAGACAAAGTATGCTGCTGACATACTTTT
>KV004579.1:6779-17445 GCA_001598015.1 Dorcoceras hygrometricum
ATCTGCATGCTCAGAACATCACAATGTTCCCTACCAATGAAACGTGGTACTTCGCATCGCAGATACTAGTCTTGAACTCGGGCGGCCTTATCCTCATTTTGACGGCCCAATCGACTAGGAACATGTTCAGAATACACAACGACTATTAGATGTGTTCGATGATAGCCGTCATACCCACTATCACATCTAACATACGCTTAGGTGTATTCTAGGTCTTTACTCAACGCAATTGTAAATCATTACACACATAATGAAAGTAAAGAACGCCATATAAGTAAATGCGAATATCATATATAAAGACTGTTTGTACAAGAGTCTATAAAACCCACACGCCACAAGTTGGCTAGTTGGGCATCTACTCTAACAAAGCTCACAACTCGAAGAACTTTCAATCAAGCATTCACATATTTACCTTCGAGTCATTCTCTGGTTCAATCTTTTGATCGTGTTTCATTATTTAGAAACCAGATAATTTACAGTCTCATAGATATGTATTTCACTGCCATATTTTATTGAGTCTGTAACGAACTGGCTTTGTGAAGCAGTTCGAAAAACTTCATTACGTTACCTACTTTCAGCAGCTGCATCTGCACTTTGTATTTGGTGTTGCTAGGAGTTCACATGGTGAGAGGCTCGGTGATCGGGTGTTTGTAGAAGGCCTACACGCATCAAATCTTCTAGTTAAACCTTCCTGAAAAGGAAGAAGGGGAGACGTTAATATCCGAACTTCCAGAAACAAACTATGTCCCTTAACTTTTACATTACGCATTTACTTGCTTGTTACACTGTTCACTGATCAATTGGCTTTATTCCGCACATATTTGTTAGCCAAGAGATCAGCCATTAAACTGAGATATCTTAAGTCTGGTAACTCGGACTTAAGTTAAGCAGTGCTTGTAAAAATAGTTTTAAACGGTTTCAAAATTTTAAAATACCAATGAGTTCATTCAACCCCCCCCCCCTTCTGAACTCCTAGGCCTGTTTTCGTGCCATATCGATCCTATCAAAGGCTGATGAGAAACCCAAACCGCTTAGACCGGAGGAAATCAAGGCTTCAAACATGGACACCATGCCCTCGTTGTCTATTTCGAGAACAGAGGCGAAGTAAACTTGGATGGTGTTACTGATAAGTGAGGATGCCATTCCAGATAGTTGGTTGAAGAAGGTGTACGGCTGAAAAATATCTGCAACAAGAATACACAGAGAGCAAAACACAAGAATACTGGAGAATAGATATGCGCAAGGTAAGTGATAGAGTAAAATGAAACGCCGTAAATATAAACAAGAATGCAAAAAGGTACTAGAGAGAGAAAATGTGGATGTGACGTTTCGCATGATGACAACCACGTGTCAATCATCCAATGGTGCAAATAATATTTTGAAAATATTTTGACAATATGCGAAATAAGAAGAATATGTTAAAATGATTTTGAAATATTTACCGTATAGTAAAATTTAAAAGACAGGCGCCAATTCCTGAGTACGTCACAGCCTGAGGAGCTGATTTAATGTATCACTGAGGGTATTCCAGGATCTGATCACAAATAAGCATCATCTGTGTATATGTGACATCTTAGTGTATCCAGATCCCACATATTCAGCTGACTGAGTGCTTAACAATTCAGATCCATTGTTCCCCCTACGATTAAGATTTTCCCAACACAATATCTTACTACAGCTGAAAATCTTCGCGTTCCCCTGAACAGAAGACTTACAGCTGAGGTAAGCAACATCTGTTCAACCTGCAATTTCGTTAGCACACAAACAACTTAAGGCAATTCTAAGAGACCTAAAAATTTCTAAATTAAGAAAACTTAGCATCTGGCAGAGGCTTTGTGAAGATATCAGCTATTTGCTGTTCAGTCGACACATACTCCAGCCGGACGTCCTTCTTGAGCACGTGATCTCTTATGAAGTGATGCCTGATGTCTATATGCTTTGTTCTTGAATGCAGCACAGGATTTTGAGTGATAGCAATAGCACTGGTGTTGTCGCTGAGAATAGGCGCTTCAGAAGCATCAATGCCATAGTCCTTAAGCTGGTGTTGAATCCATAGAATCTGAGCACAACAGCTTCCAGCCGCTAAGTACTCTGCTTCAGCAGTGGATGTTGCATGGATGTCTGCTTCTTACTAAATCAGGAAATCAAGCGATCTCCCAAAAATTGACAAGTCCCACTGGTGCTTCGCTGGTCAATCCTACATCCTGCGTAGTCTACATCACTATAACCGATTAGTTGAAAGCCTGATTCTTTGGGATACCAAAGACCCACGTTGGAAGTTCCTTTTAAATACTTAAGGATCCATTTTACAGCTATATAGTGTGATTGCTTTGGCTCCGCTTGGAATCTAGCACACATACAGACAGCAAACATGATGTATGGTCTGCTAGCAGTCAAGTAAAGTATGGAGCCTATTATGCCATGATATAAAGATACCTCAATGGCAGTACCAGCTTCTTCTTTGTTCAGCTTGATTGATGAGCTCATTGGGGTCGCAGCTGCTGAACAGTTGTCCATGCCAAATTTCTTCAGCAGTTCTTTCGTATACTTAGCTTGGTTAATGAAAATTTCATTTTCCAGCTGTCTCACTTTTAAACCCAGAAAGAATGTCAGCTCTCTCATCATGCTCATCTCAAATTTGTCCTGCATCAGCTTAGAGAACTTTTGACATAGCTTGGGGTTAGTTGACCCAAATATGATATCATCACGTAAATCTGAACTAACAGAACATGATCAGCTTTGACAAATTTAAATAGAGTCTTATCCACTGTGCCTATTGTGAAATCATGCTTGATAAGAAATTTTGACAGTGTATCATACCAAGCTCTGGGTGCTTGCTTCAACCCATATAGAGCTTTATCAAATTTATAAACATAATCTGGATATGTATGATTTACGAAGCCAGAAGGTTGTGCAACATACACTTCCTCTATTAGAATGTCATTAAGAAATGCGCCCTTAACATCCATTTGAAAGACCTTAAAATCTTTGAATGCAGCGTATGCAAGGAACATGCGTATAGCTTCTAATCTAGCTACTGGTGCGAAGGTTTCATCAAAGTCTATCCCTTCCATTTGCCTAAATCCCTGAGCTACCAGTCTAGCTTTGTTTCTTTTTACTATTCCATCTTCATTCAGTTTGTTCCTAAAGACCCATCTAGTTCCTATAACTTAATGATTTGAAGGTCTAGGTACAAGTTGCCATAAGTTATTTCTCTTAAACTGATTTAATTCTTCTTGCATAGCATCTATCCAGCTGGGGTCAGCTAAGGCTTCTTCTATTTGCTTAGGTTCTATATGCGATATGAATGCTGAATCGAAATGATCATGCAACAGCTGGCTTCGTGTGCGAACAGAAGATTCGATGTTACCTATGACCTGCTCAGGTGGATGATTTCTATTCCACCGGAGATCAAGTCCAATTGGGTTTGCTCCTTGTTCTGCTTGGATGTCTTGCTGAATAGTTGCATCTGGATGATCTGACACCAATTGATGATTTGTGTTGTCAGCTTGTGCATCAGATTCCAGTGGATGTATTTGTTGTTCCAGATGTGAGCTAGATTCATCTCTTCCATCAGATGTTGGTCTGGATACCAATTGATATGAAGTACTCACAACTGGTGCTTCAGATGTTGGTCTATGTAATAAAGAGTCTGTTTGCACAACATCTGCTTGAGCAACGTCTGTTTGGTCATCTTGTGCATTTGTCGCTTTAGTTACAGCAACTGGCACGCTTTGAGAGATCTGATCCTGCATTGAGTCAACGTTAGTCAAATTGATGACTACTGGATTACCTGTCAGATCTTGTTGAGCATTATCGTGCGGTGTGTCCAGCGCTGATTCCATCTCAGCTGAATGTCTAGGTTGTGGCTCATCATCGCTGAATTCTTCCAAGTAAGTTGATTCCAGTCGTGAGCATAGATCATTGAGGCTCCCATCTGAGTGAGATCTGAAGCTTGTTTCATCAAAGACAACATGCGCTGATTATTCAACTGTCAGACTTAACTTGATAGGCTTTGCTAACAACTGAATAACCTAGGAATAGACCTGCATCAGATTTTGCATCAAAAGCTGTTAGGTGCTTCTTACCATTATTATTAATGAAGCATCTGCACCCAAATATCCTGAAATATGATACGTCAGGTTTCTTGCCACTCCAGATCTCATATGGGGTTTTACCATGCAACTTGTTAATCATAAATCTGTTCTGAGTGTAGCAAGCTGTGTTAACTGCTTCTGCCCAGAATTTTTCCGAAATACCAAAATAAGCAATCATAGATCTAGCAGCTTCTTTTAAAAGTACGATTTCTCCTCTCATCCAGTCCGTTATGCTGAGGAGTTCTAGCTGCTGAAAGCTCATGCTTTATCCCTAAGTCTTCCAGATAAAAAGTTAATTTATGATTTAAAAACTCAGTACCACGATCACTTCTTATCCTGTTGACTGTACAAGATCTGTCATTTTGTAAACATTTTAAAAGCCGAATGAGCTGGTCAGCGGTATCAAATTTTTCTTTTAAAAACAGCACCCAAGTAAATTTTGTAAAATCATCAACGACAAAGAGGGTGTAGTTCGTTCCCCCTAAGCTTATTACAGGAATAGGACCAAAGAGATTCATATGTAAAAGCTCTAAGTTTCGGGAAGAACGTTTACCGCATTTTTTTTTAAAAGTAGATTTAATTTGTTTACCCAGCTGACATGCGGCACAGATCTTGTCCTTAGAAAAATTGATTTTGGGCATACCAGAAACCAGTTCATGCTGACTCAAATGGGCAAGCGTTTTTAAGTTCAGATGATTCATTCGCTAATGCCACAACTAGCTCTTGGAAGAGTTAACTGCAAGGCAAATTTTTTCAGATCCCATCTGCTCTGACCAGTTGATAATGTAGGTTTTCCCCGATCTTTTACCTACCAACACAGTCAGACCATTTGGCCTCTGAACTGTGCATGTGTGCTGTTGAAACTTAACTATGTAACCTTTGTCACACAGCTGACTGATGCTAATTAAATTATAACGCAAGCTATCAACAACTAAGACATCAGATATAGAATTTTACCGTGGGTAAGCTTATCCTTACCCACAGTGTTACCATATGAGTTTTCACCAAAGACTATTTGCTCCTTTGTGTGGAGTAACATCTGATAGCAGCTTTGGGTTTCCAGTCATGTGTCTTGAACACCCACTATCAAGATACCAAATGATTGATTCATCTCCAGCTTTGTACCTGTGTTATCCTACAATCATAAAAACAGACTTTGGTACCCAATTTTACTTGGGTCCAGATAGGATTACCCCTTTAGGGACCCATACTTGAATGACCTTAACAGTTTTCCCAGTATGATAGTCCATAAGGGTCTGTGCAGAAATATTGTGATATCTGTTGAGTGTTGGTTTGATATTTTGACCATTCAGATCTTTCCTCGGCTGAACCTTTCTCCAAACAGATTTTACCTTCCTCGAACTACACCTGGGCTGGTGAGAAACAAACGACTTAGAACCAGCTTTCGCTTTATCTTTGTCAAGTTTGTTCTTTAGCCATCTTGGCTTGGAGTTCTCAGGTCTAAGATAACCGATACCAGCTTTTCCTTTTTGATTCGTTGAAGATTTCTGGTCATCATACCTCACTGACTCGCAGTTGTCATATATCACACTGACTTTGACAAAATCTCATCTTTTTGAACTTGTGATATACAAGATGTGATTGAGTACTGTTTTCTCCAGCGCTGCTTTCACCAACATTAAAGCCCAAGCCAGATTTATCATTTAATGGCTTTTGAGCCTCATGCAGCTTGCTCAAAGAAACATAAGACTTGGTCCAGGAGCTCATCACTTCATTTAACCTTTCGTTTTCTGATTCGAGCTCACAGGACTTTAATCTCAACAATTCATTCTCAGCCTTTAGCTTACTCAACTCGATTCGTAAACTGTCAGCTTCACCAAGTTGAACAGATCTTGGTTCCAATGAACTATTTTTCAAATCTGCGTTTTCAGCTTTGACTTCCTCAAATGTCTGAGAAAGCTTACGGTACTCTTGGACCATTTCATTTAGTACACATATTAGGTCCTCTCGTGTAAATTCAACATTTGAAAAATCGAATACCTCATCTTCCGAAGTTTGATTGGCCATGAGACAGTGAACTTCCTCATGTTCACTATCGCTGGATGAAGAGCTGCTTGATGAGGAATCTGAATCGGTATCAGCCCAATTCTTGTTGCTTTCCTCAGCAACCAATACTTTGCGATCGTTCTTTCGACTGGGCCTCTTATCAGCTCTTGTCTTCATTCTTCTATCTTTTGATCTTTTCTTTGATCTATCATCTTTCTTCTCTTCTCTCTTGGATCTGTCCTCCTTATTTGGCATGTTACAGTCAGCTGCAAAGTGTCCTGGACGACCATAGTTAAAGCAGTTTTGATCAGTAGTGACTTTATCAGATTTATGGAAATTTCTGTAATTAAAAAAGGGTTATAGGATCTTCTCAAATATTTCCCAAACTTCTTAACGAAGAGGGACATGACGTCGTTGCTGAATTTATCAGCTGTTTTGCTAGTATAGCATGGTTCAGCGGATGTCGTTGCTGCCAATGCCTTGGTTGGTTGAGACGCAGATGGTCCTGCCTCAGATCTTGTTTCTAACTCAAACTCATAGGCTTTTAGGTTTGCGAACAGATCATGCAGTTCCAGCTTGTTCAGATCCTTGGACTCGCGCATGGCCATCGTCTTGACATCCCATTCCCAATGGGCAACTCTCTCATCACTTTGAGTGCCAGCTCTCTGTTGCTGTACTCCTTTCCCAAGCTTGTCAACTCAATTACCACAGCACTAAAACGTTCTTCAAACTCCGCCATGGATTCTCCATCTTTCATCTTAATTGATTCATATTTCTGCTGGGCCACAGTTAGCTTGTTCTCTTTTGTTTCATCATTGCCCTCGCAGATTTGTGTCAGCTTCTCCCAGATTTCTTTAGCTGTGGCACAGGTTTTGATTTTGCTGAACATGTTTTTATCCAGCGTCTTGTAGAGGATGTACCTGGCCACATTGTCCAAGTTTGCTTTATTCTTGTCCTCGTTAGTGTACTCGTGTCTCCTCTTTTCCACATATTCTGGTGCACCATCAGTCGTTGCGAATGTTATGTTGATCTTCATTATTTTCATTGGACCGTCAGTGATGACTGACCACATATCATCATCTTGAGCAGCTAATTGCGCTTGCATTCTGATCTTCCAGTCATCATAGTCCTCCTTAGAAAACATAGGAATCTTGTTGTGAGAGGTAGACATATTGAAATATATAAATCGCAAGTAACAAACTGTTCAATACTGAGATAGCGCAGGCTCTGATACCAATTGATAGGATCAATAGGGATCAAAAAACAGCCTTAGGAGTTCAGAAGGGGGGTTGAATGAACTCCTTGGTATTTTTAAATTTCGAAACCTTAAAACAATTTTTACAAGCACCTCGCTTAACTTAAATCTGTGTTACCAGATTTAAGGTATCTCAGTCAAAATGCTGATTAAAAATAAATGTGCGGAAAAAGTCGATTAACCACTGAACAGTGTAAACTGAAAATAAATGCAATAAGTAAAAGTGCAAGGTCAAGAGATTTGTTTATGGAAGTTCGGATATCAAATCCTACGTCTCCCCTTCTTCCTTTTCAGGAAGGTTCCACTAGAAGGCTTTGATGAGTACAGACACTGTAAACACCTGGTCACTGAGCCACGCTCCAAGTGAACTCCTAGCAATCTCCAAATACACGCAGGCGCAGCTGCTGTTTTCAAACACTTTGATTTTACTCAAACGACTTTACGTAGCACGTTTGTTACAGACTCAATCTAAATTATAACAGTGAAATACAACGGTTTTTGAGTACTGTAAATCCTCTGGTTCTTTTATCAACAAGAACTGTTCACAAAAGTGAACCAGAATATATCTCGCAGATTAAGCGATTAAGAGCAACAAATAAACTTCTCTTCGAGATTGACACACTGGAACTTCAAAAAGATTTGCTTGAGTGTTTGAGAATTATTACAGTGACTGAGAGAGAGCAATAGATAGTGAGATCAATAGAGAATGATCGAGAGCAAAAATGACGGAGAGCCAGAGAGCTTCTTCATTTGAAACTTCAGCTATTTATACCATTTGATCTCAACGGTCAGAAAATATTCTCCTTTTCCTATCTTCATCGTATCAAACAATGGAATATACTTCTCCACTAAGGTAAATTGTGCTTCGTCAGGGCTGAATTGTCGTATATCCATATTTGGGTAACATCGTATAACGTCCTCTGTGTACTGTGTACTATTACCCAAAATAACTCTGACAATGTCTCCTTATTTCGAGGCATTTGTACGATTCAATCGTGATCATTGATTCTTTCCAATTTAAACATATGATAGAATTTGAAGCTGTTCGTTCCTTACGCCTGAAAGCTTTTTCACTTAAAATAGTTCTTTCTCCCTTGAAGTAATTGATATCTTATCGCTGCTTGTGTATTCGTAGCTGTCACAGCTGAATACATAGAGATAATTTTCAACAACTGAATGCTTCAACATCTGAATGTAACAACTGATAAACTGTCTTGATATCTGAAGGCTCTGTTATACAAATATACCAAAATCTGAATCGTTCCCTATTAAGTCACATCTGATACAAAGTAGCTTAACTCAACATCTGAATTACTGTCAAATATCGAAATATGATAGCAAGTCAACTATACCCAGAACTCTAAAATCTTCAAACCGATAACTGAATACTTCAACTCAATAACCGACATCTGAAGATCAACCCGATAGCTGAGTACTTGAAACTGAATATACTTGTCTGTTAATTACAACAACTGATTGTCTAGATGTTAACCTGAGTTCAGCTTTTGTTATCACCAAAACTTATAAATTTTACTTAACATAAAACTTTTTCAAGGGACGACGTTTTGTGAAAACAAGTGCATGAGATGAGATTTTGAAAAAGAAACAAAATCTGGGCAACTGAGAAAAATCTCATCTATCCAGATTAAAGGATAAATGATGATTGAATTTATAGAATCTCTTCCGCTTCTCCAGAACACTGTTATAGGCGCTATTCTTTCAGCGCATCCAGCGTCAGAGGTCTTGGCGTCCACAGATCTCACGCAATCTGTCAGCTCGATAGAAGAGATGTTGCCGCTCTTTCATTTCGAGAAATTGCTTTGCTATTCAAAAATCATTACTCCCCCTATCTATATAGAGTGAGTTTTAAAAACCTTTTGTAGCACAGTCAAGCTTTCGAAGAAGAACTATCATAGCAGAAAGTATTTTAAAACGTTTGAAAATTTTTCAAATTAAAATGCACTATTCAAGAACAAATTGCTCTGGTACCAATTATTGGTCCCGAAATACAGGGTATCAGATTGCAAAAGTGCTCTGATTCCAAATTTTGGGATCGAAAGTAGGAGGTGTCCATGAGTTCTCACACAACTCACGTAGGCTCTCACACAGTCTGAGACACCAAACCCTTAAGTTACGTGCAATTTAAAACATTTTTGAAAGACAGAAAAGCAGCACGCAACTGGATTGCACAGGTGTTCTACCAGCTGCTTTGCAAGCTGGTCATGTATGCATGCGATCTGGTCGGTTGAAACTTGAGCTACAATAGCTCAGTGTTCTTGAATTTAGGTGCACCGAGATACAGATTAGTAATGAAATAAAATCATGCGGAAATAACTCAAACTGAACTCTTATAATCGAAATCTTATTAACGGTTTTGTTCAATACAGTTGTAAAACATGCAACACGTTTGAATGAGAATGCAAAAGCTGTAAAACGATATGCTGAGATTTGTTTATGGAAGTTCGGAGCTGAATCTCCTACGTCTCCCCTTCTTCCGCAATCGGGAAGGATCCACTAGAAGACTTTGATTACATGGGCCGCTGCAACCAGATCTTACGACCAGCAGCCGCAAGAACTCCTAATCACCACTACACACCAGCCCACAAGCTGCGAGTGTCTAACTTCACTTCTTTTATGTTGGCATACGGTGGTGGATCCGGATCCCGTTTCTCGGGGGCGCAGCGGAAATCAAAAAACCCCGGAAAGCGTTCAATACATCAATATAAATCTACAAACATTCATAGAGTGTTCATATATTTGTTACCTTGCTGGCGTCTAGGCGCCTGGCTCCAACCAGAAATTCACAGGGAAAATCTGGCTCTTCTCGGTAGGCGGCGGTAGATCCTCCAATCAGGTCCATGACCGGAATCAATCTTCCTCCATAAATCTGCACTAGAAGACTTGACGGATTTTATCACGGACGGAATCTCCTCAGCATGACGATCGGAGCAAGTCCGATCATGGGGCGGCAGCGCGTGGTGCGACGCGTGGCCGTGAGGGAGGATAGGTGGAGGGGCGGCCTAGACTTAGGTCTTGGAGGCTAGGGTTAGTTGTTATGTTTTGTTTTTTTTAAGCCCTAACCAACTTAATTAATAAAGATGGTAGATGGGCTTGAACCGGCCCAATGGACTTGGGTCAAACCCAGGTCCATATGAACATTAGGCTCGTTTAATTCACCACGGTTTCATCATAACTCCGATCGACGATCAGATCGGACCGATCGACTCAGTTTCTAAAACTGAACGTTATGATGCGAAAAACAATTTTTCAGATACCTAGTCCAAAATGACAGTTTTGCCCCTCAACA
>KV004579.1:25566-45117 GCA_001598015.1 Dorcoceras hygrometricum
TCTCAATGGCGTTTTGAGTAGTGAGGACTAATCAGTACAACCAAGACCTCGGACTTATCCACTCGACAAATGGTAACCACTTGGAAAGTCCGAACGAGGGTAGTTCGATAGATCACCAGATCACTATCCATCTTCATGCTCAGAACATCACAATGTTCCCTACCAATGAAACATTATACTTCACATCGCAGATGCTAGTCTCAAGCTCGGGCGGCCTTATCCTCATTTTGATGGCCCAATCGACTAGGAACGAATTTAGAACGCACAGTGACTATTAGATGTGTTTCATGATAGCCATCATATCCACTATCATATCTAACATACACTATGGTTCATTCTAGGTCATTATCCAACACAATTGTTAACATTATAATCATAATGAAAATAAAGAATGTCATAAATAAATGCGTATTTCATAAATAAAGATTGTCACATACAAGAGTCTATAAAACCCACACGCCACAAGTTGGCTAGTTGGGCATCTACTCTAACATTTTACGCCTCAGTGAGAAAGGCTACATACACTTCTTTAACGTCTCAGTGCGAAAGACAACGTAGACTTGTTTAACGTCTCCGTCCAAAGACTACATTGGAGAGTTTCAGATTTGATTCACTCAATTTTTTGTTTCGCTCAAATTTCGAATATATGAGTGAATCGTGTGTGAGATTACAGTGTACGCTCAATCTCTCAAAGATAAAATCTCACACACTGGGAAGTGCTCCTGTCCGAGCTTGTTTCACCAATTATTTCTCAGAGCTTGTGTTGTGCGTTCTTCTGTTTTACATTTTGGATATGCACAACACTTCGCTCTTCTCGCGCTCTGCTATTTTTGTCCGTGCTCACTCTCTATCTTCTCTGTGCCTGCTCTTGACATATATATATCCCATGCGCATATTTTTTCGTTAGACACAAAGTTGTAGCCTTTGAAAGTCTTCTAGGCTTTTCTTCACTTTAAGCATGTGAGCACTGTACTTGAGAAGAAAATACAAGCAAATCGATTTGAATACTGAAAAGCAATCTTCGTATAGTCTTGTATTCAAATCTCTTTGCTCGTAGATTTTATAGCATATGTCATGCTATCCGAACTGGTTTGACCTTAACAATTTTACCAGCTTATCTTCGTTCTGGTTTGCACTGAGCTGGTCTTTACTTCGAGCTGTTCAAAGCTCTCTTCTTTTCTTCTCATCTGCTCTTGAGCTGCTCTTCTAATTTGCTCTTGTCATCTGGTCTTGAGCTCAGCTGCTCTTGTTCTTCTTGTACAGTTGGTTTGACCTTAACTACCTGGTCTCTAATCTGCTCTTGAGCTCGTCTTTCCTGCTCTTGTTCTTCTTATACAGTTGGTTTGTCCTTAACCAGCTGGTCTCTAATCTGCTCCCTATATCTGAGCAGATTCTGCATTTGAGTTGTTCTCCAAGCTGGTCTGCTTCAGAGTTCTTCTGGATCAATGCTGAGCTGGTGTGATGTGCTTATCCAGCTCGCATCTTTCTATTCTAGCTTGGCCCTATGGAGATCGATCGAGTACCCCCTGCATACAGATTATTCCTCATCTCCATCAAATGGGGTCATCTCGAGCTCGACTAGCCTCTCACTAAAACAGCCCATATATCTCATCTGACCTCCTAGCTGGTATTTCAACTGGTTGTTCATCTGAGTTCTTTGTAGTGCGCTTGTGATCTGATCTGCACGCGGATCATTGCGCTTTTACGCGGCTTCGCACTCAATCACTTCCCTTGTACGCTACACTTGATCTACGCTTGAACGGTTCTGCTCTTCACCGAATCTCTTTGCGCTTGATCTCTGGCTGCTCTTGTACGAAGCTGGTAGACCATCTTGATTTTCCTTGCACCCTGTCCATCAGTGTTGTTCTAGCTCGGGCGTCCACTCACTATTCTAGCATAGACATCTTCAACTGTTCCAGCTTGGGCGTCCCCTCACCGTTCCAGTCTGAATGTCTCCCTGTCTCCTTAATCAAGTGCACTGCACATCATAAGTAAACCGTTATTAGAATAATAACAAATTGTTTGTGAATCAAAACTTAGATTCTGATCTGTATAAACAGATCCAACAATCTCCCCCTTTTTTATGTACACAAAATCTGAATAATCATATGCACGTATGTTTATGCTTGAAAATATTTCTCCCCATTTTTGTGGGAATCAAAAAAGGCTTGAAATCTTGTCTCCCCTTGAATATTTTAAACAAAACTCCCCCTTAATAGAGCACGGGGTTATTTTTATTTTGAAAATAAAAACTTTTTCGAGGGATGACATTTTCTGAAAACAAGTGCATGAGATGAGATTTTGAAAAAGAAACAAAATCTGGGCCACTGAGAAAAATCTCATCTATCCAGATTAAAGGATAAATGATAATTGAATTTACAGAATCTCTTCCGCTTCTCACGAACACTGTTATAGGCGCTATTCTTTAAGCGCAACCAGTGTAGGAGGTCTTCGCGTCCATAGATCTCGCACAATCTGTTAGATCGACAGAAGAGATGTTGCCGCTCTTTCTTTTCAATAAATTGCTCTGCTATTCAAAAATCATTACACTCACTATCTATATAGAATGAATTTTAAAAACCTTTTGTAGCACAGTCAAGCTTTCGAAGAAGAACTATCAGAGCAGTAAAATATTTTAAAACCATTTGAAAATTTTTTGAATTAAACTGCAATATTCAAGAACAACCTGCTCTGATACCAATTGTTGGTCCCGAAATACAGGGTACCAGATGCAAAAGCGCTCTGATTCCAAATGTTGGGATTGAAATTAGGAGGTGTCCGAGTTCTCACACGACTCACGTAGGCTCTCACACAGCCTGATACACCGAACCCTTAAGTTACGTGCAATTTAAAACATTTTTGAAAGAGAGAAAAACAGCACGCAACTTGGAACCTGATAGCACAGGTTTCTACCAGCTGCTCTGCAAGCTGGTCCTATATGCATACGATCTGGTCGGTTGAAACTTGAGCTACAATAGCTCAGTGTTCTTGAATTTAAGTGCACCGAGATACAGATTGAATAATGAAATAAAATCATGCGGAAATAACTCAAACTGAACTCTTATACTCAAAAACTTATTAACTTAGCTCTGCCAGGCACTGGACAGGGGTTAGCTTTGTAAATGTGTACAGCCAAGTGCAGTGTGGTGTTTTGTTCAATACAGTCGTAAAACATGCAATGTGTTTGAATGAGAATGCAGAAAGCTGTAAAATGATACGCTGTGATTTGTTATGGAAGTTCGGAGCTGAATCTCCTACGTCTTCCCTTCTTCCGCAATCGGGAAGGATCCACTAGAAGACTTTGATTACAACGGCCACTGCTGCAACCCGATCCTACGACCAGCAGACGTAAGAACTCCTAGTCACCACTGCGCAGCAGCCCACAAGCTGCGTGTGTCTAACTTCACTTATTTCACGCCTCAGTGAAAGGATACTTACACTTCTTTAACGTCTCAGTACGAAAGAAAACGTAAACTTGTTTAACGTCTTTTTCCAAAGACTACATTGGAGAGTTTCAGATTTGATTCACTCAATTTTCTGTTTCGCTCAACTCTCGAATATATGAGTGAATCGTGTGAGATACAGTGTACGCGCAATCTCTCAAAGATAAAATCTCACACACTGGGAAGTGCTCCTGTCCAAGCTGGTTTCACCAATGTCTACCCAGAGCTTGTGTTGTGCGTTCTTTTTTTTTATATTTTGGATTTGCACAACACTTCGCTCTTCTCGCGCTCTGCTCTTTTTGTCCGCGCTCACTCTATATTCTCTGTGCCTGCTCTTGACATATATATAGCCCCTACGCATATTTGTCCGTTGGACACAAAGTTGTAGCCGTTGAAAGTCTTCTGACACTGTTGTAATTTGCGTCCTTTGTCTTTTAATGCATTACAGGCTTTTCTTCACTTTAAGCACGTGAGCACTGTACTTGCGAAGACAATACAAACAAATCGATTTGAATACTGAAAAGAAATATTGTATAGTCTTGTATTCAAATCGCTTTGCTCGTACATTTGATAGCATCTGTCATGCTATTCGAACTGGTTTGACCTTAACAAGTTTACTAGCTTATCTCCGTTTTGGTTTGCACTGAGCTGGTCTTTACTTCGAGCTGTTCAAAGCTCTCTTATTCTCTTCTCATCTGCTCTTGAGCTGCTCTTCTAATTTTCTCTTGTCATCTGCTCTTGAGCTCAGCTGCTCTTGTTCTTCTTGTCCAGCTGGTTTGTCCTTAACCATCTGGTCTCTAATCTGCTCCCTATATCTGAGCAGATTCTGTATTTGAGCTATTCTCCAAACTGGTCTGCTTCAGAGTTCTTCTGGATCAATGCTGAGCTGGTGTGATGTGCTTATCCAGCTCGCATCTTTCTATGCCAGCTTGTCCGTATGGAGACCGATCGAGTACCCCTGCATACAGATTCTTCCTCATCTCGAGCTCGACTAGCATCTCACTAAAATAGCTCGTATATCTCAGCTGACCTCCCATCTGGTCTTTCAACTGGTTGCTCAGCTGAGTTCTTCGTAGTGCGCTTGTGATCTGATCTGCACCCAATCACTGCGCTTGTATGTGGATACGCACTCAATCACTGCCCTTGTACGCTGCACTTGATCTACGCTTGAACGGTTCTGCTCTTCACCGAATCTCTCTGCACTTGATCTTTAGCTGCTCTTGTACGAAGCTGGTAGACCAGCTTGATGTTCCTTGGACCCTGTCCATCAGTGTTGTTCCAGCTCGGACGTCCCCTCACTATTCCAACGTAGATATCTTCAACTGTTCCAGCTTGGACGTCCCCTCACTGTTCCAGTCTGAATGTCTCCATGTCTCATTAATCAAGTGCACTGAACATCGCACGTAAAACATTAGTAGAATAATAACAGATTTTGTGTGAATCAAAACTTAGATTTTGATCTGTATATACAGAACCAACAGCGGCGTTACACATAATCCTTGTCCTTCCTATGAAGGGGCACACCGATTCGTCAACCAGCGTCCTCATCCTCCCTCTACTGACCGTCTGATATCTTTGCCATAAATCACTTAACTTTTTAAATCTACTTCCTTTAAAACTTTATGATATATGACAGCGAGACTTTTGCCTTCTCTCATTCGTCGCCTTGCTATATCATTAAAACATTTGAAATAACAGATCGCACAGAAGTGGTTTGTTTTTGTTAAAAGACTCCAATTACGAATTTTAACTCAAAAATCCACACCACAACAATAACAGCACGAATACAATTATTACAACAAATATAGATCTCTAAATACAATAGACACACATCGCAGCCCCTGGTAACGACTCAATACGGCATATATATAATTGGGAACTCAACGCCTGGGACTCCACCAGCTGATTCAACACTCGGACCAGCTGATCTACCTGCAAAGGTCTGCAATGGCCAAACACACGGACAGAGCAGCCCCAAGGGAAAAACAAACGAGGTCAAAACCTCAGTACGACGAGCAATCATCATACAGCTATCAAATAAAGCGTAAAGCATGTCATGTCGTGTAATGCATGAGGGCTGTCAAGAAATATCGGGAATCAAGACCAACGACTCAGCTGGCAAATAAAATATCAGAAATCATTGGAATTCAAAACTCAGCGACTCAGCTGACAATCACGACTCAGTGAAAGCGTTTGGATTCCCAGGCACGACGACTCAACCGGCCAATCACGACTCAATGATTCTATCAAATTCCAAAGCACGGCGACTTAGCCGGCAAATCATGACTTAGTGATTAATCGGTATCAAGGGAATCAAGCTCAAGATGCTGTGTATGTATGCAATGCCAACAACTCATGCAACAGTATACACTAAGGCACATGCAGATCATCACAGCAACACAATAACAGAGCAGCATACGAAACAGCTATAAAATCCCACACGCAGGTAATATAAACAGCCCAAATCTGGCCCTACCATGAGATCGTAGGCAGAGCAACTCGGCTCACAGCCAACAATGTGACAATAAAAAACAGGGAGTAGCTCAGCACATAAACCAAATCAGGCAACAGAGCAGATCTCTAAATACAATAGACACACGCGCATAGCTGTGCGGGTGTTGGGTAGATCTCTAAGGTTGTTGGGTGTACGACGGGACATAGCTGAATAAATTCAGAAATCATCTCAGGATACAAAATGGATCACGACTTAGATGAACTCTGGGTAGAAAACAGATCATGAATGTAAAACAGCTCTGAGTGAGGAAAACAGATTACGAGCGTAAAAAAAGCTCAGAGAAGGAAACAGATCACAACGGATTGGTCAACTCAGCTTGGAGAAAGTCAACATAACTTAGAAGAATCGGGCTAAATTATGAAAGTCAACCAAGGTTAACCCAGCATAGGATAATTATACCAGATTGCGAGCTTAGATCAGCTCGAAGGGGGAAAATAGATCGCGAGCAGACTGGACAATGAAATCAGATTGTGAGCGGGCTGGACAATGAAACCAGATCGCGAGCGGACTGGACAATGAAACCAGATCGTGAGCCGACTGGACAATGAAACCAGATCTCAAGCGGACTGAACCAGATCGCGAGCGGGCTAGACAATGAAACCAGCTCGGAAATAAGCCTATCACAAATGTAAACTGGAGCAATTAGGGGATCAAACTACAAAGTGAAATGATCAAATGAAACATAAAATATTAGAATAAAAACAGGATACTGAAAAACATCGTGGAGAATTTCGAACATATTAGATAGGCTTATCTGGCCAAAACAGTGTTCTAGCTAGACCAGTTCCGCCAATCAGCTCAGAACCTCATTCTTAACCATCCAACAGGAGTACTGAAAAAATCTTGGAGAAGTTCAAACAAATTATCTAAGCTTATCAGGCCAGAACAGCACTCTAGCAAGACCAGATCTGCCTATCAGCTAAGAACTTCATCCCTAACCATCCAGCATGAGTACTGGAAACAGCTTGGAGAAGTTCGAACAGATTAGCTAAGTTCATCAGGCCAGACCAACGGTCTAGCTAGACCAGCTCTGCCTATCAGGCTCAGAACTTCCATCCCTAACCATCCAGCATGAGTAGTGAAAACAGCTTGGAGAAGTTCGAACAGATTAGCTAATCTTATCAGGTCAGAACACTGCTCTAGCTAGACCAGCTCTATTAGCTCATAACCTCATCCTTAACCATCCAGCATGAGTACTGGAAACATCTTGGAGAAGTTCGAACAGGTTAGCTAATCTTATCAGGCCAGAACAGCGGTCTAGCTAGACCAGCTCTGCCAATCAGCTCAGAACCTCATCATTAACCATCCAGCTTGGAGAAGTTCGAACAGATTAGCTAAGCTTATCAGGCCAGAACAGCGCTCTAGCTAGACCAGCTCTATCAATAAGCTCATAACCTCATCCTTAACCAACCAGCATGAGTACTGGAAACAAATTGGAGAAGTTCGAACAGATTAGCTAATCTTATCAGGTCAGAACACTGCTCTAGCTAGACCAGCTCTATTAGCTCATAACCTCATCCTTAACCATCCAGCATGAGTACTGGAAACAGCTTAAAGAAGTTCGAAAAGATTAGCTAAGCTTATCAGGCCAGAACAACACTATATTTAGACCAGTTTTGTGTATCATCTCAGAACTTCATCCTTAACCATCCAGCACGAGTTATTATTCGAAAACACACATATAACTCTACTTTGAAACTACTATCGCACAACCCAGAAACTTTAAAGAGACGACAGTTCTACTGTTACAGAAACTCTTCTGTTAAACATTTGAGAACTTAAAACCATTTTCGAAACCACTGGAAGCGTACAGATCCTAAAATCATTTGAAAAACCTTTAAACGTTATTCAAATATCTGAAACAAAATGCAACAGAAAGAAAACAGCACGCAGAGAAAAGTGAACAATAATATGCTTTCACAGAATCAGCATGAAACTGAGTTTACTTTTCTTTCGCTGAACGGCCGGCTTTGAATACCACGAGCACAATCAAAACGCTTACTCTAAAAAAAATATTTTGGTTGATTTGTGGTTTAGAAAATGCACACCCAACGCCTTAGAGAAGTAATTA
This sequence comes from Dorcoceras hygrometricum, assembly GCA_001598015.1. NCBI lineage: Eukaryota > Viridiplantae > Streptophyta > Magnoliopsida > Lamiales > Gesneriaceae > Dorcoceras > Dorcoceras hygrometricum. The sequence goes on from KV004579.1 coordinate 33,596, forward strand.
AGCAGGACGGGCATTGTCTTTAACACGACAACAGTCATTCACACCGAAATGCTTTAGGCATGCTAACAGTAATAATTGCGCTTAAAAAGGATTATTTTGCTAAAAGAATATGTGTGTATATATATATATATATATATATATATATATAAAGTTGAACCATACTCGGGTTTACTCTCATAAGAACCGTTCGCGAACCGCTCAGGCTAAAAACTGAAGAACTCAGCTCAGGAGAAAACTGCAATATTAAACGGATAGAAAATATCAGTTTAATCCCTTGAAGACAAAATAAATATCTTGTAGATTTATGGATTTCATGGGCTTACACTTTCTTCAAATGATCCGATGGCTTTCTAGTCCATACCTTTATTTAAAATCAATCGCTACTGACAAAGATCGATTGATGACATAATAAGCGGATTTGGCTGCTTCATCCCAGAATGACTTGGCTAGACCCACAGTACTCAGCATAGCTCTTGGTCTATCCAACGAGGTTTTATACTCTACCACTCCATTTTATTGAGGTGTGTAAACCACTTATTCCCTCATGTTGGTAATGCATCAATTTCATCACTGATATATATTCATCCATTGTCAATCCTTGAACACTTGATTTTCTTGTCAAAATCAAGTTCAACCCATTTGAATACTGATTATTATGTTGCATGTAATATCAATTATACTGAGATTGTATTTCTCACCAGAGTTTTCTGGTTGTTGTTCTGTTTGTTGTGTTCATAACAACAGGTGGGGCGAGAGCTGGACCGACTAGACAGGGATAGATAGAAGTGGGTCGACGGGATTGAGAAGAATACCTACTGTCAGCTTAGCCTGAGAACGATAGTCCTAGCTGTGTATTTACGATGTATCTAGATTTTAATAAGACAGTAGGAACTTTGTAACCGTTTGTAACGTACATTAACAGATTTTTTCAAGCACGTAGAAGTATTTGTGGCCAGCTCAATATTTTCGTGATCTTGATAAAAAAAAATGATACAAAGTTAACATATACAATGTTAATTACCTGAGCTTAATATTTTTTATTGGATAATTGCCCTCTAAGACTTGATTGGCACCGAGGTCCTCACATTAGGTGTTATCAGAGTGTAAGTTCGTGGATTGTGTGAAAGGTGAATGAGTGGGGTAGATGGATTCCGCTTGATTTATGTATGTTGTCTAAGCTTTCGCTTATTTGCTTTTATGAATTACATGTGTGCATGCTTTCTTATGATTATCTGATTATCTGCCTATATGTCTTAAATGGTAAAGCATGTTTTATTTGAAAAACGAGAAACAACTTCAGAACTAACCCTTGATCAGACGTTGCATTTTCATAAGAATACATGGGTTTGCCGATCAGAAAGGATGGAATTGGAAATTCTGAATATGAGTATAATTGTGCACTAATTGTGCACTAATCGTGTGAGTATCATCTATGCCTCCATGTCAAGCATATAATATACAACGGACAGGGGCAAGTCCTTGAATAGGGCGGTACAGCTCATGATCCAATGAATGTTACTCCGACACCGATGGATCATTTCTTGCAAAGCTTCAATCATTCAAACCACCAACACTGAGGGGAACGGAAAATCCAGTGGAATGTGAAAGTTGGTTAGAGGATATTGAACAGTTATTTGAGTCACTTTCTTACTCTGACGACCACCAAATCAGATTGGTTCGGAACTATGAACTACATGAAGAAGGAAATTTGATCGAATTAGATTGTATCATGCTTCGTTTATCAGATGTTGAATTGAAGATAAGGTGTTGGTGACATCCTCGATGTTCGATAGTTCCTTGACGCCTTCCTAGATGAAGTTTCTAGATTTTCCTTTGGGGTGAGAGATGGACTCTTTGGTGCCAGGAAACTGCCCCCACTTCTAGAGTTCCTTTGCCGTTATGCACCTACTGAATTGAGTGATTTTCAACATTAGCCAGGCCGATGTTGTTTCTGACCCAATAAGATAGAGAATTATGCTAGGAGAAGTGGATATGATTCTATCCATCAGGCGCTGATGTTGAGCTGATTTGTGCAGCATGTGAGGCCTTGGAGTCAAACTAAGATGGATCAGCTTAGATGGGATCTTCGGACGTGAGTTGTGCGAGATGATCTTAAGCCACTCGTGAGCTGAGTAGCGCTATCTGATTTGGTAGCATGTTGTCATGTTAAGTTGAGCTTTCAGATCTAGATGGATCAGCTTAGATGGGATCTTCGGACGTGAGTTGTGCGAGATGATCTTAAGCCACTCGTGAGCTGAGTAGCGCTATCTGATTTGGTAGCATGTTGTCATGTTAAGTTGAGCTTTCAGATTTGAGTCTAGCTGGACGTTTTGAGCTGAGAGAAGCTTGGACTCTTTGCTAATCAATTTCCCGTGCTGATCGATGTGGGTTGTGTTTTATGGTGAGCTTAGCTGGACTAGAGTCAGCTTAGAGCATGCTTATCTTCTATCCCCACGTTGGTTGTACCCTTTGGATCGAGAGATTTTTTCCGGTGTGCTCCTTCGTTTCTGTGCCTTGAAGTACCCAGTGGTATTGGAAGCACTTGATTATGGATTTAGTTACCTTTTTTCCATTGTTCGAGTCAAGATTGTAATGCGATTTTGGGTGATAGTGATCGACTGTTTAAGTCAATCCAAACTAGGTTCCTTTAGTACCACATATTTGGTGTAGCAGATGATGAGGTTCTAAAGCGACCTTGCGATGACTTTTGCATGGTGTGCCGGTGTCCATAGTGTTCAACAGAGAATCTCAGTTTACTGGTAGATTGGCATGAGAGCAGCATATCACCCCTATTAGATGGCCAATCTGAGTGAACCATAGAGATTTTAGAGGAATCCTACGAGCTGTAGCGTTGAGTTTTGAGTAGAAGATCGTGTGTTTTTTTAATTTCTCTTTCTTAAGAGTGTTGAGGTGCGAATTGAAGGATAAGTTAGCTCTTAAATTCATCGGTCTGTATGAGATTATTGAGCGGTTGGATCTTTGGTGTGCATATTTCAGCTGCTTGCTGAGTTGTCATATATGGATGATGAGTCTCATGTGTCTACACTGAGGAATTGTGAGCCAAATCCTTTCCATGTGTGGTGAACTGAGGGAATGAGCTGGACCGGACCTTGAGCTTCTGTGTGTATCCAGTGAGAATTCTGGACAGAATGGCGAAATGATTGAGGCACAAGACCATACCTTGGGTTATGGCGCAGTGTAGCGATCTTGATGGAGAGAAAGGCTACCTGTGTAGTGGCATCCTAAATGAGACAAGAGTAGTCTCACCTCTGAGTATTTCTTTTCTTCCTTATTTGTTGTTGGTGTTGAGTCGGTTTTCAGTCTGTGTTATGATCCGTTGTGTTTGTGCGGACTGTTGCGTTTGAATTCAATGATGAAATCTTTTAAGGTGTGGAGAATGTGAGGACTGTGATTAGCCAAGATAATTAGTGGCTATTCAGTCCAGATTAGTGGTTAACGAATCTAGAGTAATCAACTTAGAGAGTATCGACTAAAGTGGATCAGCTCGGACGCAAGATGATCCTATTGTTTGTGCTAAGCTGGTAGAGGGAATTGCTTCGGGTTGCAATTTTGATCAGCATAGGTGCGAGCTGGTCTAGTGGCCTGTGCTGATCTTAGAGGTGTAAGCCGATTGGTGTCTTCTGGAGAATTGTACCAGTTCGGAGTGTGCTGGACATAGAGAAGGAGAGGTTCAGCTTAGAATCTTGTTGTAAGCTGGATCAGATCAGATTCAAGCTGACAGGTGAGTCCTGTCCTGTGTTAGCCGTTCTGGGCACGTGAGCTGAGCTGATACTGCTGTAGTGTGAACCGGTCCAGTGCAAAGCTGTGAGCTGATAGAAGTTTAGAGAGTAGACTTAAGCTGTATTGCATGTGCGTGCTGAGCTATACGTCGGGCTGATTGCAGTGATAAGGTCTGAGATGATCTAGAATCACTGCAGACGTGATCTGTTGAGCGTGAATATACATACCCTCTCGTTGACCAACACTTAGTCATTTTCGACCACCCATCTCCTTCTCTTCTTCTGGAAGCTCCTGACAACTATTTTCTCAAACCCTCGTCATTGTTCACCCGATTTAGTCATTTCCAGATTACCGGAGATTGACCAGTAGGTTTTGAGTGAGGGTACCTCGATCGGAAATCCCTATTCTATCTCAACGTTTCCGTACCAGTTTGGGGCAAGATGAGGCCGGACTGAGGAAGTCGCGGAGAAGCTACGTGAGCTGGATAAGACTTTGAGTTACTTCGAACATCCGATACAGATTCTTGATCATAAAGAGAAGCAACTCCGAAATATGTCAATCTCATTAGTCAAGGTGCAATGAAGCCGACATGGAGTTGAAGAAGCAACATGGAACCAGAAGAAGATATGAGACAAAGATTTCAAGAACTATGTCACGGAGGTGAGTTTGTGTGTTATCCTTCCAAACAGTGATTTAGGTGATGAGTCTAGATTGCATTCAATTTCGAGGATGAAATATTTTGTAGGAGAGGAGAAATGTAAGGACTGTAATTAATAAAAATGTCTTTAGCGATATAATTAGTTCATATTAGTGGTTAAATCAGTCGTGATTATTTAGCTTAGGGAGTTAGCTGCCAAACATACGCAATATGACTTGATACCATGCACTAATCTAGTGTTGAACGAGCGTAAACTGGTATCCGTGCTGATTTTAGGATTCTAAGTTGATTGGAAGTTATGGACATAAGCTAGTGTCAGCTCGAATGCGGTCTGAGTGCCTGAAGCTGGTATAAAATCAGCAGAGTTTGGATCGGGAGAGCTGAACTGACCCTAGTAGTGAATAGATCAGATCAGATGTCTAAGCAAGAGCAGCACAGACCCGACCCAGCAGCACCACGCATATGCCAAAATCAGAGCTTAGAGAGAACCAGTGTAATGGAGATAAGCATATCAGGAAACATATGAAATACGAATCAGCTTAGGGGTGTTGCTGGATGATTGTGCGACCGGATTGAAGTAGCTTTGGTAAGAATGGACAAGGCAGCTTCAAAATGAATATCAACTGGAAGCATAAGCTAGATTTATCTTTGAGAGTTACGTAATACTCTAGCTGAATACTCTGTGCCAGTCTGAATACGTAACCTGACCCGAGTAGCGAGAGCTGAATCGTGTGCGAGCACAGAACCACGTGCAAGAACTGATTTTGAGGAGCCTAAGCTGAATTGATAATATGCGACATATCTGAGTCTCCTAAACTGAGTAGTACTACGCATAACCATTACTGATGGCATAATCTGGATTGCACATATACTGGTTATCTTGAGTATCCGAACTGATCTGTGGATGCGAGAGCTAAGCAGTCCGTGACCTAAGAGCTGAATTGAATATGCATGCTGAATTGCATGCCTAATCCGATACAGTGTAGATGCCTGAGCTAATATGGACGCACTGTAGCTCAGAGCTGAAGAACGCAAGTTGGAGATATCTATCCACCGATAAACATCATGTCAGACTTATTGTCACGCCCGGTGCACAAAACAGAGATTAAACACGCAATTACAACTGCGGAAGGATTAAAAGTGGCTAAAATTTTGCTTTGGCCTGACTTAGAAAACATAATTTCAAAATACGTTTATACTCAAAATATTGGTTTTACAACAACCAAAAGCTGTACACCACAACTACAAATACAACATCTCACCTCCTCGGCCAGCTGAATAACCTGGAAAACTTGAATGGTACACAACAAACCAAACAGCCCCAAAGGGACGGGGTCAAACCCCAGTACGGAGAGCAACATAAAATAGCAGTTGGATAGAATAAGTTATAAATACTATGCGATGCATGAGAACAGAAAGATCAAAGGTCCAAGGGAACTGTACACAGCTGGACATCAGAAATAGGAGTGGTCACCGGATGTGTGAGAGAATGGGAATTATCCAGCCGCTCGATCACACATGGCCAGACACAATACAAAAAAAGGATGGCCGCAACTCATGTGAGATAATGGGAGCTACGCAGCCGCTCAATCACACGTAGTACCAGCACAAGCTATAACAAAAAGGCCATAGTACATGTGAGAGAATGGGAGCTACCCAGTCGCTCAATCACACGCATCCTGTCAACACGGGTTAGCTCAACAGCAAAAGAAAACAATTCATAGGTTCTCACAGCAGGCTGCTAGCATAGGATCGCAAGGAACATAGCGTAACAACATGACATGCGTTTATGCATAAGAAAATCTTGCAAGATAACACGTAACAGATCAGATGCAAGCAATAGCATAGAACCAACAGCATACACACTGCTCAACTAACAGCACATGCTCATTTATACACAAGCCTATCTCAAAGCTGTAAATATAAGCTCACATCCTCACCTTAGCTTCTGTGCTACAATTACCACAACAAGAGTCCCGAACAACTCAGATCTGAAACCTTCTTAGCCAAACACAATAATCAGCTCAGGGACAGTAAGCACAGAAATATCGAACTGGAAGCCATATGTGACGCCCAAACCCATGGGAGCCAACGGAATTTGAGAAATTTAAAAATTTTAAACAATACTAAGGACCAAACTCGAATAAAGTAAGTTGTATTCCCTTACACAAAGCTGAAACGAAGCTAATGGCGCCAAGGGTAAATAGCAGTAAACAGATTTGACAAAACAGATCTCGATTCACGATGCAAAATGCGATATTACAACTACTGGAACTCTATATAAGTTCTCTATTGATGTAACAGATCTTAATACAGTTCATCAAAAGATCCAAAACAACAAAAGCTAAGACTATGTGGAAACGCTGGCCATTGACAAACACAATTCCCCGAATCTGAATCAACTTGCACCACCCGCCTGCTCCAGAGTTGTCTCACCTGCATCGGGAAAACTAGTGAGCTTAAGGGCTCAACAAGTAAAATCTGAAGGTAACAAAATCACATAATGCAGGCATAACTGAAATCTGAATACATAGATAGAGTAAAACATCAGAATCTAAAATCTCGCTACTGAAAAACAACTTGGATCTGAATTGCTTATACTGGATGATTTATGGTCTAGAGGCTCTCTGGTGGTCCTTGTGCATTAAGCATGTTAACTGATCAGTAACTCTCTGTGAATGGATTACAATATTTCCATAATCATGTCCCTTCCATGAAGGGATTACGGTCCTACTGTAATCATGTCCCTTCCTTGAGTGACCGGGTCCTCCATGCCATAAATCCTCAAATCTGAACTTTACTTTCTTTAACTGAAATAGCTTGTAATCGCTCTTGATTGAAAAATCAATCTCTGAAATCTGATAGATTCACTGCTATGAAACTCATTTTATTTAAAAAGCACTACTGAGTGTACAGCTGGACTCGGAGCTGAGGACCAGCTCTGAAGAAATCAACTCGAGAGTGTGAAACAGACGTGGTTCTAGGAAATCAGATTTCGCGTAAACAGATCTCTCTGGAAAACAGACTTGACTGGGAAAACAGATGTCATGCGCAAACGTTAGCTTTGGTTATCTTAACAGATCTTAGGTGCGGTATAGGCATACAGATGTGAACAACAGCTTTGGCTAAGGAATACGGCTTATGAATAGTAGAAACAGATCTGGTTCTTGGAAAAAAACAGATTTGACTAAGCAAGACAGATCTTAATGCGAAAACGATAATAGGAGCTTTGAACAAGTGCTTCAGATTTGGTAGATTACTCAGCTGTGAGCAACCCAACAACAGATTTGGTTAAGAACAAGGTTACGCGTAGAAACAGATTGGCTATGAACACGAAATACTGCTTCGACTCAGACAGATTCTAAACAAACTAGCTTCGCTTATCAAATCGGACTTGCTCCCGATCGAACCAGCGTTGCCTATCCATTTAGCTTTGATGTCCAGAGTCTTCACAGTACTTTAGGAAAAACGAGAACTTCTCTTGGCTTTCTTACCTGGAATCTGTACAACTCAGTATATTTTAAAAACACCATTGCTGGTTAAACTTTCTGGTGAGTTTCCTCAAAACTAAAGCATCAAAGCAGTGAATCCATAGCTCGAACTCAAACATTAACGTAAGCTGAACTGAACTGAACAGGAAAGCATACACAGAAAACAACGAAGCAATATATGTTTTCCACAATGCAGCAAGAATCAGATTTACTTGCCTGAAATGAAGACAGCAACGTGCAGATGATCGCGGCTGGAAGTCTCCTCAAGCACACTGGAAAAGTTACTTAACTTTGAAAGAACTAAAAGTTTTAATTGCAACCAAAATGAATCCAAAGGCTTACGTAAATCATTTTATACAAGGGAGAATGATTGATAGTAGGTAAAAATACTTGAGTAGGCATGGCTGTCGTGCCAACTCCTTTGTCCTTTTTAAAAGATTTGTTAAAAGCTCCCTACTACTATTTTGATTTATAAACTTACTATAATCATTTTATTAAAACAGAGCTCCCATCTAAAACTCTTTTTTTCGAAAGGAAACATATCTGGATTATTTCAGATTTGTGCTTGGGCGAAATCCTTCCGGAATCTTCTGGCCGTTGCTTCAAATCTGAAAAGAAAAGAAATCAGATTTTAACTATAATCTGAATACTCGAAAATCTCAAAACAGCCCTTAGAATAGAAAGGATAATCAATTTGTGGTTCTTGGGATTTTGGGGCGCTACACCATAGATCAACCCAGTTCTATCCTACCCCTTAAACGCGATATCTAGCTCTAAACGAAGCTTAAGGGAGGATCTAACACTTACTCGAAAGAACTACCCGAACGGAAGACCCAATCGGCCGAAATACAAACCAATAGCACACTGTAGCTCCTCCGCATTCAGTCTTCTTGTCCACCAAAGCCTTTGAAAAAGGTATTGGAAGAAGCGCCTTGGAAAGAGGAACTCAACGCTACCAACCTTGCTCAAAGCTGCGTCGTCTACCGTCGGGAATCGGAGAAAATAGGTTACGGTGAACAGTAAGGGTTTCGGTACAGTAGGGGTAAGTTTACGGGGAGAGATAATTTTTAAGTGTTGGAGGAGAATGGCGATCGCATGGTCAACGTCTTCCATATATAAGTCCCCCGCGATCTGGTGAACAGTGGCCATCTACAGCTCAGGGTATCCAAGCTGGTATACGTCATCCAGTTCGTGCTACCAGAACATATCACACGTATACAGTAGCTGTTAGAGTAGATGTCCAACTAGCCAACTTGTGGCGTGTGGGTTTATAGACTCTTGTATGAAACAATCTTTATATATGATATTCGCATTTATTTATATGGCATTCTTTACTTTCATTGTGTTGTATGATGATTAACAATTGCGTTGAGTAAAGACCTAGAATACGCTAAAGTGTATGTTAGATGTGATAGTGGGTATGACGACTATCATGAAATACATCTAATAGTCACTGTATATTCTGAACATGTTCCTAGTCGATTGGGCCGTCAAAATAAGGATAAGGCCGCCCGAGCTAGAGACTAGTATCTGCGATGCGAAGTACCATGTTTCATTGGTAGGGAACATTGTGATGTTCTGAGCATGCAGATAGATAGTGACCTGGTGATCTATCGAACTACCATCGTTCGGACTTTCCAAGTGGTTACCATTTGTCGAGTGGATAAGTTCGAGGTCTTGGTTGTACTGATTAGTCCTCACGACTCGAAACATCATTGAGACTCTACATGATAGGCGTCTCACTTTGACTCGTTTGCCGACTCACTTGGGGTCATTAGGCGGCGGGATTGGGTGAGACCCCGATGCATGTAGGAGTCGATGCATCATTGTCGAGGATTCACCGCTCGCAGACATGCGTGGATATCCTATGCTATCTGAGGGGATAATAGTGTATAAATCTCTGGTCAGAGTATTAGAAGTGTTTTAGGTAAATGTGTTTACCTAGTTACACTCGCGATGTCACTATTCGATTTCCAAGATGTATGCATAGCTATCGGATCTATAGCGACTCTCGATTTACCAATGGTCGTTGATCTGATCGGGATATATGGATTGAAAGGACCGTACAGTACGCTAACCACGTCCAACTGGTTCTTGCAGGCACTATCAGTGATACATAGGGGATCATGGGCCAATGTTGCTAGACGCTCTTACCATGATCCGATGGACAAGTCCGGAATTGTGATTCCGGAGCCGCAATGGTTGTGGGCCCACGGCTAGCTATATCCCTGAACCATTGAGGGTCACACAAGTACTGGATTCGAGATTCCCGCACGGATACTCAGCTCAATTTGTTGAGCATGAGAAGAGGATTTTGGGGAGTGCGACTTCCTAAAAGTCAACATGGGTCAAATCGTGATTTCCCGCTGTTGAGGGGCAAAACGGTCATTTTGCACTGGGGTTCTGAAAAATGGTTTTTCAGATAATAGTATTCAGTTTTGGAAACTGAGTCGATCGGTCCGATCTGATCGGCGATCGGAGTTACGATGAAGTCACGGTGATGGGGATGAACCGAATGTTCATCCGTTGGACCCGGGCCCGTTGGCCGATCCAATTCCATCATCAAGTCTACTTAAGGTAGACTTAGACTTAATTAACTCAAAACTTAACTCACAACTACTACACAAACCCTAACCCTAAGCAAAATCCGCCGCCGTTCCTCTCCTCCCCTCACGCCGCCGCCGCCGCCGCTTGTCGCCGCCGCTCGCCGGACTTGCTCCGGCCAACTTTTCGAGGAGAATCCGTTGGGATAAAATCCTTCAGTCTTCTAGTGCAGGCTGATCGGAGGGAGATCATTTCCGGTCGTGGACCTGATTGACGGATCTACCGCCGCCTACCCTGAAGAGCCGACGTTCTTGTAATTCCGATTGGAGCCAGGCACGAGTTGCCAGCAAGGTAGTCATCTAAACACCCTATGAATGTCATAGCCTTTGCTTAATTGAATTGTATTGATCGTCTCCCGGCCAAAATTTTGTTCTTCCGCTGCCTCGCCGGGAGGCGTGATCCGGATCCGCCGCGGTTCCCCAACAGTGGTATCAGAGCCAGGTTCGGATCGGATCAATACGATTACTGCCTTATTGTATCTAACTTTCAATTTTTCAGAATCGAAACGAAGCAAAATCGACGTCGCATCGGCCACGGCGCCGCCGCGCATGGCGGCGCCCCATCATCATCGTCGCGCGCACGAGCGCGCACGACGCCTACGCGCTGGCCGCGCATGGCACGCGACCGCTGGCCATGCCCAGCGCATGATGGCAGATCGAAGATCGTCACTGGCCGCGCCTCGCGATCGAGAGATGGGCGCCACTCCGTGCAAGCTGTTGCGCCGCGTCTCGCCGATGCTGGGCGCCGTGTCGCGCTTGGATCTCGGCCGCTGGCCGCGCGATGTCGCGCCTCCTACCGTGCGCTGGCCGCTCGATTGGCGCGATGGTGGCCGGCCTGATGTGTGCCGCTGGATTCTAAGCGTCGGCCGCTGGTTGCGCGGTGTTGCGCGCGGCCGTGCGCCCGCGTGCGTGGTCTTGCGCCACGCGCGTGATTTCGTGGTGGCGGCCGCCGCTCCGGCGATGCTCCGGCGATGTCGTGACGGCTGATTTCTTCTAGGGGTTTGTTCGGGCCTGTCCCGGGCAGCCCCT
>KV004579.1:76250-113493 GCA_001598015.1 Dorcoceras hygrometricum
GATCTGATCGGCGATCGGAGTTACGATGAAGTCACGATGATGGGGATGAACCGAATGTTCATCCGTTGGACCCGGGCCCGTTGGGCCGGTCCAATTCCATCATCAAGTCTACTTAAGGTAGACTTAGACTTAATTAACTCAAAACTTAACTCACAACTACTACACAAACCCTAACCCTAAGCAAAAGCCGCCGCCCTTCCTCTCCTCCCCTCACGCCGCCGCCGCCGCTCGCCGGACTTGCTCCGGCCAACTTTTCGAGGAGAATCCGTTGGCGATAAAATCCTTCAGTCTTCTAGTGCAGGCTGATCGGAGGGAGATCGTTTCCGGTCGTGGAACTGATTGATGGATCTACCGCCGCCTACCGTGAAGACCCGGCGTTCTTGTAATTCCGGTTGGAGCCAGGCACGAGTTGCCAGCAAGGTAGTCATCTAAACACCCTATGAATGTCATAGCCTGTTGCTTAATTGAATTGTATTGATCGTCTCCCGGCCAAAATTTTGTTCTTCCGCTGCCTCGCTGGGAGGCGTGATCCGGATCCGCCGTGGTTCCCCAACAGTAGCAACAGATTACGCCTTGGGCAGCTGACGCGTACCACCCATCTAACGTCTAAGCTGACGTCACATAAACGACGCCGCACGGCACCTCTGCTCGAGACCACCAAATCACGCGCAAGAAGACCAGCTCGTACACTATCAGCCCTCGCCTAAGCTGATACCCATGAACCGTACCGATTTACTCTAAACCCTAGAACCAGGCCGATCTACACTAAACCCTCAAACCGGGCCGGTTCGCACACTACTATCAGATTGCGCCCCTCTAAGCTGGTTTCTCCAAACGACGTCACTTCGGCACCCACTTCGAATATCCAGCTTAGCATACCCAGAATAGCTTGTGACACAATGTATAAGCAATCCAACCATCCAGCTCGGACCGTTCCACGAAAACTAACCCAAAGTTGATCCACGCACTGACCAGCTCGCTCTCCTTCGAATCATCTAGCTCTAATCTGCTCCAGACCAGCTTACGTTTACTAAGCATACCAGCTCAGAGCTGGCCCGTCCCAGATCAGCTCATACCTGATCCGGTCTATGCTAAACCCGATTAATTAAATTAATTGCTCACTAATCTTTCGGGTCTCACACTTACCTTGAACACATGTCGGATCATGCTTATCGTTTAAGGATGACGGCCCATACTTATCTTCTCAAATTACAACACCGATGGGCAAGCGGTGGTACGTACTATTAATAGGATATGTTGTAATTCTAATTGTGGAAACAATGCATTGAAGTAACGGTCGAACCAAGAAAGTAAAGAAAAGTTTCACAAGCTATTTCAGCCGACAGCGAGAGCATCGTAAGAAGTAAGAATAGAGGTATAATCTGATATCATTTTCGAGGGGAATGAATACTTGAGAGAGATGAGATTCTCGAGTTTCCGTGAAACCACATACGTACTTGTTTTCTTGGTTTTATGTGCTAAACGTGATTATGTGATTTCTTAACTGACTACTCTATGATCAGTAGGACATTTATTGTTGACTGTGTGAATGCATACTGACATGATTTCATTCATCTTGAGCCCGAAACCCCGAAGCACAGAGGCAGATTTATCCTAGAGTGCGAGAGACGTTTGGGGAGCTATAGTTGAGTGGCGAGGGATGTTGAGTTACACCTGAAGCTAGAATACTCACTGTAGTTGCTCCAAAGTCGAGGGATAGAGAAGCAGGACACCACCTCGAAAGGGTGAGTAGGTGGTTTGTTCCGAGATCTTCGTCCTCGGGATCCCAAGAACCTTCGATCTTTTGATATCAGATTTGACCGTCCTTGTTTAGAAACATGCATTGTATTCATGATTACTGAGATTGTATTTCTCACCTAAGTTTTATGGCTGTTGTTCTGTTTGTATGTGTGCATAAAAACAGGTGGGGCAAGAGCTGGACCGACTAGACAGGGGTAGATAGAAGTGGGATGACTGGATTGACAAGCATACCTGCTGTCAGCTTAGCCTGAGAACGATAGTGCTAGCTGTGTATTTACGATGTATCTAGATTTGAATAAGACAGTATGAACTTTGTAACCGTTTGTAACGTTTATGCTCAGGTTTGTACATTAAAAGATTTTTGCAAGCACATGGAAGTATTTGTGGCCAGCTCAATGTTTTCGTGATCTTGTTAAAAAAATTATACAAAGTTATCATATACACTGTTAATTACTTGAGCTTAATACTGTTTATTGGATAATTGCCCTCTAAGACTTGATTAGCACCAAGGTCCTCACATGTTCTGTAGACTAAGTTCACTTTACTTAGCCTGATCTAGTTTGTTGTGTTTGCTATAACTGATCTGATCTGATAGACTCCGAGCTGATTTTTGTTTTCATCAAAATTTTGAAAATTTTCCCGACATGGAGATTTTTAACAATTAACAAGCATTTTTAATATAAACTTTTTTTAATTAGATTGTATATGAATTTCCTTAAAAAATTATTATTTTTATATGAAAATAAAGTGTGCATTTATAATACAAAATTTTAAGAATCACACTTATTATATCAAGTTTGAATAATAACAAATTTATGAGTTAATATTTGTAAATTATTTTCTATTATATCTTTCAAATCTCATGAAATCCTTTAGTTTAAGGACTTCACTCCCTATGTTTGGATGAATAAACGTTGGGATTTGGAATTGAAATTAGATTTCGAATCCACAGATTTTGAATCTCATTTGCTGTTTGGTAAAAAATTAACATGCTATTTTAAAAATAGGATTCCACAATAATATTTTTTATATATTTAAATATATTATTATTATTATTCTAAACAATATTCATATTTTCAATACATTTCTTGCACAAATTAACGTTTTCTTATGATAAAAATAATTTTTTAAATGGAAAATATGTTTTAAAAATAATTTAGATATTAAAAGTCATTATACATTTCAAAATAAAATTTGATAAACTAAACTTTTACTATTATTTTAATTTTTTTATAAAGGATATTTTAATAAATTGTAGGGCTTTTATTGAAAAATATTTTTAATCGATTGCATGTAAATTTATCAAAACAATGTGTTGAATATTCTAAGTTTTGGTGAAGACAAAAATAAGCTAAATTCAATTCAGCTCGGAGGATAAGCGATCATATCAGGACAGAGCTAACAACATGATTTGTTCATATGATATTAGAGCTAAGTTGAGTAAGGAAACTCAGTTTTCAAAGTTATATCGGATAAGATCTTAGATCAGTTTAGAGCAGATCAGCTTAGAGAAGATCAGCTTATAGTAAATCAGTTTATAGTAGATCAGTTTATAGTAGATCAGTTTAGAGGAGATCAGCTTAGAGGAGATCAGCTTAGAGAAGTTCAGCTCAAGGAGATCGGCTAAGGATAGTTCATCTCGAGGAAGATCAGGTTAGAGAACAGTTCCGTTCAGGGCAGATCAACTCAGAGGAGTAGTTCAGTTCAGGATATCAGTACGTTATAAATTACTTGTCAAATAATACCAGTTGTAGCATGATTTGATGTATTGACTTTGAGAATTCATTTATAGTCGTTGGGACGCTTTTGACTAAATTCAGGAAATTTTAAGGACTACATCCGTATCAGAGTTGTCATTTTGATGCAAAAGACGGAAAAATTTTAAGGAACAGTACAAGGTACAGTACTAAATTAAATGTGCATGTTAGAGTTAATTTCATTAGTTTTGGTGAAGATAAATAAAAGAGATTAACAAGCTCAAGGAACATTTGACAAGATCTGGATGGAGCTTACAACATTGATTAAAGAAACCAGATCAGAGCAAAGATGGACAGAGCTAAGCTGGTCAAGATCAAACCAGCCAAGAAGACTTTAGACATTAATTAAGCTGGTTTAGGTTAAACCAGCTCAAAGTATTTAGTTACGCTGGTTGAGGACAAACCAGCTAAGGTAATTCGGTCAAGCTGGTTAGGTCAAACCAGCCCAGAGATTAGCTGGTTAAGGACAAACCAGTTCAGGAAATTCAAGCTTGGAAGAACAGAAATAGATTGTAATTACATCAGAAGATCAGATAAAATAATGGGTTTTGGAACAGTTGAGAGAACAGCTCTCGAAGCGTAAAATGGTATAACATACCAGCTGGAAGACCAGTTTGAATTAATCAACTCGAAGCAGAATGTTCTACATACGTTATCTGGTTACAGAGGAAAGTGTACAAAGAGTGTTATCTGGATCAGTACAGAACAAAGACAAGAGCAGATTAATTCAGAGCAGATTGAATTTGATCAGCCTAGAACCAGATTAGAAAAGCAGTCCAACGTACAGCGACCAGATTGGGAAACCATCCAAGTAAGGATAACTTAGCAAAATGAACTTCAAAATGTTTCGAAGGTTTCGTACAGATTGATGTGATGTGTTTGACCTCTCTGTATTGATTTGTAGTCGTTGGAACTACTTTGAGCTAATTCCTGATTTACAGAGATTTGGTTTGAACAGAATACGGGGCAGAGTATGCTGAAAAGGGAAATGCATTTAATGGAGATGTACTTACATAGTACAAGCATTTAAGACGCCGCAGATATTTCAATTTGGATACATTCGACGTGTCTACTGGTAACATTTATTACCGTTGTATCCAAAGGGTATAAGTGGAAGAGCATATCAATTGAACTCACCTAATGCCAACACGACGAACGAACTGTTGAATCACACAGCTTACGAGAACTGAGATCATTTGTTAAACCAGCTCACAGCTAGTGACATACACTCACATATTGTCATTCCATTATTGTGTCATGTAAACATTTGTATACACACTCTGTAGTGTCAAGCTATCATTTTATACCACAGATAGAGAGTGTAGAGTGCTTGATTTGCACAACCAGCTTAGAGCTGAGTTCATTGTATTTCGAACTAGATCACGTGTCTGGGTTCTTGGTTGAGTGCTAAGAGTTCTTGCAGCTGTTGGCTGTTGGCTGTTGGATCGGGTTTGTACAAGGAGTTGTATAAATCAAATCTTCTAGTGGAAATCATTTCCATTGAGGAAGAAGGGGAGACATAGGAGAATTAACTCCGAACTTCCAGAAACAAACTCTTGACTTCTATCTTTTACCCTACACAATTAACTGTTATTAAATTATGTTCTTTATGCATAAAATCGATTTTATTACACGATACCATGACGCGATAATGAAATAGATGTGAGTTGATATTTGGACAAGCAAACCAAACTATCTTTTCTATCATTTGTAATAAGATTTCAGTGTGTTGCTGAATCTTTAGGCTTCCATTCTTATCCTTTAAAAAGCCTTAGATAAACCTTGTAAACACGTCCCGCAGGCAGGTGTAATTTTTGATACTAGGAGTCAGCTCGCGTGCGGCTTGACTGACCCCATTAGGATACCCTGTATTCGAATCAAATCTTCCAGTGGAATCCTTCCTTTATTGGAAGAAGGGGAGACGTAGAAGCGATTGCTTTGAATTTTTAGAAACAAATTATCTCGCGTTCTTATTTCAGTTTAGCATACATTTGTGTATACTGTTCACTGTTTGATTGAGCTCTTCCACATAAATCTTTTTACTGTTCAATAAAACAGTTTGGCTTTAATTACAGATTCAATTGTTAACGCAACTGATCTGAAGGATTTTTTTAAAGTATAAAATTTTTCACGGAGTCTATTCATCCCCCTTCTAAACTCTACGAGCTGTGTATTTTCGATCCTAACAAAATATTTTATTATATATGACAATAAATGGTGGATTTGAAGTACACAAATTAAGAATCATATTTTATCAAATTTTAAATACAATAAAATTCAGAAGATAGTATTTGAAATTATTTTTTGTATTTGTATAGTTAAGATCCAATGAAATCCCATTAATATATCAATTTTCATTTTGAACTTCCGTCTTCTCGAACTTTAAAAATAGGATTAAAAATTCCATTATAAGTCCTCTTCTCCGAGCCTCTGCCTACTCATGCATATCCCTCGATTTAAAATTTATATGGACTAAAGGACCTATGACTTATATAAATGGTTAACAAAAAAAAAAAAAGAGTTCCAACTCACACCAAATTATATTTTTACTTTTTCCAAGCACACTGTTAGTTAAAAGAAACCCCATAAAAATTGAATCAAAACAACTACATCACGAATTCCCTCACTAAACATGGAATGAAGAATTTCAAATACCACCAGATTCTAATTTTCAATTCCTCCAAACACACCGTCAGTTGTTGAAGTCATCCAGGTAGCACGTACGTATGCATCATCTGTCTTCGATCACTAGTGCCGTCACAAATTTAAAATTGACAAAGTGCACACAAGGAATCATATTAAACGAACCTTAATTATATTACTAATATTAATATGTGAAAGTTGAAACAGATAGTACTATATCATGTAAATAGTAAAAAATATTTAATATATCTTTGACCCTACATGATAGGAAAACTCTGACATATTAATATACTAATAAGTGAAAAGGTTTACCCCCGAACCTAGCTAGCGGCCAGTACTCTATATAATTCCCTTGAAGACTCCTCACAAAGACCAAGCAAATCCGAGAAATGGAACTCCCTTTTCTCTCCATTCTTCTTCCAATTCTTCTCATTCTCTCAGTCTCCCTTCTCCATGTCACGATAACTAAACATGGTCTCCACATTCTAATCGTTATCGTAACCGGAACCGTGTCCGTATCACTGTCGTATTTGTTAAAGATGTTGTGGTTCGATACGTGGAGGATTCGTAGGATGCTGGAGTCACAAGGCATCAGAGGCCCTAAGCCTCGTTTTCTATATGGAAATGCTCGGGAGATGCAGAGGATTCAAGCGATTTCGGATGCCAAGAAGAGTGAAGATGATGCAGAATTTGTGGCTCATGACTATACCTCCACACTCTTCCCTTACTTTGAAAAATGGAGGAAAGAATATGGTAAGTTAATTTGCTTTTTTCTATCTTGTCTACCTTCTCATATTGAGATTTATTCCATTTATTTTGATGTTGCATGTTGTGTTTGCTTGCGGTATCTATTGTGGGTGAGATTAATCTTGGTAAACGAATTTTAGGCCTGCATGAAACTAAAACCACAAGTAAACTTTAGAGCTCTATGTATATGATATATATCTTACCGATTTGAAATGGGAACAGAAAGATTTACATTTGGAAAGAACGAAAGCGTTTAATTAGTTACATGCTTCGTAAAGAAATCATTAATCGAATGATATATATCTTACCGATTGAAATGGGAACAGAAAGATTTACATTTGGAAAGAACGAAAGCGTTTAATTAGTTACATACTTCGTAAAGAAATCATTATCGAATTGATACAAAGATAGATTTGAAATCATCAATTAATTTGATCAGATCCTTGTCTAAGATAAGATATGAATATTCTATATTGATCTGATTAAAGTGAATTCTTTTGGCGATCTAACTAAGTCTTTTCCCACGAAAACGACACCCACTTCCAGAAACAAAGCTTCGTTTCTTCAAAGTTCTATCCAATGCTAGTGTTGTCGGGAACCTTTCCTTGGAAAAAGAACACACAAAATACATTGCATTTAACACATTTTCCCTTAGGCTTGGACCGATACGTATCGCACCTTTTGCAACGTGGGTGGTTAGGAATTTTCAGGAAAAAAATTAAATTTTCATAGTGTATATTTGTCTCTTTGTGTGATCGACCCTCTTAATTATTTTAGTATTGTACATGTAGTGCTCAACATAATCTAATATTTTTTTCCCACATGTCTAGAGTTATATTAGCATCACAGTTATATTAGAGTCACATCGACGTCGAACAAGACTAGAAAATAAAAAGCATAGAGTAAAACTAAAAATTTGGAAATATAGGAGGAAAAATAATTAATGAGACAAAACGTAAAGGCCCAAATCTCAACCTCTACCGATATTTTATTTCGTGTTAGAATTTTGATTCTATTTTTTTATATAAAACAATGGTAAAGTGTGATTTGTATATAGTTGAAAGTTTCTACTACCATTATGGTTCAAATGACATCAGTCGGATAGAAGACATTGCTGTCACAGCAAGCATGGGCATATAATTTGAAGTGAAACTCAATAATTAGCTTCTTCGAACACGGACACGTGGAATGTCCATTATCAACAAGCATAGAGATAGGAATATTTAAACCAGATCCAACGATGAATTGAATCCATAAGTTCATCGGAAAATATACTTCAATGAATTGGGTTCATTAGGTCCACGTCTGGACATGTGGATCAACGAACGGCTCCAATTATCCCATGCAAGGGCATTACTTAATCGATCTTAGCATATTTGATCAAAGATTAGGATTTAGAGCTTTAACCTTACATAGTACAAAAGAAAATTACACTTTAAAAAAAAAATATTTCTAGTTCTTTAAACGCCGGTTAGGATTTTCTAATTATGATTTTAGTGTGTTAAACCGAGCTCGAACTCGACCATGAGCTTGAATTATAAAGTCAAAACGATTTCATAATACGTGATCACTTTGGGTTTCGACAGTATAATTAGTTAAAGTATGATCATCTTAGAGGAATATGCACTTTTTGGAAAGGGTTACGGTGCTCTAAGTTTCAGCGTTAAGATAGTATTTATTCTCACTTTTTAGTTTTTTGTTTTTAATACGAGTGCTGACGACATACCGCAAACGTGTCTAATTCCACATAGAAATATCCGATAACACATCCCCGACGTCTCGTGTCCCCTCGACAATTTACGGTATCACAACATCAATTCCACTAAAGAGTTCGCCTATTAAAAAGCTAATCAACGCCTATTAATAAGCCGACCTCCAAAACATATCTCCACAACATTTCAGTAGGTAATATGATCCACACGAGAATCGAACCCGTGAATCTGGAAAAGAAATCTCACGTCATTCCAAGTCTTACCAACTCGTCTGTGCTCGTGCTCCTGGGCATTACAACATCAATTTTTAGTACCGCAGTGTTCCAGTGAAAAGAAGATGATAGAAAGTAACCTACAGGACTGTGATGGAGATTATGAAATTACAGGACAAAAATCGCAAATCTCGCCCTCTAAAAACACCTGTGTGCAATAAAATGGCATCGACATTATGTAGAGAAGGGGGTCAGTGTATACAAAAAATGTTCACGTACGACCGAGGAAAAAGTGGGCAAAAGAGGGGACAAATAATTGATACAATATGGAGACATGTGCATGTGCATGGAAAACGTAGGAACTGGATGTCTCGAAACCCTGAACTTTTGTAATGATAGCAGCCCTGTTCCCCTCACATGCATTTCAACAGTTGAAGGACCACCGAAACATTAATATTTGCCCCTTAGGATTTGCTCTTCCACTGCCCACACCATTAATCCATATAAACTTGGGTACTACTTACTCCATGCATTATATATATGGGTCCCCAGTTGAAGAAAAATTACCAGAAGTAAATTGATGGCACTTTCTTGACCCATATATTACTTAATATTTGGTTTTAGGTTCTATGTTATATAGATAATTTAACTTCTAAAGATTATAAATATGTACGTATGATTGTTGTGTTATGTGCAGGTCCAATATACACATATTCGACTGTAAAGAAGCAACATTTATACGTGACCCACCCAGAATTGGTGAAGGAAATGAACAATCAGAGTGTATCTTGGCACTTGGGAAAGCCTTCATACATCACAAAGAGACTTGCCCCAATGCTTGGCAATGGTATTCTGAGGTCCAATGGTCACTTGTGGGCACGACAAAGGAAAATTGTCGCTCCTCAATTTTTCATGCACAGGGTCAAGGTACTACTTACTCATCACCATTCATTATATTGTTGTTAGCTCTCAATTCTATTCCCTTTGATTATGTTTTAGCATCAAATCCTTACCACTAGTTCAAAAACTATAGTCTCTAGTCAAGGTACAACTTTATTTCCTTATAATGTGACAGTACATAGTACACCTATTGTGTCATGTTAGGCCCATGAGTTCGGGGAGATGCGTGTCTAACTATTGGTGCTGCCTCATTTACCTTAGAGATCAGTCTTACCCTTTCCCGACCATCGGTCCTTTCCCAGCAGATATAATATTACCCTTTAAGATCTGGTGTCACATTTTTATATCTCACCTCGCCAACCAGATCAAGTGACGCAACGTCAACAGTTTGACGTACGAGAGCTTCTTAGGAGATCACCCAACACATTAATGCTCTCACTCATGCACGCTTAACTCAACAATCTCCATCCAAGAAGTATATTAATATACTTCTCGGGAGACTCGAACTCTTGACCTCGTTTTTTCGAAACCAATTGTTAGACTCAAACGCTTACCACTAGGCCAAAAGCTATAGTTGTTACCCAATGTGCAATTCGTTATAATGTGACAGCGTAGAATACACCTATTATGTATGTTAGGGTTGTGATTTTAGGCACATGAGTTTGGAGGTGCATGTCTAACAGTTGTTGCTGTTACATTTCTCTTAGAGATCAGTCTTACATTTCTTGGCCGTAGGTCTTATCCCCAGCAGAGATAGTGTTACCCCTTAAGCTCTGGTGTCATTTTTACAGTCCTGACCAACCAGATCAAACAGCGGAACTCAGCAGCTTGACGTACGAGAGCTTCCTAAAAGGTCGTCCATCTTATTACTTCTCTCACTCATACACACTTAATTCAACAAATTAATTACTGAAAGGGATTTTTCTAAAAAAACTTCAGGTTGAAAAGGGTTTATCTATATGACTAGTCTCAATAAATGTCCTCGAGAAACAGGCATATATATATCATGCTCATCCCGAGGAATAGTAAAATTGATTTTTATAAGTTCGTCTAATTTTAGTTTTGCTCATCACTTATAGGAACCAAATCAGTCTACCAAGACGATATGAGGTGTCACATCACTCAAACAGAATATGAGAAATTCTATGCTATATCATGTGTGCAGCAATCCGTCATTCATTTGGTGTGGGTCCCACATGTTTGTGTACACCCACGTCAAATGAATGGTATAGATCTATACGGTGAAATATAACCGATTTAGGATAGAAAAACCCGACAGAATTGTAGCCAATATTGTAAAATTCAAAAATGATACCTCGATGAATAAGAATCAAAATCTCGGCAACCTGTATGACGAAATGTATATTATTCGTATTTGGATTAAATGTTACAGGGAATGGTGGGATTAATGGTTGAATCTGTGGAATGTCTAATTGGCAAATGGGAGGGCTATATAGAAAGCCAAGGTGGAAACATGGCTGAAATCCAAGTTGAAGAGGATCTGCGATGCGTTTCTGCAGATGTGATCTCAAAAGCGTGTTTTGGTAGTTCGTTTATGAATGGAAAGCGGGTGTTCACAAAGCTCAGGACGCTTCAAAAACTCATGTCCAACCAAAACTTCCTTTTTGGTTCCCATATGTTTGGGTATGCTTTAACCCCTTTTCACCCATTTATTATTATTTTAATTTATTAAATTACTGCAAGAAATTACCTCCTTCGGATAAAAAACATCTAATAAGAAAGTTTTTTGGTCCTCTAACTTTAATTATTTTTTCTTACAGTCTTGTAGTTATTCAAACTTAGATTTGATAAACTGATTTTTAAATTTGTGCAATTCTGATCCTATTTTTGCATAGTATCCAATTTTAGCTGAAATTAGTGTCTATGTTGTAAAATTTGATCATATACCAACAACATCGGAAATCAACGGTGTAAAATAATTATATTATTTGCTATCATGTATTAATATATTCATCGAATTTTACTCCGAACATGGCACTTGGATTTCATAACCAGGTCGTCGGATTTTTCTCTGAATTGGATTTTTTAAGCGTCATGTTAACCATGAATTATTTCCTTTCAAATTGAAAATTCAAAAAAATTTATTATCATATTATCAGATTTTATCTTTCCGATAATCTTGATCAAATTTGTGCATTCATTTAAAAAAGTACCAAACAAATTTAAAATTTAATGGATAAGTTTGGTTAGTTATATGACTAAAATAAAAAACAGGTAAAGTTGGAGCATAAAATAGTATTCATGTGGAAAAAATATTTATCTTTTTAGGAAATTATTTACATGTTTTTATAACCTAAATACGTATACATTTGAGACCTTGAAGAATAATTCCATCCCAAGTTCTTATACATGATAATGTGGCTAATCTAGTGATAATTGGCTGATGTTGGTCAGAGGATGGTCAAACTTTTATCTTGGTCAATCCATAGTTAAATGTAAAAATATATAAAAAAATTCTCATGGAATTCACTTAATTTTATACTTCAATTATTTTAGTATGATTGCTGTTTGGATTTTTCATCATACATTTGTTCATCATTAATCATCTAAAACAGTGAGACAGAGAATAGCATCAATCTCTTGTACTTTAGACAAATGCACTCATTACGTTGTATGAAACAAAGATTATAATTTATACATTTAATTTTTCTGAAAAATAACTGCGCACCGCAGCATTTTCTCGACGGGGCAACAGAAGATAATAGAGCAACTGGAGAAGGAGATAGAGTCGCTGATATGGGAAGCCGTGAAGGAGCGCGACGGAGAATGCTTCGGCGGAAACAAAGATCTGATGCAGCTGATTCTTGAAGGTGCCATGAATAATTTTAATGATGATAATGTGGGTGATGATGTTTCGAATTACAAGAAATTCATAGTCGACAACTGCAAGAACATCTACTTCGCCGGCCATGAATCCACCGCCGTTGCAGCGTCGTGGTGCCTGATGCTGCTGGCGTTGCACCCACAGTGGCAGGCGAGGATACGGGCGGAGGTGGACGAGGTCTGCCGCCCCAATGGCTGTCGCCTGGATGCGGACTCCTTGCAGAAGTTGAAAACGGTAATTAAGCATGCATTATGGAACCAAAGGAACATCCTTTAGGTTTGTTTTACTTTTCAACTTTTTTCCCCAAAGTTCGACGTGGTTAAAATAGGATATTTTATTTTTATTAATCATGACAAAGACCTATTTGACTATTTCACGGATCATGCTCCGTGACACTGATCATGTCCATAAAAAAATATCTTAGTTTTCATACAAAAATATTTTTGTATGGATATGGTGGAAACTTCTTATGGATATAAATAAATGAGATGTCTCACAAGAGATCTATTAATTAATTATTAAGTTACAATACCAATTTTAAATGGAGAAAAGGGTTCTTAAAGTTAAAACTTTTTACATCATCATCATTATTATTTGCAAGAGTACGTTGTTCTTAAATAATTATAGTATAAGACTAGTTATGTTAACACTAAGCTTTGATGAAAAGAAATCGATTAACGTGTAAATAAATTATTTACTCGAGCATATTTTTGACTCTGTTGTTTAATCAATTGATTTGAAGTACTCTTTGTTGTTTAATCAATTGATTTGAAGTAATCATATTCAAGTATCAATATTCCATAATTTTCATAAATATCTAATAAGGAGTACATATTTGTTTAAACGACATGTTCAATTAGATTTAGATAATTTTTTAGTTAAAACTTACAAGTGTGCAAGTGTATTAATGATATTTTATTAAGACCTTGACCATGTAAAATTTCACATAAGCATCTACTTTTGAATTATCGTGAACATGAAATATTAACTGAATTGCAAGGGTTGCAGACAACAATGGTGATCCACGAGGTGCTGAGGCTTTATCCTCCGGCAGCATTTGTATCAAGAGAGGCACTTGAAGAAACCAAAATTGGCCACATCGTGGTGCCCAAAGGTGTCTGTCTGTGGACCTTAATCCCGACTCTGCACCGAGACCCTGATATCTGGGGACCCGACGCTAACGAATTCAACCCACAACGCTTCGTGGATGGGATTTCCAATGCTTATATTCCATTCGGATTAGGTCCTAGGTTGTGCTTGGGCAAGAGTTTCGCCCTCGTGCAACTTAAAATCTTTGTTTTTCTCATTGTTTCCAAGTTCACGTTCTCGCTGTCACCCAAGTATAGGCATTCACCTGCTTTCCGGATGATTGTCGAGCCTGGTCAGGATGTCTGCTTATGCATCCGAAGACGTTAGACGAAGAATGTTAACTATTGACTGGATAGTTTGTGTATTTGGGTTGAGAATAACTCATTCAGTGGAGTGATGTTTTGTTGAAAGTGAACAATGTAATCTATTTTGGGGAAGAAGTATTTATATTTTGATTGGGATAAGGATAAAAGATTAACTGCCCACATAAACTTGGCCAATTCACTTGGTTGCATTTGGACAGAGTGAATTCCATTTTTTTCGAGTACAAGTACCATAATTATTATGACTATAGAGATGCAATAACATTGCTTGCGGACAATGAAAATACGAAAATCTAACTCCTACCAAATAAATTAGGATATTGGTTCAAAGCCCCATCGACCTGAGAGATTTGGATCTGAGGACAACATTTAAAGTGTTGCAAGAATTTGAAAGCTATTATATTAAGTCACAACTTGCAAAACAGACTCCTCTTGTGCAGTTCCAAATGCTCGTCGGAGGAATTTATCAACAATAGATACAAATTCTTCAGCCTTTTCTTCCTGGGGCAAGTGTCCGCAGTTCTTGATTATCTCTAGGCATGATCCGGGAATGGCCTGTGAGAGTCTTCTGGAGTTCCAAGCGGGGACAAGTCGATCCGTGTCACCAGTAATGATCAGTACTGTAATCAAGAATGTAAGAGCTATATTTTTATCATCCAAATAATATCAATTCATTTAAAGCCTTGGCAAATACACCATCCGAATTCGGATGCATTTACCACTTTAATCAGTGGAAATAAATAACTAAACACTAAACAGGACTGCACTCAAACATAAAATGAAGCATAAGCTCAGTCTTCAATCACTTGATGAGACATTTTTTAAAATGAGTGTGATTACCATTTACCAAGTGATCCAGTAACTATGATCAGGCAATTCGGCTGCAGTTCTCCAGCAGAAAAGTTCAAAGTTTTTGTTAACGTTTTCCCAAATGCTTCGGCAGGAAGGACTAAATAGATCATTGTATTACAACTATCGGAATAAAAGTGAGATTATGACCATAATTGCAGTCACTTCACACAATTCTCTCTTTAATCATTGTATTTGTTTTTCTTGTAAACTTTAACATGAAACATATGTGAATATGAATTTTAGTCAGATAAAATAGATTCAGTAATCAATTTATTAAGTCATGTCTAAATCCCATAAACTGGAAATTATTTTTGATGGAAAATCATAATATTTTGATGGAATGTACAAGAATGATGTCCTAAACAGTTCACAAAACTAGAACTGGTATCACATATATTATCGACTGAACTTGTTGCACCTTCACGAGAACATGGCTAAAAATCGAAAATCTACAACTTTATTTTCTATACTTGAAGAAATAGTAGTTTTCTTTTAAAAGATGCCATTTTTCTTCCTCATATCTGAATTCTTCCATATTTGCTCTCTTCCAAAGCAAGATAAGATGATAGGTGTTTAAAATATCACAATAGACATAAAAATCTTGTAATCAAATAACAATAGAAAATTTAACTTTATAACCTGGACAGGAGATGTCTTTCAGCCTTTCTGCCGGTGGGGATTTTTTATTAGATGGTGTATCTGTTAACATTGCCACAGTGTATTCCACCAGAGCCTTATCCCAGCCCTTTATTCTCAGTGCCTGCATTGTTGAAAACATTTGATTAGTCAATGTTTGAAAAAAAAAAACACCTGGCTGCTGTTCAGTCAAAAGGAATAGCAAGTATTCACCGTTGTATACCCCCGTATAACATTGTCAGAGACTTGATTTGAATCGTACCATGCATTCCGAATGGCAGCTATTCCAAATTTATCGATTATCATCCTTATCTGAAATCATGAACAAGAAATCTTGGCTCAGAGACATAGATGTATAAAACTTTTATCATGATCATAACAGCACATAATCCAAAACACTTCAGGGATTTAATATTACTCAAACAAGGGTAAAAAAAATTCTTACCAACGTCAAGCCGACTGAAGAGCGCAGGATTGCTGAAACAGCTTTCTTATACATAGTATTTACAACAACTCCAACCCCTTTTATGATGCTCACAATTGTATCAGCAATGTGTTTAGTAAACTTTAATAAAGTATTGCGAAAAATAAGAAACACAGAAACTGGAGTTGATGGATTTGAGCCCTTTCCCTTCATGTGGTTATCTATTCCGGCTTGATCATCTTTTGTAACATTCCTTGTGAAAAATGGTGGAACAAAGGATGGGGCAACAAGGATTAAAGCAGCTACACGATTTGGTGCCTCAAAATATGTATCTATAGCAACAAGGGAACCAGCAGAGTGCCTGAACTTCTACCATAAATACAATAAGAACCAGAGATCCAACTTAATATATGTAAAATTAAAAAATATTAATTTGGTCCAACAGTACTGTTACATTTAATCTGTGAGTTTCTTACTCGGACAAAATAACAATACTTTATTTCATTTCGAGAGTAGAAAAACCTAAAAGCTAGTATCTTAGCTCGCCCACTCAATATCAAGAAAAACTCTGATAGGAAAGGGGAAGGGTGATTAAATATTTAATTGGTCACAATTTACTTATAGCACATACCCCACAAGAATGGCCTTCTCAGCAGCTAAGAAATTGATGAAAAAGACTGTCGCCAACACGGAGAACATCACCGAGTAAGGGTTTAAAGGTGTCCCATCTTTGTTATTTGGAGATAACCTTGACGTCAATCCAAAAGCTGGTCTATCAAAAGCGAGAACCTTAGACCCCGTGATCTGGGCTAAAGGTTTCATGGCTGGGTTCCAAGAAAAGACCGAGGATCCGAACCCATGTAACAAAATCAAAGGAAAACCGACCCTTTCGGTAAAACCAGTCGTCCCTCCGTCTAATGTTTGTAAAGCAGGAGACTCAGAATCACAAAGCTTGTGGTGGATCTGTACCCCATTAAATTCACAGAAACAACTGTCCGGATCAGCTAACAGTGTTGGATCTTCTATTTCCTCTTGATCTATGCCAGCTATTCTTTGTACCTTCTGATTTGGTGTTGCCCCAGACAGTTGCTCTAGAAACATACAGGAAACACCTTTTAGCATAAAATTCATAGCAGTCAATGCGCATAAACAAATAATCTGAGGTTGGTATTTTTCCGTTTCGTTCTCATCACCCCATCCTAGTACACCATACTCGAATAATCAATTAATTAATCCTCAACATTTAGAAATAGAATTCTTATTCATAGATGGAATCCAAATTTCACCCACCCTTTATATCTTGTATGTACCTAATATGAGGACAAGAAAATTCAATTGTTCCTTTGCATCATTCTCAAATTCCAAACTGTAGCAAATATTTATGCAAACATTTCCTAAACTAATAAATCCAAAAGGTTGCTACAAGACAAGTTTTACATATTAAATCAATTTCAATTGAGAACTACAGCTACATTGCACATTGGGCCAGTGCCCCTACTATCGAACCCCTGATTCCAGCTCAAGAAGAGGAAATACTAAATGGGATTGAACATTCATCGAAATGATACCCGAATATTCGGCCCCGGAGCCGCTGAGTGGAGGAAAAGAAGAAGCTGAGGCAGAGGCCTTTACAAGAAACATCCGCTTCGAGCTGGGGTTTTTAAAGGATACAGATGACGAAAAGCAAAAATTCGACATATTCCAGCTCCAAAATCCCTCGAAATGCAGTCGGACCAGCGATCTATGTTGCAAATTTGGGAGACTAGCAATGTTAAAGTGAGGATTTCCATACACTGCAGTTGAATTCATGTGTAGTTTTCTCCTCCCAACACTGATTTCTTGAAATTTTATGCAGGAAATGCAGCAAAAGTCTCGATTTTTAATGGAGGGAAGAAGAATGGATATTCATATTCTAGAATTTGTGGGAAAATCTTTAGATGGTTTCGGCCAATGTAAGAGATTACGAAACGACGTGGCATTTCGATCGCAGGAGAACACACCCATCTGTACTAAAGTCGTTGCTAGAGGATGAATCGTTGCGGGCAACATTGGTGCTAGGAAAATATAATTGGATTCTAATAAGAAGTCAATGTCAAAAATGAAATTTTCTGGAATACACCATGAAACTCTAAAATATATACTCCCTAAATTATACACTCCTGCTTATATTTATTTAGTATTTTTTATCTGTCTCAATTTATATAATTTAATTTTTATATTTAATCTTTATTTTTTATTCTCTACCCTGATAATATATGTATATTTAATAAATTATCAGTAAAGGAAGAATGGATTCCAACTACTTCATAATTTTTGTCTAATACATATTATTATATTCACATTTAGTTCTTCATAATATAAAGTTCGAATTTTATCTATCACCAAATATTTTATTGAACTTTTGTGTCGTTACGACATTTTTGATGTCAAATTCAGGTCTTCCATATCTTATCCATTCAACCTCCGCACCGCTTGACTGAAAGGTTTCGAATTTAATTCTCGTGGATATTAACGTGTTATAACTTATAACACTCGTTCGATTCAACATATCCTCTATCATTTATTTATCTATACGTTATAAATGCTTAAATTTTAAAAATAAAAAAAATGATTTTCATTTTTTCGTGATTAATTTATAAGTTATCCCTGGAATCTTCTATAAATGAAGTTAAATAATTTATGGAAGCTATCCTTACTCTAAACAACATCTTAAATTTTGCAATTCTTCGAAGTTGCCAAATTTGATATTTAACTTTTTTTCCACATTTAATCGGACTTTCCAAAATTTCAAAGCCTATCAATCGAGTTTAGACCAAACTATTGGGATAAGGATCAGATCGCGCGTCATTTTACAGAAACAGTACTCGAATGTTTGTTTATGGAAGTTCGAAATCACCGTTTCTACGTCTCATCTTCTTCCAAACTGAAAGGCTCCGCTAAAAGGTTTTGATTCATATATCAGATAGTAACTCACTTCAATTGGGACTTACCATATTGCTCAAACTGAAACTTCTAGACTCATCACTTTACACTTGCTTAACGTCTCCATGTCAAGACCACAAACACGAAGTTTAACGTCTTTGTGCTAAGTCAACATTTGTGTATTTGATTCACATTCTGTGAGGAACTGTCCGACACACCACCCCTTTTGGGCCCACGACCCGGTTCGAATCCGACTGGTCGATAACTCCCTCATGGTGGTTCCGACACAGACCCTCTCTCACAGGACTACTCACGCCCCTGGAAGTGTGGTTAGTCCCCAGGAATTCGAACTCGGGTCAACAGGCTTAACTACCCAAAGTTCACCTCTCTCGTAGTCGAATCCCTAGGGAGGCAGTTTAACCACACTTCCAGAGGTGTGGGTATTCCTGTGAGGAAAGGTATGCGCCGGACCCACCATGAGGGAGTGACCAACAGGTCGGATTCGAATCGAGTCGAGGGCCCAAAATGGGTGGCACGTCGGGCAGGTCCTCACACATTCACTCATATAATTTGTTTCGCTCAACTCTCATATATGTGAGAATGTGTGTGTGTGAGGATTTAATCTGTTAAAGTGTAAACTATCATTCAACCTCACACACTGTTGTCTATCGATCTTTAACTCATAATAACAGTTGCTGGTGTACAACTGATTTCTCTTTTCTCGTCCGAACTTGCATTATGTGCACCCATGCAGCCTCTCTAGTATGTGCGCACTCCAGAGTTTTCGAGAGAGTCTTCTTCAACTTCATCAGGTGTATTTATAGCATCTGTACTGATATGAACGTTATACATAAGTATATTCTCGTTGCAAAAGTCTTCTGCAAAGTTCTGACTTTGTACTGAAGCTTCGCGAAGATATATACGAGGCGTCCCGGCTTAGGAGAGATTGAGCTTGACTCATCGGATATTTCTTTGAGTATCTGGAACACGGACTGTTTGAACTAGATTAAGAAATATTTCAACGATGATTCAGCGCAAGGACCTCAGTTCTCATTAGGAGGTCGAACCAAGGACCTATGGAAGTCGGGGTGTACTGTCGTCCCTTTTTTGTACAAGAGTAATTGGGGCTATTTATTATATTTGACTGCTCTGAACTGATGTTTTGTCATTGAGAACATCAGTTTGAATCACTTCTGTTGTGTTTGTGTATTAGATAATCTTGTTCAAACTAATGTACTGATCGAACTTCTTTTAGATCTATTCTGTTATGTTGGCTCCGTTATGCTCTTCTGTTATGCACTTCACAATCTTCTTCTTTCCCTCTCTGAGCTGCTCTGATATGATCATTCTTGATCTTTATCTAAACTGATCTAATGCGAAGCTCTAATCTGATCTGTTCACTGAACTATTCTGCTCTTCTCTTCTAATCTGTTTTGTATACTATTCTGAACTGATCTGTTATATCGATATCTAATTTTTTCTGAACTGTTCTTCTCAACTGAGCTGATCTGATCAGTTTGCTTCTTCGAGCTGGTCTGTTATGCTCTTCTCTCTGTTCCGATCTGATTTGAACCGTTTTGCTCTAAGCTGATCTCATATTCTTATATCTGAAATTATCTGTATATGTTACTTGAGATGCTCTGTTTTGCTCTTCTCTCTGTTCTACTCTGTACGGATTCGCTTCTCTGAGTTGATTTCATATGTTCTGATCTGTTTTGAACATTTTTTATTAACTGAGCCCAGCAATTATTTATCTGTTCTAAGCTCTGTTCTGCTCTTGTGTGCTTCCGATAGATTTGCGCACTCAAGTAGACTCATTAGAAACATAAGAGCAAATTTGTGTTCATCAAAATACGATTGACGTGTTTCCATATCCAACATTATATTTTATCGGTTTAAAATAATTAGATAAAACCCCCAAAACGTGGGTTATAAGGTTGTCTTTGTCAAACATCAAGCTAACATTTCGAAACATGATTTAGCCCGACGTTCTTATCAAAATATAGACCAGATACTTTGGCACTAGGTTCGTCTATTTTGGGGAGGATTTATTTGTGTATAATTCTACTGAAAATGAATAAACTTATATTTAAAGGAAAAAGCAACCAAATCATGAATTTTAGAAGCCAAATCAAACCAAAGACTCTTAATATTTGGTTCGGCCTAGTCTGTGAACCAGATGAGTACAATAAAAACTAAAATACTTATGTAGTTAGATAATTTGTAAGTTACATATTTTCGTCACTTCTAAATAAATGGATTGAACGTTTAGGGTGATTGTTAAGTATATGTGAGCTCAAATTTAGGTCAAATAAATTTTCAATGTAACCAACTTTTAGTAATCTAATTGATGATCTAATAAATCTAAAAATCATTAAAATCACCATAAATGACAAAAGTCATTATATTGATACACTTAATGTAATCTATTTAATTAAAAATGATCTGATAAATTTTAAAACCAATTTAAATGTAATTAACAGTTTGGGACTTTTCTGCACTGGGTCCCGATAAAACTCGCAGTATGAAAACGAAATTTTATGATAAAACGAAAATATAATTTTGATTAAAAGGCAAAATCTTATATCCATACCCTAACACCAAATTCTGATTTATTACAATTTTCCCAACTCGATTCTTCAGTTGTGTTCCAATTTTATGTTTCATCAACGTTAACCAAAGTCCAAACATACAAGGAAACGTCATTTAAAACAGAAGATGACTAGGTTCTTTTATCCCTCTGGCCTCCAATCCGTAGGCCATAAAATCGTAGTTACTCAAAATACATATACTATCTCATCAAGTTTTAATTCGACAATATGTATACTTTACCCATTCTTGGAGCACATTGAATGTTCAATGGAAGAATTCTTCCCCCCTCCTACATAATAAGAGTTGATGGATACACTACAAGTTTGTGTTATGGGGCTTGTTGGGAGGGAAGCAAGTCTCTTCGCCACCGGTGTTCCACAAGAAATTGGCGTATCTTGAAGCATAGTAAGAGTTTGTAGGCTCTGCCGCCAGAGCCTGCAAGAATCTCTCCTCGGCTCCCCACACGTCCCTCCGGACCGTCCACAGGAAGTTGGCATACAAGCTCAAACATTCTGCATCCGGTGGGGGTATCTGTACTGCCCTCTTGTAGCATTCCTCGGCTCTGTTAAGCATAGTGCATTAGCGTCGAGCTCAATAATCTAAGATGTTCTTTTACATATTACGGATTGGAAAACATATTTCATGCGACTTAGATTACTTCAATAGATGCCAAGGCAGTGTTATACCTGTCATAATCATGAGCAACAAGGTGCAAGAACTGTGCATAGTTGGAAAGCAAGAGTGCATTGTCGGGTTCATAAGATAAGTTCATCTGATATAAAAGATCAGTCCTGAGGTACTCTTCGTAGCCATCAGGTTCAAGCTCAACTGTCAAGGGTGAAATGAAACTATGCTTTGTTTCTTGACCGATTGCCTCACCCTCGATCCCTTCTCGCATCTTATTGGCCTCATCCACTATCGAGTTCCATAGATTCATTTCAACCACACTCCCCAATTCATGATCAGTGGAAGGTGCCTTTCCAACAAGGGTGTCCCTGCCACTTTTTGAGGCCAAGACCATTTGTTTCTCCTCGGTCCACAGTGCATCTGTTGTAGATTCGCAGATGGCTACCCTCGATTGTGAGGCTTTGGCAAGAGCAACATCATGGGAGGCAGAATAGACACCAAAATTTGCCAAGAGAATCATTACATAAAGCATCAAACTTGGTGTCCTCGAAAAAACTTGTTGGAAAAGCCAAACAAATGAAGAATTCATTTCTTTCTGCACTTTGGATATGATGACTTCTAAGTCCTCATTACACAAAGCTTCTCTCATCTGCAGAGCATAGCTCTGAAGTTCAACTATGATGAAAACCATGGAAGCAAATGCGGCCTTGATCGAGCAATAGACCGACTCTTTAGGCTCTGTGAACCCTTCTTCACATTGTAGTTTCTTCTTTATCATCCTCAGAGACAAAGGAATCTCCAAACTCTTAGCCTTCTGCTCAATGGTGGCCCACACAGCCGTTTCTTGATCCGGCCGATCGGCGAACTCTAGCCTAATTCCAAGCATCATCGGCTCCAAAAAATCGAAACGTGAAGTCGAGAAAGAATCTTGATCCCTTCCAACAACCGCATCTCTCCTAGATATCGTGTAATGCGCCTTCTTATTGGTGCCCCCTTCGTTCTCTTGGCTACCAGTCTGTCCATAGTTACCCAATCCTGGCACATGAAGGGGTGATTCCTCATGATAAATTTCACCCAAATTTAAACTACAAGATCGTCGAGCCGGCCGAGATCTTGAATTTTTGAAACTTTGGGATTTCCCAAAATTCTTGGATACAAAGGAGGTGGAAAGAAGAACAAGGGAGACGGCTCTATCCGTGCCAGAGTACTTCTTCAAACAATAAGAGTTGAAAAGAGACGATGGCACTAAAGAAGCAAATTCTACACTTGATGCAACCACTTTGAGCTTCATGGTTTGATGATCAAAAAAAATATCAAGTGAGCAAATTAATTACCAAGAGAAAGGGATAGCAGAGGCCAAAGGCTGAGCTAAACTCAAGGGGGTGACTAAAAATAGAGGGTAAAATGGACAAGAAATGGTCAAAATCAGGATAACAGAAAGCCCGTGTAAAAGGGCTTCTTCTATGAATCAGTATGGGATCTCGGGTAGGAGTTGATTCTAGATTACTCTTCTCATGTTGCTTACTAATCAAACCTGTGAAATACAGATGACATCAAAGCAATAAATTAATCCAATGGTCAAAGGTATGAACTAAAATATTAGAATCTTTTCTTGCTACAATTCACACTTCCACTATCTCTACTCGCAATTCACACTTTTTAGAACCAAACATCTATAAAATTCTAGCACCATTTGAATCTTATAATGCATTAGTTTACTTAAAAGTCATGTCACGTGTGAGAAAGCCCTTCATCGCATCAACATCAATACACAAGGTCTCGACGGACTCACTAGCAAGAAACACTTGGCTCATCGGGAAACTAGAAAAGAAGAGATTTTTCCGAAAAGAAACGTAAGAAAATCAAGATTTGGGAAAAGTGTTTTAGAAACTCACAAGATTAACCAATTGTCATAAAAGGAAGCCCGAAAGTGCAATAAAATTGGTAGCAAGTGTGGTTTAGTGTGTTGGATATGATACTCTTTTCCTTTTCTTCTGTGTATTTATTAATGGAAGAAACGGGATAATTTGCGAAAAAGGGAGTGAGAGAAGAATGGATAGAAGGACACTATGAGAAGACGATATTTAGTAAGCACCGAAAACCAACAAACAATGCACTTTTTAGGATCGGTGGTGATGCTGTGTTCAAGATCAGACCAACGTCGTGTGTTCATGTAAAATTTGAGGACTTTAATAGCGAAAACAATTATCTAGCAGGAAATATGTGGCAGTTTCATGGGACCCGCGAACCGGAACGAGTTAATTCATCTTTATCTTTTAAGTGGAAAGGAAATGAAGGCCTGAAATTGTGTCAGAAAGTGGCAGAGTGGGTAGCTTTAACCAAAGAACAAGATATCCAATATAGAGAAATTTTAAGTTCCAATTCGTAGATCAATAATCCGAATCGTGCGCCTGTATACCTGAGAAATATAGAGAAATTTCAAGTTACTCTAATTTTGATTTTATTTGTTAATTGATTCGATTGCAATTTTCATAGAATATCTTTTGGTTTTTAATGGGTGAATTATTCAAAAATCCCTATTTCCTCCTGTCTTAGCTCTAAGTTCACTCCTTATTTCAGAAAATATTTGTTTTAACTTTCTCATAAAACTTATTATGTTTTACAGCATGTTATCATTTTATACATGTTTTTATTTAATAAATACTTTTTTTTGGTCCATCACGCTTCAATAACATAAATTAACTCCTTTTTGATCGACGTATTGCTGGATCGTGTCCACTAGGGTTACAAACTGCTCCTTACAGTTTAATCACAGAGTCGTAACTGATGGTTCCTGCCGTGAATTCCTTCGACAATATTCAGCACAACCTTGTTTTATTTCCTACCTTAAGGAATGGAGTAAAAAACTTAATTTGAAAATAATATATGAGAGAGACGAAAGCTTGGTAATTTTATTCAAACATGAACATATTGTTACATTTATAACCTCCTGTCGGAGGAGAAGAAAACCTGTTTAGCTACTTATGATAGCTGAGAAAACAACACTCATAAACTGAATATATTACAACTGAAAAATTTTTAAAGAAAATGAAGGGAATGCTCGATGTCTTCAACTTTCTTAGCTCTCTATTTATAGATGTCTTGGGTGGATTCCTATCCCGGACTTCAACCTTGATAAAGAACCTTTTAGTGCTTTCCAACTGCCTCTTTAATTATTCTTTAGGTGGTCTTGTCTTCCACTAAATAAGTGTTGGTCCCTATAGTGGTTGATCACATGATTTTTTATTTTGTCGAGGGATCTTTGCTTTTTTGGGGTCCCCTTGGAAACGTGATTTGTGTGATCCCTCATCACTTGGGCATGTTGCTGAAGATGCTTTCGGACCGATCTTGGACGAAATCTCTTCCCAAATTCTGTCTCTTTTTTATTCCGGCACTCTGGGCAGATCCTTTCAATTCATCTTCCAACATGGCCATGTTACAAAATTTCTGGCGAGTCTCTTTGCTCCCTAGAAGCTTGTTATTTCACAGAAAATTTCTTTTTCTTTCAAATATTTCTTCTGAAAATCCCGTGGTTTTTCGTGTCATGGTATTTAACAGGAATGATCCATTCGCTTCTGATAGAATTTGAATGAAAATTTCACTTTGTCCATATCTGTGAGACAGACCCATAGTACTTCTAGTTGATATGTCATCTTCACTTAGTTTTGCGACTAGAGGAACTTCGCCTGCAGGCGGATCTTTAATATATTTTTGGGAATTAATATCCGACCTTCTTAACTTGATGAAGTGAAAGGCTTCATGTGAACCTTTCCCTGCTGGTTCTGGAGCTGTACTGAAAAATACAACTCTAAAATGGCTCCCCTTGAACAATATTATTATTTGCTCAGGTCTCGTATACTGCTTCTAGGATTCACTTTGGTAGAAGTGATATTTCCAAAAATCCTGGAGAAGTGGTATAAACTGAGGCAAGGTCCCCAAATCATACCAAAACTTGACATATTTTGGATTTGCACTAGGCCTCATCCAAATCCTTGGATATTTTCCTGTTATATCAACCCAATGAATTGCCGGATTAATCTCTGTCCTGAATTTTAATTTTTCCCAATTCTATTGATAGACCTGAAAAGGAGAAATTACAATCTCGTCAGTAACAATGTTAAATTTGCTCTTGTCAATTTGAGTTCTAAGGTTGATCTCTACCTCTTCAATCCTGAGGCGAAGGGTTGACTTGAGGACTCGGGACAAGAATTCGGAGTCTCAATTTTTGCTTGGCCCAACTCATCGCAGGTGATCCCGACTTAGAACTTTTGCTAGGGGTACTTGATTCCCATGCTCCAGGTGTAAATCCATGTACTCTAATGTTCATCATTTTAGAAACCAATGGCTTCTGTATGGCTTGGAGGATTGGCCTTTGTATTACAGACCAAAGTTGAGTATGAGCCTGTAAACATTCTGTAACTCGATTAGAGACTATGCTCTTATCAGCTTGTTGTAGCCTTCCTGCAACTTCTGCATTTATGGCCAGCTTGTTGAACTCATTTTGAAGCATTTCAAGGTGTTCCCTTAAATCCCTCTGCATTTTCATGATGGGATCGACATCAGCGTTGTCAATCTCTTGTAAGAAATTCCGGGTTTGCCACTATTTACCTCACCATAGTTTCGTACAAAAAAGCTTGGACTATGTATGGTGATACTCCTGCTTTGAACATATCAAGATCCAAATGTTTCTTGATAATCTCTTACATATCCTTTTGATAATATATGTTTATCGGGATAGCTTGCATATTACAAACTCATACTCTTTGCCCTCCTTGACTTGAATGGTTGCTTTGAGTTGTTTCTTATTTCCACGACCAGGGATTCTCGTTGTAGCTTTCTTTAATCCTCCTCTTGACATCTTCAAGTGATACTTTGGATTCCACTTCTATCCTTCTGATATCAGGATATTTTTAAGGTATTCAATTTCTTCTGGTTGGAGTATTGTGTCTCCAAATCTTATAGAATCCTATATTTTTGGGTGAAAAGTTTTCCTTCATCACCACACATGCGCGAAATTGAATCGGCATTTCCGAAAAATGCTTCTTGTAATATATGAACCATAATTTTGTGATCACACGGTGTAGTGAACATGAGTCTCCTGGTTTCATTTTCTTGTGTTTAGTGTTTAAAAATTTGTAGGAAATTTTTTCTGGCAAGATGTCTGCTCCTGTATCGTGAAAATAAATTGGTGGTATTTTTACTTCATACCAAGGTGTTTGTCCTGCACCTCCGACAAGTATTTCTGCCTATTTAATCCCTTTTTTGAGGATTAAAATTCTCTTTGAGTTCTTCCAGCAATTTGAGTAGATAATCTTCTAATTCAATTGGGAAGACTCCCTTTTTTGTTGTACAAATTCCTGCTCCTGAATCAATATAATCGACAAAGTATTCTACCTTATATTGCTCATATAACATTCCTACTGGATTGTATATTGAGAATGGACTGGTCCATAAATTTCCATTCCGTTCTCAAGTCGTTTCCAAGGCTTGTGTTTCTCAAGAAATTCTAATCCAGGAATCAGTCCATCTGGTTATTTCCCTGGGATTCCTCTAAAAGTGACCTCCAAATTTTCAATAGTTATCACTTCTTGGTAAGTTCCTATTTATGGTTGTTCTAAATAGTATATAGTATTGCAAGAGAATTGATTTCTTGAGCTTGCAATATCAAATACCACTTCAATATTTTTTCCGTCCCTCAGGACATCTAAGTTTCCCCAATATAGAGAAACTTCTTAGTTTCGTTTAAGTTTCTTGCCTAAGGTGTTTTCCCCATCTGTAACTTGTGATTCTATCCTCTTAAAAGGATAATCTCCTAGGTTCCAATCTAAAACCCTGACTCCTTTGTAAGATTAGTTTATCTTGGATCTGGATATCTGTTTCTTGTATTAATGAAAACTCAATTCTTTCTGATAAATAGATTGAGCTACTTTCCTGAATATCTCTATTATTTCAATAAACCCATTTCTAATAAACAATTTGGAATGATGTGTATTTGGAAGAACATATGAAACTTGACAAGTAATATAATATGTTTTATTACCTTCTTTCATAAGTCTCTTTTCTTTGAAGTTTTGATGTAACGCCAAAGCTCGACTGAAATCACGGTCTGCTAAATTGTAGGTAATTATTGGATAAATTACTCCTAGAACTTTCCTAGCACATAGATTTTCTGAGAGAGTACCTAGCACTGAATCTTGTAAATTGATCATCTGTTAATTGCATATGGCGATATTAATCGGTGAAATTAGTTCATTCTTTGAAAATTTCTTTTATCATGATTTGTAGTGCTCCGATATAAATCAGGACATTGTTCGTGCCTTCGTCTTGAGTTTTTGTAATTCCTCTTTTATTTCTTTAAAATGAATTAGCTCCATCTCAATTCGGTTTCATGTGGATTCTATTGGAATGTCATTTTCTTTATGGAAACCTTATAGATCAAATGACGCTTTCTGCTCCTTGAGCCTAACTTCCTAAGAATTTTTCTATCTGTCCTACAGAGAAACCCCGATATCTTTGTAGACTTGGGTTTTCCCTCGTGATTCTTTGAATCATACTGTGAGAGATAGTTTTTTGGTTAAATAAACCACATCAATCTTCATGTGCTTCATGGCAAAACACTTATTCCTTAGTCCGAATCAGATTCCCAGATCCTTCTTGGCTTAAAATCTCCTCTTCTTCATATACACTTTCATATGAGGGAATGTCCTCAAATTGATATACTTGAATTAGGTCTTGATAATAGAACGCTTCTTTGATGTTGGGAGTTGGTTCAAAACGCCTTATCCCTTTCTTCTCATTTTCTAGATAACTGGTGGAGATTTGTCCCCTAGCTCCGCATGTCCAACAGTTGTAATATTTAAAACTTTCATTAGCCCTTGTTTGGACTCTTCTAAAAGTTTTCTTGTTGGTGCTCTTTCAGCATTCTGAGAATAACTTGATGATTGGGAAGAAATCCTACTTCTTGATGGTCCACTTCTATGCACTGATTTGTAAGATCTGGCCTTTTGTCTTAACCATACCATTCTTGGTCTCCAAGAGCTTTTTTTAATTCTTGTGTAGGGATGAGTTCGTAAACTCCTTTTCTTCAGCCTATATGGCGTATTCCAACAATTTTTGAAAGGTCATTTCTTTAAAAGAAAAAGAATTTCATATGTTGATTCCCTTTAATCTCTTGTAATTCTTTTGTAATGTTGTATGATGACACTATTCCGCCAGTTTGCTTTGAGAAGCGAGGCCCTTCTAGCCAAAGTATCTTGGTTCCCTGGAATGTATTCTCTTATTAAAATTTACCTCCAGGGACTTGGCACCTTTGCGAAGAAAAGTTACTTTGCTATATTTTTTCTTCTAATCTTGAATTCCATCTGTATTTAGTGAATAACCTAATGGATTCATTTACTAGACAGATATCGTGTAATTCAACACTGTACAGAGCTTGGATGTATCTTTTCTTCTTCCATGTGTCTTGACTTCTGCCCCTATAAATTGTGCTTTAGAAAGGGTAGCCATTCGTCCTGTGATCTAGCTAACAGATTCTCCAGTTAGGACTAATAAATTTGTTTTGCCAAAGTCATATCCCATGCGATTTTAATTGATTTCATCAGACTCATTTCTAATAATTTAATGAATCATTCTTTATTGAG
This sequence comes from Dorcoceras hygrometricum, assembly GCA_001598015.1. Classification (NCBI taxonomy): domain Eukaryota; kingdom Viridiplantae; phylum Streptophyta; class Magnoliopsida; order Lamiales; family Gesneriaceae; genus Dorcoceras; species Dorcoceras hygrometricum. Next base: position 105,933 of record KV004579.1, read on the forward strand.
ATTTAGAGTTCTACTGCAATTATCATAGCCGATGTCCAATCATCAATGAGATATTCTCTGCTCTTAAAATCCAGTACCTCAAGGTTAACAATAACTCCATATGAATGTATTTGTTCTATAAAAAGTCTTTTCATACGGTGTTTGGTGGAATGGTATTTGTCTTCTCCTTGACCGTGTTCCTGCTGGATGGGATTCTCCTCCAATCCGAAAACAATTCTGGGTTTCTACCACGTTTTTATCAGAGGATCTCACACTCAATCTTGGTGGTTCTGGGGGAGTAATCCTTGAAACATGTGTTGATCAACCCATGTTGTGCTCAGCATTAAATCTACGACCTTCATTTGCAAAAGATTCTGTAAGGTCTTATAGATCACTGAGACTAATTATTTCTAAACTTATCATCAAGGTATATTACCTTCCCGAGACATTTTTAATAAGTTGATCATTTTTAACCAAGATATCAACGGTTAAAGGTTTCTATACCACTCCGGCCTTCACTTTTTTATGTAATAAGGGGTCTATGCCAAAAGATGGTGGTAACCTTCCTCCCAAAGTCCTGTTATTGAAACTGGATAATGTTCCAGATTCTGGAGCTTTGTTTAAATTCCCTTAGGGTGTCAAGAATTTATTCTTGGTTCCTAAGGATTTCTTTGATTTGTTGTGGTATCAAATATAGGCGATTGTCATAATTTTGTACCGTTCTTTGAATTTCCCTAAGATCTTCTGATATCTTAGATGAATCTGGCACTATTTCTGAGAAGTACTTTGAATCATTTTCTTTTACCTGTTGGAGCTCTCCATATTCAGATGCTCTTGTTGTCTAATCTTTGTTAGATTTTCTTGTCTCAAATATTCCAACATGTTGGAATAAATCCTGAAGAGAATAAATCTCGAACATGGGTTCGGATCCAATATTTTTTGAAATTTCTTCTCACCTAGGGTAATTATAATAATATAAATGTCTGAATTACTAAAAACACAGGCTCTGATACCATTTTCAAATATAATTTCAATAAGAAAAAGGTAGAAAAGGTCAATGGTTGTTTTGGGTATTTATTGAAAATATTAACCAACGGGAGCTAAAACAAAGGAATCTTTGAGTTATGGACCTAGAACAAAGAAAATTCTGATAGAGGATTGATTAGTAAGTTAAGTTTTGGTTTAGAGATTTTTTCACAATTTTCCCCTTTTTAAGTCTTTGGCGGACACATTTATGATCGGGAACGGCATGACTTGATTCATAGCATATTCGATTTATTAACTATTATAAAATTGATAGGATCATGAATTATTATCAAACAATGAAAGATTGTAAAAAGCAATTGTAAGTTATATTGGATTTGAGGAGAATAATTAACTTTTTTCCTGTCTTATGGTTGATATTATTTATATTTTTGTGATTTCATATTACTTGTGCTCTAACAAAATTCAGGATCCGTCCCCAATTTTGATGTCATCTCAATAATATTCAGAACTATGTCATTACTACACAAAACATGAGGAAAATTGTAAACGAAGTGAACTAGTTTATATTCTAAATAAAACTAAATTTTACTGATCAAATGGTTAGAAGTAAATTTTGGCTAGAAGACCAAATTATCAATTTTGTGCTTTTTTTGTTGCTTCTGTATGTGATGAATCCAAGATGATATAGCATTAGGTGGTTCGGTTAGGGTTAAAGAACGAATTAGGCTATGCATTAAGTTTAATCATTCTTGGAAGGAGGTTCTGCTGAATTCTGACACGAGGTCCGAGGTAGAAACAAGGATAGGAGGAGAGGGGTGATGCTATAGGGGTATTATCCCTCTTATTGTTGGGATGGGTTTCATCTCAATTGTGATGGGAGTAATAGGGGCTAAAGAATTCGACGTGTCATTATCTTTTATCTTTTCCTTTCATCCATTGAGTTTTGAAAGAATTATGTTTTAGGAATATCTTTTTATATACTTTTTGTTATGGATCGGTTTTTTATTTCCCCTCTAAATTCCCCTTTCCTTTTTCATTTTCCACGATAAAAATTTTCATTTTCTATTTTACTTAAAGAATCCATTACGACAGCGATTATCGTGCCGTGAAATGTCCATGAAATTGAGGTTTGGAATTGTACGAGCCTCCTGACCTTTACAAAGAAGCATGGTCTTGGATATATGTCTAGGGTTAAGAAAAGGTATGGTATTTTGTATTAGGTGACAGTTTGATAGGAGTTTGATAGGAGTTTGTGATGTGACAGTTTGATAGGAGTTTGATAGGAGTTTTTGATGTGACAGTTTGATAGGAGTTTTTGTATTAAAGTTGATTACAGGTTGAAAATATGTTGAGTGCATATTTGGATTTTGATACGGAGGAGGAAATGTCGTCGGTACTCAAGGAGGTCCAGACTAGTTTGATATCACTTCCCGGTGACTAGTATCCGAGGAGACCAAAACTATCATATGCATACCTGACTATGATTAGCCAGTTAACATGTACTCTTACTTTTAGACTCATACCGAATTATGATTAGCCAAGTAACGTGTATTTGGTAAACTCTCAAATTCATACCGAATCATGAGTGGCCAGATAACGTACACGCAACTGATTTCATACCTCTGTATATACCAAGATATGCTTCACTTTACAATTCATTCACAAAATCATACTTACTCATTTTATACTCACAATCTTCCTAAATTACTTGAACTGATTTGATCATCGGGACAATTTTCGACGCCAACTGACGTTTGATTTTGGATACAGGTCGAGTCTTTAGAACCCACGAAAGAGCTCATTAAGTTATCGGATGAGTAGAAATATCTATCGGATCGGGACCCGACGTTTTAAGCATTAATTGGCGCCGTTTGTGGGGACCAAAAAGAAAAGAGAGTTGAAATAGTGCCAAGAAGGAACCGAGCACGGAATAGTGGGGATTCGAGAAATCCTGATCGAGAGAGCTCCCTAGGAGAGCCAAGTGGGGGAGGAGCCCTCACTGCTGAGCAAATTATCCGAGTAGTGGCTTCCACTGTCGAGCAAGTTTTAGCTCGAAGAGGGGAAACTCACCAAGAACTAGGATCACAATCCCAGGCTGAAGAAGTTAAGAAACTCTAAGAAAAGGTGCAAGATTGAAAGACTCTAAGCCACTGCGAGCAAGTGTTAGCTCGAAGAGAGGAAACTCACCAAAAACTAGGATCACAATCCCAGGCTGAAGAAGTTAAGAAACTCCCAGAAGAGGTGCAATGATTGAATCAGCCTTGTATTCCTTTCTCCGACAGTGTATTGTCAGCGAAATTACCACCACACTTCAAGTTTCCACATCATGGAATATGATGGCACCGGGGATGCCAGGAACACCTCTCCCATTTCAAGAATACTGCCTTACTACATCGATATCCTGATCCAATCAAGTGCAGGGTCTTCTTAACTACCCTTGTTAGGTCGGTCTAACAATGTTTCAATCTATTACCAGTAGGGAAGATCACGTGCTTTCAAGATTTCAGTAAGATATTCTTGAACCAATTTGCCAGCATCAAGAAACAACCAATGACCACGGTGAACCTTTTTAACGTAAGGTAAATAGAACAGGAAAGCCTGCGTGATTACATCAGGCATTTCAATGGAACCACCATTGAGGTGTCATTGGCCGCTCCGGACCTCTTGATCAGAGCATTCACACAAGGCTTGCGAGGAGGGGATTTCTTCAGGTCTTTGCTAAAGAAACCTCCCAAAACTTTTGATGATTTTTTAACTAGGGCGGAGAAGTATGTTAATGTAGAAGATGTGCAAACTGCTAGAAGGATCGACCAGAAGATCATCATTAAGCCTCCTAGGGATATGCGCGTAGGAAGATCCTATGTAATGCCCGGAAAATTCGTAAATCCACGAGTTATTTAATTTGAAGGGTTAAAGTGCTATTTTCTTTTCGTTTAACATTTCAGTTTTTGCCTGACCTGATTCCCTCGTTTTTTGCCTGGCGGTTCACGGACGGTTCCTGTGAGAATGAACCCAAGTACGGTTCAGTTTAAAAAAAAATAAAATAAAATATAATATAATTTGTACACAAAATGATTTCGGTTGGCGTATGGGAAAGGACAATCGCCGCCTAAAGTAATTTCAAAAGCACAGCGACTCAGCTGGTAGTCAATAACATAGTGGCCGCAGCGCATGTGAGTATATGAGAGCTACCCACTTGGCTCAAACACAGTACCAGAAGCACAACAACAACTCAACCCGCCGGTGCCCTAAGTTCATGAGAGTGTGGGAGCTACCCACTCCGTCTCATAGCGGCAGAACTCACAGCAGGGAGAAGAGTATATGGAGTTACCCGCTTGGCCTCATGATTCTCAACAGCACGCTTCCTGGTACTAACAGATCAAAAAATCAAGAGGTTAACAAAGGATGAGCTCACTATGAGATGCGTGTATGCAAGGCCAACAGTTTGCAACATACAACTATACAGCATATGCAAAAAACTTCAGAAATCACATGCATGCATAAAAACAGAACATCTCGGACATCATCACGATACAAGGCTTAGCAACTCAGCTCACAACTAGAGGCACGACAGTAAGCAATCAGCGCGGTGACTCAGCACACGCATAAATAGCTACGGCAGCTCAGCACATAAATAGCTCAGACAACAGCATGACTTACACAGCTCAGTGTTTCAGCACACATAGATATATTCACATGTCTATCTCAAAGCTGTAGTAACAAGTTCAAATCCGTACCTTGCACTTATATTACCACAATACCTCAGCATAGCTCGTGGCTGAAAGCAGAACGCACTCACTGCTATCAGGTCTCGTGCACAACACAGAGTTAACCACGCAATAAACAATAGCGGAAGCAATTAAAATAGTGACTAAAATTTTTCGCTTTGGCCTAATTTAGAAAACATAATTTAAAAATACGTTGATATCCAAAATACAGGTTTTAACAAACGAAAACCAACTACAACACTTACAACATGAACTAACATACAAGCATAGAGTGACTCCCAATCAATAACTAAAGGATCCATGATTAGTCTCTCGCTCAACATAGATACAATACAATATAACATAAATATACTATATATAACTGGGACACTCAATCCACCTCCCGGGGCACTACCAGCTGGATCAACTCCACGACCAGCGGAGAAACCATGATAACCTAAAACACATACAGGCAAATAAAACAACCAGCAGATCAAACCCCAGTACGGAGAGCAACTGAGAAACAACTAATAGATAGCAACAAATAATATGCAGATGCTATGCATGAGAACAAGGCTACAACCGAAGGCAGGGAGCCAAAGGATCTCAAAGAATAGCTCAGCAACTGATATCCAATCAACTTGAAGATAGTGGCCACGGTGTGTGTGAGTATGTGGGAGCTACCCACTCGTCTCAACACACAATACCAGATGCATAACAATCACTCAACCCGTTGTTTCCCAACTCATGAGGCGTGGTAGCTATCCACTCGGCTCATAGCGACTAACAACAACCCAACAGGGAGATGAGAGTGACGGTATTGCCGCTCGGCCTCATTACAAGCATCCTGGTACACACAGATCAACACAACAAGGCAAGGCTAGCAAGATCTGAGCTCAATATGATAATGCGTGTATGCAAATGTAACAGCTTGCAACAATAAACACAGCAGGAGCAAGCAATAACAACACAGAAGCATACACAGCAGCACACATAATATCCATGCTCAATCCAAAGCTGTAAAACAAGCTCACATCCGTACCTTTCTCCTGAGCTACAATTACCAAAATCGAAGTCTCAAGCAACCAGATATGAAACCTGAATGGAAAAGCAAATCTGCTCAAATGGTAACAGACTACACAAGGTAGCTTCCTTCGCGATCCTCTTCGAGCTAACCCAGAGCCTCCAAAAGCGGTACAGAACGAAGCACCTTAGCAAGAGGAGTCCAGCGCTACCACCCTTGCTTCCATCGGAGCTGTCTACCATCGGCAATCGAAGAAGATAAGGTTCGGTGAACAGTAGCTAGTATCGCGACATAGTTTGCTCATGGGAAATAATTCTAAGTGTCGGGAAAGATAATGGCGAGACCAGTCAAAGTCCTCTATAAATACAACTTAAGTCTCCCAAATCTGATGAACAGTTACCATCGACAACATGGGCTCAAAGCTGATTCCCACTCAGATCTGAGTACCATCCCAGATCTGAACCTTACGCTAAAACAGATCTGAACTTAATTCAAAACGACGTCGCACCGAAGTGCACTATTCCACTGGTACACGTCACCCGCTAGTACCAAATCTGCTATCGCAAGACGGTGTCGCACCGCGATCCAGATCTGAATGACCAGATCTCACACAAGTACTAACCAGCGCTCACTAATACCCAAAACGGCGTCGCACTGCCTTCCGGTCTAGATAACCCAAAACCGGTCTACGCTAAACTACAAACCAAGTCGGTCCATGCAGTACTAACAATGTGCGCATCTCAAATCTGAATCCTACCAAACGACAGCGTTTTGCTACCCACGCAGGACATTTGCTAGAGAACCTCGAATACTTTGCGACAACAGATTTGACATCTAACCTTGATTCCAGTCAACCAACACCAAAGCCGAAGTCACCAACCAGCACTTCTCAACTCCTCGAATTTGATTACTACCTCACACTACCCTCTTACTGTCCAGAGCTGTTACCAATAGAAACCCGATACGCTTACCAAGCATACCAGCTCAAAGCTGGACCATCCCAGAGATCTGTTCACGCCAAATCTGGTCTGTACTAAACCCGATTAGTTAACTTAATTAATCCAATAATCTTTCGGGTCTCACATTCCTCCCCCACTAAAACAAGATTTCGTCATCGAAATCAAACAACAACTCCAGATTTGAGCAGAACCTTAACAAATAACCAACACAGGAAAAAAATCCCGCTACGCACAAAACAAACAGCAACTCTCCAACACACAACGTGAGGCTACTAACCAAGAGTTCAAGATAACTGAAACAAACAACAACAAACAAACTAGCTAATGGAGTCAATTCAAAATCTACTCAAACAGATGAGGCCATTCACGTTGCATTTTCTCCTCCAACTCCCACGTAGCTTCTTCTCTACCATGTTTGCTGTTAGAGTAGAAGCCCAACTAGCCAACTTGTGGCGTGTGGGTTTATAGACTCTTGTATATGACAATATTTATATATGATATTCGCATTTATTTATATGGCATTATTTACTTTCATTGTGTTGTATGATGATTAACAATTGTGTTGAGTAAAGACCTAGAATGCACTAAAGTGTATATTAGATGTGATAGTGGATATTACGGCTATCATGGAACACATATAATAGTCACTGTGTATTCTGAACATGTTCCTAGTCGATTGGGCCGTCAAAATGAGGATAAGGCCGCCCGAGCTAGAGACTAGTATCTGCGATGCGAAGTACCATGTTTCATTGGTAGGGAACATTGTGATGTTCTGAGCATGCAGATAGATAGTGACCTGGTGATCTATCGAACTACCCTCGTTCGGACTTTCCAAGTGGTTACCATTTGTCGAGTGGATAAGTCCGAGGTCTTGGTTGTACTGATTAGTCATCACGACTCGAAAC
>KV004579.1:123662-140044 GCA_001598015.1 Dorcoceras hygrometricum
AAGGAGTCTCGTATCCGGTCGTGGACCTGATTGACGTAGTCTACCGCAATCTACCGTGAAGTGCCGGTTTCCTCGAGAAACTGGTCGGAGCCAGGCACGAGTTGCCAGCAAGGTAGCAATCTAAACGCCCTATGAATGTCATAGTTTGCATGTTTGTATCGAATTGCATTGATCGTTTCCCGACAAATTTTTGTTCTTCCGCTGCCTCACCGGGAGGCGTGATCCGAATCCACCACGGTTCCCCAACAGTGGTATCAGAGCCAAGGTTTTCGGATCTGATCAATACATCGTTGCCATATTGTATCTAACAACTCAAATTTCAGATCGGATCAACCAACAAAATTTTTTGGAAAAGGCCACGGCGCCGCCGCGCATGGCGGCGCCCCTCCCCGCATGCTGGACGCGCAAGGCCGGCCGAAGTTGCGAGTTTCGCGCAAAACGTTGCGTGATGTTGCACGCTGGAAGCGCGACACGGCCGCGCTGGACGCGCGATGTTGCGCCGCCCAATGTAGCGCCGCTCCGCTCGCTGCTGCGTGCCATGGCCGGACGTAGGGACGCTGTTGGTCGACGCTTGCTGGGCGCTGGTTGCGCGACGATGCGCGCTGGCCGCGCGATGGGCGCGCGACGTTGCGCGCGGCCGCGCGTCGCGCTTGGCGCGTTGTTGTGCGCATGCCGCCGCGAGATTTTTCGTGGTGGCGCCGCCGCCGGCGTCCGCCGCTCCGGCGAAGCTCCGGCGATATCTTGACGGCTGAATTATTCTAGGGTTTAGTTCGGGCCTGTCCCGGGCAGCCCGTGAAGTTTTCGGGCCGGTATACGATATCGGGTCCGTTTTGGTCGATTTTGAAATTTTGAGATTTTTGGGCCTAGAATTGTTTTAAGCCCAAATTTGATACAATTAAAATTAGTAAAATATGATTTTAATTATAAAATATGATTGTATAATAAAATATGATTTTGTTGATTAAAATTCGATTTTATCGACAAAATGCGATTTTATTATGAAATGCGATTTTATGATTAAAATATGATTTTGCGATAAATAATAGGATTATTTAATTTATGCATGTTAATTAGATTAATTGCATGATTGGGATGATCGAGAGCCGTGCCCAATTTGTTACGTGTATGCGATAGGTTTTTGTGATTCGGTTTGTAAATATTTTGATTATCATTTAAGTGGACTTGTTTGTGGCCCGTTCCCACCCCTTGATAAATGTATCCCTTGTATGTCATGGTAAATTTAAATGTAAAATTACTAGATTTAGTGGAGGACATCCGAAGACGGTGGAGATGACGATCAAAAATATTGAAGACCGAAGATCTGTAAAACCGGAAGCATTGTAATAGGATTGCATTGCATATTGCATTACCCCTAGGATTGGACCCAGGTCCGTGACTGGCAACCATGGACCGCATAGCTCTCGCGATCGATCATCCCAATGTTTATTTATATATGTTGATATATAGTTTAGTTGAATCCGCATGTTGCATGTTTTAAATTTGATTTAAAATAAATGCATGAGACCAAAGTTTTTCAAAAATAAAATCCCTCGTTTTAAATACGATTTAAAACTAATATCAAGATAAAAGTTTATTCGATAAACTAAAGGGTATTTAAAATTGTTTAAATTTCCCTACCTTCCATCAACAATGGGTGTACGTCGATGCTACCCGTATACATGGCCCGACTCATATTATTGAGGGGGTCATGTATGTCGGAAAGCTGTCCACGCCATTGACAACTGTTGTGAGTCGGTGGGAACTCCCTTTAACGTTGGCTCATATTATTGGGGACGTTAAGGGGACCGTCCTTCACGACTCAACATTGATGGGTCATCTTGACACGTGAAAGTAAACGACGTCATATTATTGGGCCCTTACTGGACGTGAGGTGAATACATGGAGGTTGCACCGGTTGCAATCGGAAACTACCTTTTGGGGGTCATGGATGGCTGATATTATTCGGGTCCATGATCGCTTGATTGGGCTCCGTGTACCCACTAACGAAACCTGTTTTCTCGATTTCATTAGAGGGTGGTGAAATCGTTAAAATAGTGGGAGGGTAATTCATAAAACTTAACGACCATGTTTTATGTCTTAGCGTTTATTTTATATATAGTTAGTGATGTATGTCTGTTTTCCTTTTCAGTATTACTTCTTATAAAATGGTTTCGATGAAAAACCCGCTCGCTGCTATACTGGATAGCAACAGGTTCAACGGTCTGAACTACCAAGACTGGATCCGCAACCTCAATCTTGTATTGGCTTCGGAGAAACTTCTTTATGCGATAGAGAAGAGTCCTCCGAAGGAATCCCCTGCCGATATCAGCCCTGAGGAGCTGATAACGCTTAAACAATGGTGGAACGACGAGTTTAAAGCTCGGTGCTATGTGATGGCATCGATGTCCAATGAAATGCAACGGCGTTTTGAGAAGACGAAGTATGCTGCTGACATACTTTTTCATCTCAAAGAGCTGTACAGGGAGAACTCTCGACATGAGAGGTTCACGGCTGTCAAGGAGCTGATGACGAGCCGCATGCGCGACGGGACTTCGGTCCGCGAGCATGGGGTTCGTATGATTGAAGGACAAAACGGTCATTTTGCACTGGGGTTCTGAAAAATGGTTTTTCAGATCATAGTATTCAGTTTTGGAAACTGAGTCGATCCATCCGATCCGATCGGCGATCGGAGTTACGATGAAGTCTCGGTGATGGAGATGAACCGAATGTTCATCCGTTGGACCCGGGTCCGTTGGGCCGGATCCAAATCCATCACCAAGTATATTTAATATAGACTTAGGCTTATTTGTAAAAAACACTTAACTCTCCTAACCCTAGTCCTAAACTTGGCCGCCGCCCCTTCCCTCCTCTCATAAGCCGCCGCCGCCGCCGCCCTTGTGCCGCCGCCGCCTTGTGTCGCCGGAAAATTGTTCCGGCCAACTTGACGAGGAGAATCCGTCCGCGCCGATCTCGTCAGGCCTTCTAGTGCAGGCTGACGAAGGAGTCTCGTATCCGGTCGTGGACCTGATTGACATAGTCTACCGCAATCTACCGTGAAGTGCCGGTTTCCTCGAGAAACTGGTCGGAGCCAGGCACGAGTTGCCAGCAAGGTAGCAATCTAAACGCCCTATGAATGTCATAGTTTGCATGTTTGTATCGAATTGCATTGATCGTTTCCCGACAAATTTTTGTTCTTCCGCTGCCTCGCCGGGAGGTGTGATCCGAATCCACCACGGTTCCCCAACAGTGGTATCAGAGCCAAGGTTTTCGGATCTGATCAATACATCGTTGCCATATTGTATCTAACAACTCAAATTTCAGATCGGATCAACCAACAAAATTTTTTGGAAAAGGCCACGGCGCCGCCGCGCATGGCGGCGCCCCTCCCCGCATGCTGGACGCGCAAGGCCGGCCGATGTTGCGAGTTTCGCGCAAAACGTTGTGCGATGTTGCGCGATGGACGCGCGACACGGCCGCGCTGGACGCGCGATGTTTTGCCGTCCAATGTAGCGCCGCTCGGCTCGCTGCTGCGCGCCATGGCCGGACGTAGGGACGCTGCTGGTCGACGCTTGCTGGGCGCTGGTTGCGCGACGAAGCGCGCTGGCCGCACGATGGGCGCGCGACGGTGCACGGGGCCAAAAATTAAATATGATTTTGTTGATTAAAATTTGGTTTTATCGACAAAATGCGATTTTATTATGAAATGCGATTTTATGATTAAAATATGATTTTGTGATAAATAATATGATTATTTAATTTATGCATGTTAATTAGATTAATTGCATGATTGGGATGATCGAGAGCCGTGCCCAATTTGTTACGTGTATGCGATAGGTTTTTGTGATTCGGTTTGTAAATATTTTGATTATCATTTAAGTGGGCCTGTTTGTGGCCCGTTCCCACCCCTTGATAAATGTATCCCTTGTATGTCATGGTAAATTTAAATGTAAAATTACTAGATTTAGTGGGAGGACATCCGAAGACGGTGGAGATGACGATCAAGAATATTGAAGACCGAAGATCTGTAAAACCGGAAGCATTGTAATAGGATTGCATTGCATATTGCATTACCCATAGGATTGGACCCAGGTCTGTGACTGGCAATCACGGACCGCATAGCTCTCGCGATCGATCATCCCAATGTTTATTTATATATGTTGATATATAGTTTAGTTGAATCCGCATGTTGCATGTTTTAAATTTGATTTAAAATAAATGCATGAGACCAAAGTTTTTCAAAAATAAAATCCCTTGTTTTAAATACGATTTAAAACTAATATCAAGATAAAAGTTTATTCGATAAACTAAAGGGTATTTAAAATTGTTTAAATTTCCCTACCTTCCATCAACAATGGGTGTACGTCGATGCTACCCGTATACATGGCCCGGCTCATATTATTGAGGGGGTCATGTATGCCGGAAAGCTGTCCACGCCATTGACAACTGTTGTGAGTCAGTGGGAACTCCCTTTAACGTTGGCTCATATTATTGGGGACGTTAAGGGGACCGTCCTTCACGACTCAACATTGATGGGTCATCTTGACACGTGATAGTAAACGATGTCATATTATTGGGCCATTACTGGACGTGAGGTGAATACATGGAGGTTGCACCGGTTGCAATCGGAAACTACCTTTTGGGGGTCATGGATGGCTGATATTATTCGGGTCCATGATCGCTTGATTGGGCTCCGTGTACCCATTAAAGAAACCTGTTTTCTCGATTTCATTAGAGGGTGGTGAAATCATTAAAATAGTGGGAGGGTAATTCATAAAACTTAACGACCATGTTTTATGTCTTAGCGTTTATTTTATATATAGTTAGTGATGTATGTCTGTTTTCCTTTTCAGTATTACTGCTTATAAAATGGTTTCGATGAAAAACCCGCTCGCTGCTATACTGGATAGCAACAGGTTCAACGGTCTGAACTACCAAGACTGGCTCCGCAACCTCAATCTTGTATTGGCTTCGGAGAAACTTCTTTATGCGATAGAGAAGAGTCCTCCGAAGGAAGCCCCTGCCGATATCAGCCCTGAGGAGCTGATAACGCTTAAACAATGGTGGGACGACGAGGTTAAAGCTCGGTACTATGTGATGCATCGATGTCCAATGAAATGCAACGGCGTTTTGAGAAGATGAAGTATGCTGCTGACATACTTTTTCATCTCAAAGAGCTGTACGGGGAGAACTCTCGACATGAGAGGTTCACGGCTGTCAAGGAGCTGATGACGAGCCGCATGCGCGACGGGACTTCTGTCCGCGAGCATGGGGTTCGTATGATTGGGCTCGCGAGACCGAAGTTACACTCGCGATGTCACTATTCGATCTATTCGATCTATTTTAGGTAAATGTGTTTACCTAGTTACACTCGCGATGTCACTATTCGATCTCCAAGATGTACGCATAGCTATCGGATCTTTAGCGACTCTCGATTTACCAATGGTCGTTGATCTGATCGGGATATATGGATTGAAAGGACCGTACCGTACGCTAACCACGACCAACTGGTTCTTGCAGGCACTATCAGTGATACCTAGGGGATCATGGGGTGATGTTTCTAGACGCTCTTACCATGATCCGCTGGGCAAGTCCGGAATTGTGATTCCGGAGCTACAATGGTTGTGGGCCCACGGCTAGCTGTATACCTGAACCATTGAGGGTCACACAAGTACTGGATTCGAGATTTCCACACGGATAATCAGCTCAATGTGTTGAGCATGAGAATAGGATTTTGGGGAGTGCGACTTCCTAAAAGTCAACAGGGGTCAAATCGGGATTTCCCGATGTTGAAGGGCAAAACGGTCATTTTGCACTGGGGTTCTGAAAAATGGTTTTTCAGATCATAGTATTCAGTTTTGGAAACTGAGTCGATCCGTCCGATCCGATCGGCGATCGGAGTTACGATGAAGTCTCGATGATGGAGATGAACCGAATGTTCATCCGTTGGACCCGGGCCCGTTGGGCCGGATCCAAATCCATCACCAAGTCTATTTAATATAGACTTAGGCTTATTTGTAAAAAACACTTAACTCTCATAACCCTAGACCTAAGCTTGGCCGCCGCCCCTTCCCTCCTCTCATAAGCCGCCGCCGCCGCCTTGTGTCGCCGGAAAATTGTTCTGGCCAACTTGACGAGGAGAATCCGTCCACGCCGATCTCGTCAGGCCTTCTAGTGCAGGCTGACGAAGGAGTCTCGTATCCGATCGTGGACCTGATTGACGTAGTATACCGCAATCTACCATGAAGTGCCGGTTTCCTCGAGAAACTGGTCGGAGCCAGGCACGAGTTGCCAGCAAGGTAGCAATCTAAACGCCCTATGAATGTCATAGTTTGCATGTTTGTATCGAATTGTATTGATCGTCTCCCAGCAAATTTTTGTTCTTCCGCTGCCTCGCCGGGAGGCGTGATCCGGATCCGCCGTGGTTCCCCAACATTTGCTCCACTGGACCATCACCAAAGGAATGGTCTTGTTCCTGAGTTGTTTCTCTTTTCTATCCAAAATCTGCAAGGGTTACTAACATAACTCAAAGTCCGATCAAGCTCCACCTCGTCAATTCGCAACACATGGAAAGGATCTGGCTCGTACTTCCTCAACATAGACACATGAAACACATCATGTAATGAGGACAGATCTGGAGACAACAACAGCCGATAAGCCAAAGGACCGATCCTATCCACAATCTCATAAGGTCCAACATAACGAGGGGCTAACTTTCCCTTGAGACCAAATCTCATCACACTTTTAAAAGGAGAAACTTTCAGGAATTCTCGATCACCAACCTGAAATTCCAAAGGCCTACGCCTTCTGTTTGCATAACTGGCTTGGCGATCTTGTGCAGCTTTCATACGTTGCCTAATCAAATCCACTTGATCTCTCATCTGCTGCACAAATATGGAGAAGACAGCTGCTTCTCCCCCACTTTTTCCCAACAAATATGCGATCTTCACTTCCTACCATACAATGCCTCAAAGGGTGTCATTCCAATTGTCACCTGGTAGCTGTTATTATAGGAAAACTCAACCAAAGACAACGAATCTTTCCAGCTACCACTGAAATCCATCACAACAGCTCAAAAAATATCCTCCAAAATCTGGATATTCCTCTCAGATTGGCCATCGGTTTGAGGATGGTAGGCTGTACTCATAGCCAATCTGGTACCCAAAGCTGTTTGCAAACTCTTCCAAAACCTGAAAGTAAACCTCGGATCACGATCTGAAACAATAGAAACAGGCACACCATGAAATCGCACCACGAAATCTATGTACAGCTTCGCCATCTTCCTCAAAGAATACGTCATATTGTAGAGAATGAAGTGAGCAGACTTAGACAGTCTATCTATAACCACCCAAACAGCATCACACCCTCGACTGGAACGAGGCAAATGCGTTACAAAATCCATAGATATGTGCTCCCAATTCCATTGTGGCACCTCTAAACTTTGCAATAAACCACCAGGTCTCATCCTTTCTGCCTTAACTTGCTGACAATTTAAGCAACGCACAACAAAATCAGCAACATCACTCTTCAAACCTGCCCGCCAGAAGTGCGGCTTCAAGGCATGATACATCTTCCTTGTACTAGGATGAACAGTGTGTCTACTACAGTGAGATTCTCTCAAATATCCTCCTTCAAACCTATTAGATTTGGCACTACCAACCTGCCACGAAATCTCAACAACCATCAGACGTGACAGAATAGTCTTCCAACTGTCCAGCCCTAACCTTCAACTTCAACTCATGAATGGATGGATCTGTTCTTTGAGCTGCTCTAATGTTCGCAAAAATATGTGGCTCAACTTGAAAATAATAAACCACAACATAATCCTCTCCTGGGTAAAACCGCCAACCAGTAGTGCTTAGATGCTCATGGACCTTCGAAGTCTGCAACGGAGCTAGCATCGCCAATTGAGCCTTACTGCTCAATGCATCAGCAACTGCATTCACTTTTTCAGGCTGATATTGGATCTCACAATCAAAATCCTTAAGCAACTTCATCCATCTACGCTGTCTCATATTCAAATCTGGCTGAGAAAACAGATACTAAAGACTCTTGTGGTCTGTATACACCACAAACTGCTCGCCATACAGATAGTGGCGCCAAATATTCAAGGAAAAAACCACGGATGCCAACTCTAAATCATGAA
The DNA here is from genome assembly GCA_001598015.1 of Dorcoceras hygrometricum. Lineage (NCBI taxonomy): Eukaryota > Viridiplantae > Streptophyta > Magnoliopsida > Lamiales > Gesneriaceae > Dorcoceras > Dorcoceras hygrometricum. The sequence goes on from KV004579.1 coordinate 131,806, forward strand.
CTGGTTATCGAGTCTCATGCGGTTTCAACTAACGAGAAACATACGCAATTACTCGACCATTCTGCATCAACACACAATCCAATCCATTAAGCGAAGCATCCAAACAAACCATATAACCACCTGATCCTGAAGGCAAAGCTAACATAGGCGCAGAAGTTAGCTTCTATTTGAGCAATTGAAAACTCGACTCACACCCATCTGTCCATAGAAATCTTCTATCTTTCTGGGTCAACTGCGTCATCGGCTTGGATATTGAAGAAAAACCCTCAATAAAACGTCTATACTAGCCAGCCAAATCCAAGAAACTATGGATCTCTGATGGGTCAACTGCGTCATCGGCTTGGATATTGAAGAAAAACCCTCAATAAAACGTCTATACTAGCCAGCCAAATCCAAGAAACTATGGATCTCTGAAACATTCCTAGGTCGCTCCCAGTTAAGCACTGCTTCGACCTTACTAGGATCCACCTAAATAACTTCTGCAGATATGACATGACACCAAAAATATTACCTTATCCAACCAAAATTCACACTTGCTAAACTTCGCAAAAATCTGTGAGTCTCTCAGTTTCTGCAACACTAATCTCAAGTGTTCCTTATGCTCCATGAAGTTCTTCGAATAAACCAAGATGTCTACGAAGACAATCACAAAATGATCGATGTACTCACTGAATACGCGATTCATCAAATCCATGAAGACAGCAGGAGCATTCATCAATCCAAACGGCATCACCAAAAACTCATAATGCCCATATCTAGTCCTAAAAGCCGTCTTCAACACATCAGCGTCTCTAATCCTCAACTGATGATAACCAGGTCGCAGATCAATCTTAGAGTACACTGCCGATCCTTGCAGCTGATCAAACAAGTCATCAATCCTCAGCAAAGAATACTTGTTCTTGATCGTCGCTTTATTCAGCTGCCGAAAATCCACACACATCCTCATAGATCCATCCTTCTTCTTCACAAAAAGAATCGGAGCTCCCCAAGGCGACATGCTCGGCCTTATAAATCGCTTCTCCAAAAGATCACGCAACTGATCCTTGAGCTCCTTCAACTCAGCTGGCGCCAACCGGTAAGGGGCTCTTGAAATCGGGGCTGTCCCTGGCATCAACTCTATGTTGAATTCAATATCTCTTCTCGGTGGGAATTCAGGAATCTCATCCGGAAACACGTCATGGAACTCTCAAACAATCGGAACATCGGACAACTCTATCCGCGATTCCCGAGAAACATCAAAGGCATAAATCACAAACCCAGAGTTCTCCAACGACAACAGGCTAAACATCTCCATGGCAGAGACCAAAGGAATCTTCGACTGAGAATCGTGGCCATAGAAATTCCATTTCTCGCCATACTGAGGCCGAAAACGCACAACGCCATGAAAACAATCCACGGTGGCCCTATTATTCGACAAAACGTCCATTCCCACAATGCAGTCGAAATCCCACATCACTAACCGAATCAGGTTCGCTAATAACACATTTTCACCAAACCTAAGAATACCATTCAACAAGATCTCTTCGGAGTACAGGCTCGTGCCAACAGGAGTCGCAATAGAAACAACATCACACAAAGATGTGGTATGCAAACCACGCTCAACCACAAATACATCAGTTATAAACGAATGTGATGCTCCAGTGTCAAACAATACACATGCAGGAAAATCAAAGACAATACAAGTACCTACAATCACTCCTCCTGGCGTGCCTTCCTCTTGCTCCCTAGTCATGACATTCACCTGGGCATGCTGAGATCCTGAAAACTGGGGATGGGAAGACTGTCCAAGCCGCGAAGGACCAGGCTGCTAAAACGGCCTATACTGAGGCTCTCCCAACCACTGATGCGGAGCAGGAAAAGAACAACCTCTAGATGATCCACCAGCACGACCCTGAGGTGGGGATGCGGCGTACTGAGATCCTGCCAATGGACACACTCTCGCAAAATGTTCATGCTGCCCACAAATGTTGCAAATACCCTGAACTCCTGTACACTGCGTCGAGGGGTGTCTGCCACCACACTGGCCACAAAAGGTAGCCCTAGGGCTGCTACTGCTGTTCTAACTACCCGAGCCAGAAGAACTAGAACCTTGCTTCTTCTTGAACTGATGACCACGAGGTCTAAACCTGTGGCGTCCAAACGGTTGCGCTAACTGTTGGAGCTATTGCTGAGATGACTGGGGAAACTGGGGAGGTTGCGCCCCTGGAACATTGGGACGTGAACCTTGGGCTGCTTGAGGCTGAACCCGAGACCTCCGATTCCTCAACCCTTCCTCGATGTCCATTGCCTTGTCCACCATGTCCGCATAACTGGTAGGTGAACTCGCCAACACCAAGGATCACAAATCCTCATTAAGCCCTTCCAAGAAACGGTTCCTATTCGCCCTCTCCCGGCCACACATGAGGAACGTAAGCCAAAAGAGAAGAAAACCTACGAGCATACTCACCCACGGACATGGTTCCTTGAACCAAATTGTCAAACTCATGCTCCCGAGCATTCACGTAAGACTCCGGAACATACTCCTGATGGAACGTCGTACAGAAACTATCCCAAGTAATCCCGGCACCAGTCTCCTCAAGAGTTTGGGAAGCACCTCTCCACCAGCGCTCTGCGTTATTCCTCAGTTGGAACGTCGCTAAACTCAGTCTGCGCTCATCATCATAGTGCACTCGGTCAAACAGTCCATTAATATGCTGCATCCAAGACTCCGCATCGGAATACTCTCGTCCCCATCAAACGTCTGAGGATTCATACGCTGAAATCTCGCCATAACTAGTTCCATCTCATCCACACGGGCTGCCATCACGTCAACCTCATCATCAATCTGCCTAGTACGCCTACGACCAGGAATACTACGCTGAACCTCATCGTTCTGACCCTCAGATTCTGCCGGAATCTATCATCTCGCTCTACCCCTACGTTTAGGCGGCATCTACGAGATCACCAGAATAGTAAGATCATATAGCCAATAAATCACATAGTCATGCACATGCAACAAGCAACACTGTGACTAGACTCAAGTGTGATAAAAAGAATTTGAGCTTATCCCAGCTTAAGCTCTGATAGCAAAAATTTCAGGCCTCGTGCACAACACAGAGTTAACCACGCAATAAACAATAGCGGAAGCAATTAAAATAGTGGCTAAAATTTTTCTCTTTGGCCTGACTTAGAAAACATAATTTAAAAATACATTGATATCCAAAATACTGGTTTTACAACAATCGAAAACCAACTACAACACTTACAACATGAACTAACATACAAGCATAGAGTGACTCTCATTCAATAAATAAAGGATCCATGATGAGTATCTCGCTCAACATAGATACAATACAGTATAACATAAATATACTATATATAACTGGGACACTCTATTCACCTCCCGGGGCACTACCAGCTGGATCAACTCCACGACCAGCGGAGAAACCATGTTAACCTGAAACACATACAGGCAAACAAAACAACCAGCTCCATAGGGACATGGGGTCAAATCCCAGTACGGAGAGCAACTGAAAACAGCTAATAGATAGCAACAGATATTATGCAGATGTTATGCATGAGAACAAGGCTACAATCGAAGGCAGGGAGCCAAAGGGTCTCAAAGAATAGCTCAACAACTGATATCCAATCAACTGGAAGATAGTGTCCATGGTGTGTGTGAGTATATGGGAGCTACCCACTCGTCTCAACACACAGTACCAGATGCATAACAATCACTCAACCCGTTGTTGCCCAACTCATGAGACGTGGTAGCTGTAGGGACCAGACTTTTCTTAAGTAAAATTAAGAACTTTGGGGTTCAAATTGAAAAGCACAAAAATTTCAATCTTGTATAAGGTAACTATTTGCTACGAATTTCTGGGCTAAAATGCAATTAAACGCAAATCATATACGATGACTGGAAAACAGATCTGAATAATTAAAAAGAGCGGATCTGAATACAGATTCTGGTTAAAGGATAAACGAAACTGTATACATCATGAAGCAATGATTCTGGTACAAATTTCAACAAAAATAAAGAAACTAGAAATCTGTCGTAATACAAAACTATAACTAGGATTTTGTACATCAAATCTAAAAAGAACAACAATGGAAACACATGTCCACGATAAACACATATTTTCGATCAGCTCTTCACCATCCAGCTCCTACTGCTCATCACCTGCACTCAAGAAAACTAGTGAGCCTAGAGGCTCAGCAGGTAACATATGGAATAGCAAAATCATGCAATACAAGCAAATGAAATCTGATACTGTAACTGGAATCTGAATCTAAATAGCTTTAAAGAATAAACAAGCTAGAAACGATAACTGTGAAATCTGAAATGATATGAAAGCATAAGTATAAGAGTTCTGAAATCATTTTCTTTACTTCTGATAAAGAAGCATCTTTAAACATTCTTCAGAGCTGTGATTAAAATTACTCTTGCGCTCTTTCTTTATTTTTTGAAATTATGACAGAGACACCTGTACAGTTGGTCCATTCGTTTGATCAAATTATCATCTGAAATCAGGGGGCTGGGATAAATCTCATCTATGTGAAGGGGTATACAGATCCGTCAATCCGTAATCCTGATCCTTCCTGCTGTTGAAGGGGCACACTGGTTTGTCATCCAGGCACTCACCCTTCCTCTGGGGACCGTATGTTGTCTAAGTCATAACTTAAAACTTTACTGTAAACATTTCTTTCTTTCTGCACTTTCTTTTCCTTCGTAAATCTATTTTTCATTCCCTTTAAGTACTATTTACTGGTTTTAAAAGCTCTGATAATGCTCAGGAACACTTTTAGGATTCTCTGTAATACTTGCAAAGATGAAAACTGAATAAATTCACTAGAAATCTGTTCAATTGAATCGAATAAATCTTTCGAATCGAAGAGGAAATGAATAAGGAACTCATATCTCTAATTTCTGTATCAATCAAAGTAGAATCGAATGAAATAAAGATGAAATCTAAATTATACATAAGTATCTCAACGAAGAAGAAAGAAATCAGATTTTTCCTGTTGGTAAATTCAGATGTCAACGAAATCGACATAATCAAATGGAGTCGTTCAGATGTCAATGGTCAACTGAAGTCAACTCAGATATCAACAGACAACGTAGTATTGTTAACCAAATTCAGATTTGAAACGAAACTCACATCTGAACTTCGAATAACATAGAAACAGAACTCTAACTTAGAATTTGTTCAATATGGAAATTCAGCTTTTGGTTTAAGAACCAGATTTCAGACTTATCCATATGAATGAACACAATGAACGATGGTTTCCTTCGTCTGAAGAAATCAAAAGATCTCAAAAAATTTCTGGAATCAATCGATGTAAGCTACTTGTAAGCTTCTTCGAAGAAAATCTTTAGAAAACTCAGGAAACAACTAGACGAACATCATCAAACCATTTTCTAAAATCTTTTCTAAATGAAAATACAGTAAACACGTACTTCTTCATAAAAACAAAACATGAAATTTCTGTTGTTTGAAGAACAACCGTATCAATTTCTCAAACTTTTAAAATCGCATACAAATATGCAAACTGTCAGGCCCCGTGCTAATCACTCAAAGATAATAGCACAATTAAGCACATAATCACGGAAGCGTAAAAACGGGCTTAAAAATTTTTCGAAATATAATTTGGCCTGAACTTAAAACATCATTCAAAATATTCATAATCAAAATAAGAGTTAACTCAAACTCCCAAAATCAGGTAACAACAATATTCAATTCAAAATACAGATCCCCAAATACAATAAAACACAGGGCATCCCCCGGTTCAATACATATCATACATAGACTGGGACTCAAGAAAACGGGGATCGACCAGCTGAACCTCCACTCTGTCCAGCTTGGTTACCTGAAGATCCTGCAAATGGGTAACACAGAACCAAACAACACAGAGCAGGAAAACAAATACGAGGTCAAGCCTCAGTATGAAGAGCTATCAAAACAGCTAATCATGCAACATGCCATAATCGATGCTATGAAATGCATGAGGGCTATCAAAGATCGGATAGCTAGACCAGCGTATCAAATGGCAAATCAAATCTCTCGAGCCTATATACCACGCAAAGCAAGTCAGCCGGTGGAAATCATCGGTCCGTGATCTTCAGGGTTCGTCAATCCATCACAGCTCGGTGGTCTTCAGACACAACAAATCAGTCGGTCACCACTCCGATGATAGCGTTGGACTTTTCAGGCACGACAAATCAGTCGGCCAGTCACAACGTGGCTCTCAAACAGGTCATCATATCAATCTGTCAATCAGGCTCAAGATGTATGCATGTATGCCAATTCAATACTCAATTCAAATGCATACAATTCAATACGTGAAAACAGAATGTAAACTCAATCAATTCAACATGCTGTATCACGTAATTCACATAATCATATCATCAAGTCTCACAACATCAATTACAGCCATGTTCACGCTAAAGCTGCTAAATCTGCTCAAATCGTACCTTCAACGACTGAATTCTACCTCAACAGATTCTTGCAAAGGCACGGTACAACCACTGAAGCAACTCAGCCTCTTCCTGCTTTCGAAAATCCCAGCAGATACCTCCTGCGAACTCAAATCTGTCACAGGGCCTCACATATAAGCTTAATTCTAGTTCAAATCTAAACTTCTAAGCATCATAGCCTACGGTCAGAACCTTGCTCTAGTTCTACAAGTCTACCGAAGCTAGAAACAACAAGAGATGCTCACCCAGAAACTCAAACCAGCAGAAGAACCAACGAATTTCTCTGTACGAGGACACGGCAACTTCGCACTTCTTCTTCAACGTTGATTCAGGGCTTCAAATGGGTAGCAATCGAAAGAGCAACTCACAACGAATCCAGCGCCACCAAAATCACTCAAATCATCGGTGGAGAACGGCGGCAATCGACGAAATATAAGTCATGGTGAACAGTAGCTATTCGAGGGTTTGGATAAGGAGATAAGAAATATCGGGTTCAGAATAATTCTAAGTGTCGATCAACACTTCTATATATATAACCCTTGAATCCAACAGTTGTTGATCACAAAATATCCAGTCGACGTGAACAGTAGATATCTCACAGCAGATACCATCTTACTCTTTCGATAAAACCAGCTGCAACCACCAGTCGATACATTCTAAAAGGAACATCAAAAGGACACCGTTCCAACTAACTCAAACGACGTCGCAGAGCTTTACCAGCTGACAACAGATATCTCTTGCGAAACAACCAAAAGCTGGTAACAGATCTCTTCAAAAACCCATCAGCGACTGATCTCGCGAAATTACACAAAACGACGATGCGTCAACTAATCTAAACGATGTCGTAATGGTTACATAAGCATTGCTGTCAACAGCTGGTCACCCAGTCGCAATAATCAAAATGCAGCGTTTCAACTTATTCAAACGACGTCGCTTCTCATCATTCTCGTATTTGAGCGCCTGCTGCCAGCAGCAACCATTCTAAGCACAACTACTGCCAGCAGATAACAACGCGTCATGCCTACGTCATCTCTACTGATTCAAAATCCACCAGCTGAGAGCTACAGTACCGTTGAACCCGTGTTGACTTCCTAAATTTGCTACGACTGGTGTCTAAACAATAGCGCAACGTTTGAATTACAATAGGGAATCAGATTTCACGCGCAAAACCTTCAAAATTCATGAGATAAATCCCAAATCAATTCGATTAATCACAAACTAAAAGTCTGATTCCTCACATTCTCCCCACCTTAAGAGATTTCGTCCTCGAAATCAAGGCGAACTCAGGGAAAATCAATCAAACAATCAGAATACGAAACAGAAATTCATCTAATTCAAACCCAAGAGTTCAAGATAACTGGGCAATCACAAACGACAACTAGGGAAAAACATAACCAGAAACCAAAATCTAATACAATATCTACTCAAACAGATGCGGCCACTCGCTCTGCATCTTCTCTTCCGGTTCCCAAGTTGCTTCTTCTTTGCCATGCTTGCTCCATTGGATCATCACCATCGGAACTACTTTGTTCCTCAGCTGCTTCTCCTTCCTATCCAGAATCTGAACTGGATATTCAACATAACTCAAGGCAGAATCCAGCTCAACTTCGTCGGTTCTCAACACATGGGACGGATCTGGCTCATATTTCCTCAACATTGACACATGAAAGAAATCATGCATCGCTGCCAGTTCATCAGACAGTCTCAGTCGATAAGCCAACTATCCAATACGCTCGATAATCTCAAAGGGACCAACGAATCTAGGAGCTAATTTTCCTTTAA
>KV004580.1:1040-32520 GCA_001598015.1 Dorcoceras hygrometricum
GACCATTCCTGCAACTGGTTTTTCCTGCGTCTGGTTTGACTATTCCTGCGTTAAGTCAAAACGTTGTCGTGTCAACTTATTCAAACGACATCGTTTTTCTATCGCTAAACTTCAAGTCCCATCTGCTGGATTTAACTAATCCAAACGAAATCTTAAGGGTTACGTTAGCATTGCTTCCACCTGCTGGTTCTCCAGTCGCAACGCATTACTCAGAATCCCCTCGCTGCTGGTTCCAAAACGCAGCGTCTCAACTTAACGAAACGACGTCGCTCTACCTCTTCGCAAATGTCCGGACTTCACTCTTCTTTGTGTCGCGTCTGAATCAATCTTTGTAACGCAACGTCTGGTTTTTCGTTCCTTTGCAATCCAGTCGACTGGTATAAAATCTTGCGACTGGATTGATCTTCTGTCTTTGCGCTACTGCTTAAATCATCGTTGCGTCTGGATCTTTGCGACTGGTACTTCAGCTTGCGACTGGATGCACTTGCAGCTGGTTGTCCAGTCGTTGGGGTTTTTTTTTTTTTAAGTCTGAACTTTCGGGTTTTCACAGTAGCTAAGTATGCTAGACAGTTCTCTTCTACTGTCGTATTTCCCTCACGTTGTTGGTCATGATAGGGCAAAGAGGAATAAGTCTTCGGAAGGCTTGAGGTCAGATTTATTTCATCTGGTGATAGCTGGTTCTCCGTATTCTTACTCTGAGGCTGCGGATAGAGCAATCGAGATTGAAGAATGTATTTTGAACGAAAAATCTAGTGTTCAGCCGCAAGCTGGACAAGGTTTTTATCCCGTACCTGAAGGGATGTATTCTTTCATACTCCTCCGATGTCGCAATCATCGAGTCACCAGAGATTTAATTCTAGAGAAAAGCAGTTCAAGAAGAAATCAAGTTCTAGTTATTCTGGTTCTGATAGCTCTAGAGGAGGTAGCTCTAGAGCATAGTTTTTTGGTCAATGAAGAGGTAGGCATTTTACTTCGCAGTGTCTTGGAGTTCAGGGAGCTTGCCGTATTTGTGGGAAGGTTGGACATTTTTTTGCGAGAGTCTGTCCATTCTGGGGACAACGTCAGAATCTATCGCAGCAGCAGATCGGTTGGAGGTTCTTTGCAGAGTTCGTATCACACTGCTCAACCCCAGAGATCAGGATTTCAGCAGTCGGAGGTGTCTAGATTCAGAGGACCTCCTCAATCTCAGCACTCTGGACATCAACGGGCTCAGGTGAATGCCTTGAGAAGGGATCAAGATGATGATATGCTCGGAGGAGATATTGCAGGTACTTAATTTTAATTGTCTTTCATAAAATTTGTTTGACACAGGACCTTCACATTAGATTATTTTCTGAGCTGGTTGTGCATGAGTGTTGGTTTATTTTACCCCACAGTGTGATTTTATGTTTGTTGATACCCCGCTGGTGAGAGCTTAGTGTCCCTTGAGGTAGTGCTGGATTTTTTGCTAAGTTGGATGAGTTCGCGCTGTTGACGAGTTGGTTTTCGTTGGAGATATTCAACTGTTGTCGCTAGAGAACTAGAGGCTCATGATTTAAGTTCGGTGCGAATCCCCTGAACAGGACTAGAATTGAGTGATATCCCGATTTTCCGAGAGTTCCCTGAAGTTTCCAGATGAGATTCCTGGATTTGTGGCGAGAGATTGATTCATCACTGAGTTGGTGCTAGAAGCTGACCCGATTTGGTGAGTTCTGTATCGGTTGGCACCAGCTTAGCTAAAGTAACTCATGGACCAGCTGTGTGATCTACTTGAGAAGAGTTCTTGGATGAGTATGTTGCTTTGGAGAAGTTCAAAATGAAGGGTAAGTTGCTCCAAGATTCATCGGTCTATTTGAAGATTTTTGAGCGGATTGGATTCTTGGCATACATATTGTAGTTATTGAATGAGTTTTCGTCAATGCATGATGTATTTCATTTGTCAATTCTGAGAAAGTATGAGCCAAATCCTTTCCAGGTGCTAAGAACCGATGAAGTAGAACTGGTTTAGACCCTGAGCCACAGTAATTACCGAGTGAGGATTCTAAGAAAGAATTTTTTGAGGAATAAGACAGTACCTTTGGTTATGGTATAGTGGGGTTAGAATGGAAGAGGAGAGGCTAACTGAGAATTCGAATCCCATATTGGAAAAGAGAGTGTCCTCACCGATGTGAGTACTGATGTCTTCCTGTCAGGCCCCGTGCTAATTACTAACAATTAACACATAATAAGCGCATAAACACGGAAGCATAAAATCAGGGCTTAAAAATTTTTCGAAATACAATGGGCCTGAACTTCAAATCATACATTCAAAATTTTCAATACTCAAATATGAGTTGACTCAAACTCAAATGCAACAAGTAACAACAAAATATCAAATCAAATACAGATCCCCAATACATGATAACACGGGGCATCCCCCGGTTCAATACATATCATATATAGACTGGGACTCAGGGACGCGGGGATCGACCAGCTGAACTTCCGCTCTGCCCAGCATGGTTACCTGAAGCTCCTGCAAATGGTCAACGCAGACCCAAACAAGACAAAAGCAGGAAACAAGTACGAGGTCAAGCCTCAGTACGAAGAGCTATCAAAGCAGATAAACATGCAACATGCTATAAAACAATGCTATGAATGCATGAGGCTGTCAAAGGAAATCAGTCAGCTAGGCTGGTGAAACAACCAGCAAATCATATCATGTCGCCTCTATACCACGGTCTATCAACCGGGAAATCATCGGTCCGTGATCATCGGGGCCCGTCAGCCCATCACAGCTCGGTGGTAGACACTCGTATCCGGTAGTCACCGCTACGACGATAGCGTTGGACTTTTCGGGCACGACCCAACAGTCGGCCAGTCACAACGTGGCACCCAATCAGGTTATCAAATCAAATCTGTAAATCAGGCTCAAGATGTATGCATGAATGCCATTCAATATCCATGCTAAATGCATACAATTTATAATACGTGAAGCAAAACATAACTCAATCAATTCCATCATCTAAATTCACGTAAGCCACATAACAGCAGTTCACAACATCGAAAAACTAGACATGTTCACGCTCAAGCTGCTAAGGGCTACTCAAAGGTAGCTAATATCTTAGCTCAGATCTAACATTATCTCTCAAATACCTACGGCCAGAGCTAGCCTCAAGCTCTAATCATCCACTCAGGTACTAACCTCAAGAAAACAAAGCTCAATCAACAAGAAAACTCACCCAAAAGATGGAAACGCATGGCGCAACTTACTGCTCAACTCAGCAGCTTCGCGTTCTCGCCTCAGCTCAAAACAGCATCAAAGATTGGTAGGAAAAGAAAGGTCTTTTCAAGAGGTTTCCAACGCTACCAAGAACTCGAAAAACGGAGGTCGGAATCAACGGGAAATGGCGATAGAAAGTGACGGTGAACAGTAGCTATTTCGAGGGTTTCGAGTTTGAGGATAAGAAATATCAGGTCTGGAATGCTCTAAGTGTAACTTAACACTTATCTTTATATCCTCTACTCAATAAGCTACAAAGCAAGTGAAACACCGACAAAAACAGAGTCCTACAACTCAAAATATCGCAAAACAGATCCCTCGCACAATAACAATGACCACCAGATTCATGCGATTCAATAATTCTTGCGTAAAAGCCAAAACGACCGCGTTTAAGCACTACCAGATCCCAGCGCTCAACGCAACGCTTCAAGCCAAAACGACAGCGTTTAACTAGAACAGATCCCAGCGCCAAAACACGCGCAAAACGCAAGACAGATCTCAGCGCTAAAACACGAAACGACGTCGCAGGCTAAACAAATCTTAGCGCTTAACGGAAATAGATCTCATGCTAAAAGCAACAGATCTCAGCGCTCCATACGTTGCTCTCGCGCGCAAGTCCAAAACGACGGCGTATGAACAAAAACAGATTCCACGCCTGCGCACATCAGATGTCAACGCTTCTCGTTGACCAACTCGTGAAATCTTCTTACGTCAGCAGATCTCTCACGCTGAACAGATCTCACGATCCAGCTTCCTCTAATTCGTACAGCTTTCACCAAAACGCAGCGTTTACTCTTCTTTTCGAGACAAAACACGCAACTCTAAGGGAAAAACAGATCTCAATCAAATTCACTCTAAATCTCAACATTTCTCGACCAGATTTCACCCGAAAAACACAAAACTAAAATCTGGACAATCCCAACTAGAGATCTGGATATTTTCCAAATCAGATTTTACCAAAATTCGAAATTCCAGAAATCTAAATTCTTAATTCTCGTGACTAATCTAACTCAAAATCCGATTAATCACTAATTAGAAATCCGAATCCTCACATTCTCCCCACCTTAAGAGATTTCGTCCTCGAAATCAAAGACAAACCAAGGCAGAAACAATCAAATCATGCAAATCAGCACAACCAACTCATCAATCTCAAAGCAAAACCAGAAATTTACCTGGAAATTCTGCACGATTAGTGCTCAAACAGATGAGGCCAATCCTGTCTCATCTTCTCTTCCACTTCCCAGGTTGCTTCTTCTCGGCCATGCTTGCTCCATTGGACCATCACCAACGGAATTACCTTGTTCCTCAGCTGTTTCTCCTTCCTATCCAAGATCTGCACTGGATACTCAACATAACCCCAGTCGCAACATCTCAAACGACGGCATTTCATGCCCTGCGCTACTAAAACAAGCTACGACTGTTTTTGCCACCGACCAGCTTTCGCCTCAAAACTCAAAAACACGAAAGCATCCAGAATTGCTCAATACACGAAAAGGAACCCGAAAATGCAACACAAAACAGAGATCTAAACCACAAAATCTCTTACCAGCCACCGCTGAAATCCATCACCACTGCTTGCAACATATCCTCTAAGGTCTGGATAGTCCGCTCAGACTGTCCGTCTGTCTGTGGGTGATAGGCTGTGCTCATCGCCAATCTCGAACCCATTGCTGCTTGCAGACTCTTCCAAAAGCGAGAAGTGAACCTCGGATCTCTGTCAGACACTATTGAAACCGGAACTCCATGCAATCTAACCACATGGTCGATGTACAATTTCGCCATCTTCTTCATCGAACACCTCACATCATAGGGAATGAAATGGGCTGAATTCGAAATTCTATCAATCACAACCCAAATCGCATCGCATCCCCTACTCGATCGAGGTAGATGAGTCACGAAATCCATGGCGATGTGCTCCCAATTCCATTGGGGCACCTCCAAGCTCTGCAACAATCCACCAGGTCTCATTCTATCGGCCTTGACCTGTTGGCAATTCAAACATCTAGCAACAAAAGCCGAAATGTCGCTCTTCATACCTGCCCACCAGTAGTGTGACTTCAAGGCATGGTACATCTTCCTTTCGCCTGGATGCACATTGTACCGGCTACAATGCTCTTCATTCAAGAGGGTCTCTTTCAAATCAATCAGGTTCGGAACTACTAATCTCCCTCTGAATCTCAAACATCCATCAGAAGCAACAGAAAAATCATCTGATTGACCTGACTGCGCCTTAATCCTCAACTCATGGATATAGGGGTCGGTCCTCTGCGCCTCCCTGATGTTCATCACAATCTGCGGTTCCACCTGAAGAGACAAAACGAAGAAATACTGATCACCCGGCTGGAAACGCCAACCAGAAGTACTCAACTCCTAATGAACTTTCGAAATACTCAAGGATGCTAACATATCAGGCTGGGTCTTTCGACTTAGAGTGTCTGCTACCAAGTTCACTCGCCCAGGCTGATACTGAATCTCACAGTCAAAGTCCTTAAGCAATTCCATCCAGCGTCGTTGCCTCATGTTCAAATCTGACTACGTGAAGATATATTTCAGGATCTTGTGGTCGGTGTACACCACAAATTCTTCACCATAGAGATAATGCCGCCAAATCTTCAAGGCAAACACTATCGCAGCCAACTCCAAATCATGAACCGGGTACCTCATCTCGTGAGGCTTCAACTATCGAGACGCATATGCAATCACGTACCCGTTCTGCATCAGAACACACCCTAAACCATTCAGAGAAGCATCGGAGCACACCACGAAACCTCCAGATCCATACGGTAGGGCCAAGACAGAAGCAGTAGTAAACTTCTCCTTCAGCGTCTGAAAACTGTACTCGCACTCATCAGTCCATACAAATCTCTTATCTTTCTGAGTCAACTGCGTCATAGGCCTGGCTATCGAAGAAAACTTCTCGATGAAACGCCTATAGTAGCCGGCCAACCCCAAGAAAATACGGATCTCTGAAACGTTTCGAGGTCTCTCCCAGTTAAGCACTGCTTCGACCTTGCTCGGATCTACAGAAATCCCTTGTGCCTAAATAACATGACCCAAGGAGATAATCCTATCAAGCCAAAATTCGCACTTGCTGAACTTGGCATAGAGCTGCGATCTCTCAATCTCTGCAATACTAGACTCAGGTGCTCCTTGTGCTCTCTCTTGCTCCTCGAGTACACCAAGATGTCATCTATGAAGAAGATTACGAACCGATCGATATACTCGCTGAAGACGCGATTCATCAAATCCATAAAGACAGCGGGAGCATTCGTCAATCCAAACGGCATGACAAGAAACTCAAAATGCCCATATCGAGTCCGGAAGGCTGTCTTTGCCACATCAGCGTCTCTAATTCGCAACTGGTGATAACCAGAGTGCAAATCAATCTTCGAGTAAACAACCGATCCCTGCAACTGATCGAACAAGTCATCAATCCTCGGCAAAGGATACTTGTTTTTCACCGTTGCTTTATTCAACTGTCTAAAGTCCACACACATCCTCATAGTGCCATGTTTCTTTTTCACAAATAGAATCGGAGCTCCCCAAGGCGACATGCTCGGTCGGATGAAGCCTTTCTCTAAGAGATCACTCAACTGTTCCTTCAGCTCTTTCAACTCTGCGGGCGCAAACCGGTAAGGAGCTCTAGAAATCGGGGCGGTACCGGGCACCAACTAAATACTGAAGTCGATCTCGCGTCGAGGAGGAAATCCAGGAATCTCATCTGGAAACACGTCGGGAAACTCTCGAACGACGGGGATGTCGTGCAACTCTAGTCGCTGCTCCTGGAAACTATCAAGTGCGTAGATCATGAATCCTGCATTACCTAGCGATAGCAGGCTAAACATCTCCATAGCAGACACTAGGGGAATCTTCGACCTCGAATCCGTGCCGTAGAAATCCCACCTCTCACCCGTATCAGGGCGAAATCTCACCACACCATGGAAGCAATCAACGGTAGCCTTATAGCTAGATAATACGTCCACTCCCAAAATGCAGTCAAAATCTCTAATCCCCAACACAATCAAATTGGTCACCAAAACATGCTCATCAAACCTAATCAGGCAATCTACCACTACCTCTCGGGACAACAGATCCACACCAGCAGGAGTAGACACGAAACAACATCACACAGTGGGGAAGAACTCAACCCACGCTCAAACACAAACATCTCAGATATGAAAGAGTGTGATGCACCAGTGTCAAACAAAACTCTCGCAGGATAATCATAAATAGAGCATGTACCTCTAATCACCATGCCCGGCGTCTCCTCAGCCTGGTCCAACGACAAGGCGTTCTCCTGCGCCTGTTGGGGAATTTGAAACGAGGGTCGGGAAGGTCCTCCAAAACGTGACGGCTCATGAGGCTGAAAACCAGATCGCTGGGACTGAGCAAAAGGCTGTTGTCGCTGCGAAGAACCACTAGCGGAACCCTGCTGCGACTGACCAGTAGATCGCTCTCCAAATGTCCCGGCTGACCACATAGATGGCAAAGTCCTAGGACTCGTCGACACTGCGAAGTCTCATGTCTCCCTCCGCACTGACTACAGAATCCGCCTCCAGAACCGCTACCAGAACCATTGCTAGAACCAGAGCTCACGGAACCAGAAGAACTCGAATGGCCCTTCTTCTTGAATTGCTTCCCTCGAGGTCTGAACTGCTGGCGACTCGACTACTGTGACCCCTGAGGAGACTGATACGACTGCGACACCGCCTGAGCTGGTTGAGAAGCACGTCCAGACGTCTGATGTATCGGAGCCTCAGGATCCATCAAACTCTCCTCGATGTCAACCGCATTGTTCACAGCTTCCATAAAGGTCGCCGGGGACCCAGACAGCACCATCCGGTAAAGGTCAGGTCTCAAGCCCTTCAAGAACTTGTTCCTCTTCGTTCGCTCTTGGTTCGCCACAGCTGGCATGTACACTAGAAGCGCAGAAAACCGCCTCGCATACTCGGCCACACGCATATCACCCTGCTTCAGGTTATCAAACTCACGCTCTCGGCTGGCGAAATAGGACTCTGGAGTGTATTCACGTCGAAAAGCCTCACAGAAAGCATCCCAAGAGAGCACCGTCCCACTATCTCGAAGCATCCTAGAAGTACTCCTCCACCAGCGCTGTGCATCATCTCGCAGCTGCAGCACAGCCAACTTCAATCTCTTTTCCAGAGCGTACTCCAAGATATCAAATAACTCCTCCATTTGAACAAGCCACGCCTCAGCCCTAGCACCACCCTCAGTACCGGCCAACGTCGGTGGGTTCGTCCGCTGAAATCGGGCTAAGACCAACTCCATTCCACCTATCTGCCTAGTGACGTCCTCTACCTGAGCGTCGTCATCACTACCTGCTCTAGATTCCTCCATGGAACGTCTAGTCCTCCTACCCCCTCCTCGTCTCGGCGGCATCTAAACAAGCCTAGAGGTAAGATCTCACAGCAGATAGAATAACAAGACAGATAATAGATCACATAAGTCACAGAGGCCAATCAAAATCAAATCAAAACTCTGTGCCTAGACTCGAGTGTGATCAAAAGAAATCGAGCTTATCCCAGTTTAAGCTCTGATACCAAAAATGTCAAGCCCCGTGCTAATTACTAACAATTAACACATAATAAGCGCATAAACACGGAAGCTTAAAATCAGGGCTTAAAAATTTTTCGAAATACAATGGGCCTGAACTTCAAATCATACATTCAAAATATTCAATACTCAAATATGAGTTGACTCAAACTCAAATGCAAAAAGTAACAACAAAATATCAAATCAAATACAGATCCCCAATACATGATAACATGGGGCATCCCCCGGTTCACTACATATCATATATAGACTGGGACTCAGGGACGCGGGGATCGACCAGCTGAACTTCCGCTCTGCCCAGCTTGGTTACCTGAAGCTACTGCAAATGGGCAACGCAGATCCAAACAAGACAAAAGCAGGAAACAAATACGAGGTCAAGCCTCAGTACGAAGAGCTATCAAAGAAGATAAACATGAAACATGCTATAAAACAATGCTATGAATGCATGAGACTGTCAAAGGAAATCAGTCAGCTAGGTTGGTGCAACAACCAGCAAATCATATCATGTCGCCTCTATACCACGGTCTATCAACCGGGAAATCATCGGTCCGTGATCATCGGGGCCCGTCAGCCAATCATAGCTCGGCGGTAGACACTCGTATCCGGTAGTCACCGCTCCGACGATAGCGTTGGACTTTTCGGTCACGACCCAACAGTCGGCCAGTCACAACGTGGCACCCAATCAGGTTATCAAATCAAATCTGTAATTCAGGCTCAAGATGTATGCATGAATGCCATTCAATATCCATGCTAAATGCATACAATTTATAATACGTGAAGCAAAACATAACTCAATCAATTCCATCATCTAAATTCACGTAAGCCACATAACAGTAGTTAACAACATCGAAAAATAGACATGTTCACGCTCAAGCTGCTAAGGGCTACTCAAATCGTACCTTTCTTCTTCAATTTACCTAACAGAACTCAAAAAGGCACGGCCAGCAACAATTCAAGCGTACTGCCCTTGAATCTTCCACGGCAAAGCGCAACCCAAAAATCCTGGAAACTGAATCTGTACAAGGTAGCAAATATCTTAGCTCAGATCTAACATTCTCTCTCAAATACCTACGGCCAGAGCTAGCCTCAAGCTCTAAGCATCCACGCATGTACTAACCGCAAGAAAACAAAGCTCAATCAACAAGAAAACTCACCCAAAAGATGGAAACGCACGGCGCAACATACTGCTAAACTCAGCAGCTTCGCGTTCTCGCCTCAGCTCAAAACAGCCTCCAAGATTGGTAGGAAAAGAAATGTCTTTTCAAGAGGTTTCCAACACTACCAAGAACTCGAAAAACGGATGTCGGAATCAACGGGAAATGGCGATAGAAAGTGACGGTGAACAGTAGCTATTTCGAGGGTTTCGAGTTTGAGGATAAGAAATATCAGGTCTGGAATGCTCTAAGTGTAACTCAACACTTATATTTATATCCTCTACTCAATAAGCTACAAAGAAAGTCAAACACCGACAAAAACAGAGTCCTACAACTCAAAATATCGCAAAACAGATCCCTCGCACAATAACAATGGCCACCAGATTCATGCGATTCAATAATTCTTGCGTAAAAGCCAAAACGACCGCGTTTAAGCACTACCAGATCCCAGCGCTCAACGCAACGCTTCAAGCCAAAACGACAGCGTTTAACTAGAACAGATCCCAGCGCCAAAACACGCGCAAAACACAAGACAGATCTCAGCGCTAAAACACGAAACGACGTCGCAGGCTAAACAGATCTTAGCGCTTAACGGAAACAGATCTCATGCTAAAAGCAACAGATCTCAGCGCTCCATACGTTGCTCTCGCGCGCAAGTCCAAAACGACGGTGTATGAACAAAAACAGATTCCACGCCTGCGCACATCAGATGTCAACGCTTCTCGTTGACCAGCTCGTGAAATCTGCTTACGTCAGCAGATCTCTCACGCTGAACAGATCTCATGATCCAGCTTCCTTTAATTCGAACAGCTTTCACCAAAACGCAGCGTTTACTCTTCTTTTCGTGACAAAACACGCAACTCTAAGGGAAAAACAGATCTCAATCAAATTCACTCTAAATCTCAACATTTCTCGACCATATTTCACCCGAAAAACACAAAACTAAAATCTGGACAATCCCAACTAGAGATCTGGATATTTTCCAAATCAGATTTCACCAAAATTCGAAATTCCATAAATCTAAATTCTTAATTCTCGTGACTAATCTAACTCAAAATCCGATTAATCACTAATTAGAAATCTGAATCCTCACACTTCCATACATGCTGATGTTTTCTGCTGTGATCTGTTTCGGAGATCTGATTGTTCTTCGATTTCGAGGATGAAATCTTCTTTTTAGTGGTGGAAATGTTAGGACTGTGATTCTCCAAGGTAATTAGTGTTATAATCTGAGCAAATTAGAGGAATACTAATTGAGATTAGCAGTTAATATGCACGTGTGTCCGTGAAGATCAGCTTAGGCGTGATCTAGTCAGGTTTCTCCTTGCCAATCTGTGTTGTAAAGTATAAGCTAGGGCTGCTTGTGTGAGCTGGTATAAGGTACGTTAGGACCAGCTTAGAGTTATGAAGCATGGTTAAGATCAGCAGCGTGAGCTGATGTGTGCTAGCAGGCGAAAATTGTTGTGAGCTGATAGCTCTAAGTGTTTAGAATCGCCAAAACTGATTTAGGACTAGGCGTGCTGATGTGTTGCGTGTTGGTTGCCGCGAGCTGTGCACTGGTCGGTCAGAGCTGAGTTGCTTCGCTAATCTGTGCTGTGTTGGCCAATAGAGTTGAGGAGTCTGCCAGAGTTGGTCAGTGGCTAAGCTGTTAGCATACTTTAGAGAGTACCGTGCTATTCCCGGAAAATATAGAGGTGAGTTGAAGTTCTGAATTGGATCAGCATAGACGGGCTGACTGGAGTGTGTCAGGTTAGACGTCATTTATTGATGCTGTTCTATTGCAGTGTGTAGATTCGGTGAGAAACCGAATGGAGATTCAGGTTAGAGTGGTGCAGGGTATACGCAAGATGTTCTGGAAGCAATGAGCAGCGTAGCTGAGCTGAGCATGCGTGAACTGGCCTGAAACTATGATAGCTGAAGTTGGATTTTAGTTTTGAGTCGTAGCTGGATTTCAGCTTTGGTAGTGAGACAGTGCTCTGAGCTGAGCAGTGAGATCTGAGCGCGTGACTGGCTGTTGGTGAAGAACAGCTTAGGTTATGAGCTGAACGGTGAAGCTTTGCAGATATGTGTGATGCTGTGCTGGACTGCCCCATAAGCTGGATGAGAACACTGTAAACTGATATGTTTAAGGGTGATGTTTTGAATACTGCGAGCTGGTCCAAAGTAAAGTAGTGTGGGTTGTTTGATTTGGACCAGGAATGGTGAAACTGTCACGTAAGGACTAGAATTTGTTCAGCTGTGCAGAGTTTGTGAGCTGAACCAAGTTGCTATTATGAGTGTGGGTTCAGATTGAGGCCTAAGCTGATAGCTTATCGTGAAGCAGAGTAATCCAGATTCAGATTAGGGACTTGTCTAATGTCCCGAACTTAGTTGACAGATCACGGGTAGTGCATGAGCTATTAGAAGTTATCATCCTGGTCGAAGGCTGATTGAGACGTACATCTTGGAGAGAATTGTTAGTAAGGATCACTATGCGACCTGAGCTGACCATCGTATGCTGAATAGAGCATCATGAGCTGAGAGATGCGGACTGTACTGGAGACCATGAGCTAAGATGAATTCTCTGAGCTAGTCTGAGCGTGCGAACTGAGCTGGACAGCGAAAGCTGATAGTTGCACGAGATGTGATCTATAAGAGTGATTTGTCTGGTAGCATGATCTATCGGGGCCGTGATCTGTTGGTGCAAAAACTGAGTTGTGTCTTCGTGCCTAAGCTGGAACAGTGTCAGGGTCTGAGCTGACTGAAGACACTGTAGATGAGACCTGATCTGCGAGAGTGATATGAGCTGAGTTGTGAGGTCTGATCTGGGTATAAGAACTATCCTGAATAGCCGAGCTGAATTGTTGTGCGTTCTAAGCTGCATGCGCAAGCTGATACAGTTCATAGGTCTGGCCTGATCTAAAGGCACTGTAGATCAGACCTGATCTAAAGGCACTGTATATCAGACCTGAGAAAACTAAGTGGTATATATATTTGACCCTTGACAAACACTTAGTAATTTTACACCTCACGATACTTATCTTCTCTCGATAGTATCTCTTTGGAAACCCTCGTTAGCACTATTCATATCTTCTTCTTCCGATTATCGGAGTTTGCCGACCGGTTTTGAGCAAGGGTGCTACTGCTAGAAGCATCTGTTCGAGATCTTTAACCTCTTACCATTTTGGAGGCCGATAGCGATCGGAATAGAGAAGTTGACGAGAAGTTTAAATGTTCGACTTTTAGCACTTTTCGGCTGAGTTGAGTTTCGTTTGAGATAACTGAAGCTTTTAGTGTTGATTTTGGCCCTTGGATATCTTTATTTGGGCTTGGTTTGAGCTTAGCGGTAGAGTTTGAGCTGGCCGAACTTTGAGTTTTAGGTTGTGAGCTTTTGAACGTGAATCTGTGTTGATTCTCGTAGATGTTTTGCAGATCCGTAGCTCTCTCGTGTTTTTGACCTGTGTTGGTGGCCCTGAGCTATTGGCCGAGAGCTAGGGTTTGGGCAGCGAGCTTGCTGTTTCAACCGTGATCTTGGATTGAGGCTCTGTGGTAGGATTTGAGAAAAGGTACGAATTGAGCTTGTATTTACAGCTTTGAGATGAGCATGAGATCATATTGAGTTTGAGTTGTTTACGTGCTGAGTTGTCGTAACTGATTTGCGTGTGCTGAGTATTATGCTATTGTGTTTGTGGTTGTGAGCGGAGTCCCTCAGCCTAGTATCACATGGTTGATCCTGAGTTGTGCTGTTTTTACATGTGTGTGAATTGATACAGCTATTTTGATTTAGTTGTTCTGTGATATATTGAATACTTTTCATATATTTATTGGCATTGCATACATGCATCCTTATTGAGCCTGAATTTCCTTGAGACCGAATGCATCCCTGAGTTGGGATTGGCTGACTGAGTTGTCGTGCCTTGAGATTTATTGCATCCCTGAGTTGGGATTGGACGACTGAGTTGTCATGCCTTGAGATTTACTGCATCACTGAGTTGTGATGGGCCGACTGAGTTGTCGTGCCAGAGAATCCAACACTTTCATTGAGTTGTGATTTCCAGCTGATTTGCTGAGTTTGGGTTCCAATGATTTATCGAGATATTGATTGCCAGCGGAGGTCGCTGTGCCTTGATTGCCCATGATTCTTGACTGTCCTCATGCATGACACGACATGATATGTTGCATGTGTATCTGATAGCTGTTGTACGTTGCTCTTTACTGAGTTTTGACATCGTTTCTTTCCTTTTGGTGCTGCTTTGGTCGTGTGTTTGACCATTGCAGGAGTTTCAGGTAGGTCAACTGGACTGAGAGATGTGTCGGCTGGTGAAGCCCCTTAGGCGAGTTTGATTTCCCAGTTATGTATATTTTATATGCAGTCCTTACCAGGAAATTCCCTATGTACCTGTGTTGTTGGATTTTAACTGTGGATTGAATATATATCTACGTTTGTGATTATATATATTTTCTGGATTGACTTTTGAGTTAAAGTCTGTATTTTGAGTATTAAGTACTTTGAATAATTATCTTTTAGTTCAGGGCGAAATGAAAAATTTTAATCACTTTTAAGCTTCTGCGTGTTCATGTGCCTTTTGACGTATTAAGAGCACCGAGCCTAACAACTGCAGATAAATTTTTAAATTTAGTACATCCAGCACATATCGGCAGGAAGCTTCAACCAAGAAAGTTCCTTAATGCTGAGCAGCAGCTCTCGTCTTTCCCAGAGCTTCAGCCAAGAAATTCCAAAGTTAGCTAATCACACCAGCTTTATTTGAAGGTAAAAACACAAGAACAAGCAAGAGACTATCCAAAGAGGGCTATGTTAGTGACCAATTAAATGAATTGAAGGAGATAGGCCAGGCAAGGAAGAAAGATCGAGCGAGGAATGTAGAAAGCTTGCAACGATTTTTCCCAAATGTCATGCTCAAACAACAATGGATTGAACAAAACTGTTGTCGTTGGCTTTTAAAACACGCTCAACGACAACGGTTGTTATGAAACTGTTGTCGTTTCCCGACATCATTTAAAAAAAAAGGCTCAATGCGGCTTTAACAAAACCATTGTCGTTGCATCAAAAACAATTTCATATGACATCTATTTTTTTAATAACCGTTGTCATTTTGGTAGAAAACGCGCTCATCAACAATGGATTTCACCAAAACCATTGTTGTAAAGAAAAATACAACGGTTCTTTATAAACCCGTTGTCTAGCACGTTGTTAAAGACCTATTTTACATTAGTGATACTCACATATGAATGCATCAGATAAAAACGAATGCGATGCTCCTGTGTCAAATAAACCTCGTGTAGGAAAATTGAAAATAGAGCAAGTACCTGAAATCACACCTCCGAGAGCATCCTCAGCTTGCTCCCTCGTCATTGCATTCACCTAAGCTTGCTGGGGGTCCTGATAATTGAGATTGATAAGGCACTCTGAACCGTGACACACTAGGATGTTGAAAAGATCCTCTATACTACGGCACACCCGACCGCTGCAGCTGCACAGGAGAACCATCCTCGAGACGTGTCAGGCTCGGTTCTCATAAACAGGAAATAAGCACGTAATTAACGCAAAAATACGGAAGTTTAAAAAGTGGTTAAAATTTTTCTTTGGCCTGAACAGAAATATATAATATAAAATACGTACATACTCAAAATATTAACTTTGAATCAAAAGTCAACAGTAAGAAACTTCAACCACAACGTACATATATATATTTATATATATATTCTTGGCGCAGCGACGGATCCGGATCCCACTCCCGGGGCGCAGCGGAAGAATTAAAATTTTGGAGCCCAGGAACGGTCAATACACCTGTAAAAACATTAATAAACATACATAAGATGTTTAGAATGGTACCTTGCTGGCGTTTAGGTGCCTGGCTCCGACCAATTTCACGAGGAAAATGGTACTTCAACGGTTGGCTGTTTTGGCCTCCTAATCCGGTCCACGACCGGAATCCCAGTTCCTTCGCTGGTCTGCACTAGAAAACTCGATGAAGATTTCACGGGCGGAATCTCCTCGCTGGAACGGTCTGAACGAGATTTCCGACGGCGGCGACGTAGGCAACGGGGGCGGCGGCGGGAGGCGACGGCGGCGGCAGGGGAGGAGAGGAGAGGAGAGGAAAGAAAAAATATAAGCTGAAAAGCTTTTGGTAAGCCTCTATTTATAGATTTTTACATGGGCTTGAACCAGCTTAATTGGCTCGGGTCGGGCCCAGACCCAGGTTGAACATTGGTTTCAAGTTCAGATCAGACCGATCTACACAGTTTACAAAACTGAGCATTCTGATGTGAAAACAATTTTTCGGACCACCTAATCCAAAATAGCAGTTTGGCCCCTATAAGCTTTAAGGATAGTCAAACTAGTCCAAAATTAGGGAAATTGCATTTTGACCCTATTTAATTTTAGGAAGTCGCACTTCCATCCTTCCTCCTACTATACTCAACAAATTGAGCTTAATTTCCGTACGGGAATTGAGAAACCAGTACTTGTGTGACCCTAAGTGGTTCAGGGATACAGCTAGCCGTGGGCTCACAACATTTGTGACTCCGAAACCATATTTTCGGACTAACCCATCGGATCATGGTAAAGCGTCTAGCAACATCGCCCCATGATCCCCTACGTACCACTGATAGTGCCTGCAAGAACCAGTCGGTCATGGTTAGCTTACAGTATAGTCCTTTCAACACAAATATCCCGATCAGATCAACGACCATTGGTATCGCTAGAGTATACAGCTAGCCGTGGGCTCACAACATTTGTGACTCCGAAACCATATTTTCGGACTAACCCATCGGATCATGGTAAAGCGTCTAGCAACATCGCCCCATGATCCCCTACGTACCACTGATAGTGCCTGCAAGAACCAGTCGGTCATGGTTAGCTTACAGTATAGTCCTTTCAACACAAATATCCCGATCAGATCAACGACCATTGGTATCGCTAGAGATCCAATAACCATGCGTACATATTGGAGATCAAATAGAGACATAGCGTGTGCTACTAGGCAAACCCATTTACCCAAAACACATCTAGTACTCTGGCCACATATTTGACACACTATTATATCCTCAGATAGCATAAGATATCCACGCACAAGGGCGAGCGGTGAATCCTCGACAACGAAGCATCGACTCCTACATGTATCGGGACCTCACCCAACCCCGCCACCTGATGACCCCAACTGAGTCGGTAAACGGGTCAAAGTGAGGCACCTATCATGTAGAGCCTCAATGACGTTTCGAGTAATAAGGGTTAATCTGTACAACCAAGACCTCGGACTTAATCCACTCGACAAATGGTAATCACTTGGAAAGTCCGAACGAGGGTAGTTTGATAGATCACCAGGTCACTATCCATCTGCATGCTCAGAACATCACAATGTTCCCTACCAATGAAACATGGTACTTCACATCGCAGATGCTAGTCTCAAACTCGGGCGACCTTATCCTCATTTTGACGGCCCAATCGACAGGAACGAGTTTAGAATACACAGTGACTATTAGATGTGTTTCATGATAGCCATTATATCCACTATCACTTCTAACATACACTATGGTGCATTCCAGGTCTTTATCCAACACAATTGTTAACATTATAAAATAATGACGATAAAGAATGCCATAAAAGAATACGAATTTCATAAATAAAGATCGTTTTACATAGAGTCAACAAGAACCCACACGCCAGAAGTTGGCTAGTTGGGCACCTACTCTTACATATATATATATGCATGCAATCCCAAATCAAATCAATAATAAACAACTACACAGGGCATCCCTTGGCAATGACTCGATATAGAATATATATATAACTAGGACACTAAACACCCACGGGGCTCCACCAGCTGACTCATCTCTCGGACCAGTTGATCTACATGAAAAACCTGTAAAGGCCAAACACACTGCCAAAGCAGCCCCAGTGGAAAACAAATGAGGTCCAACCTCAGTATGAAGAGCAATCATACAACAGCTACCAAATAAAATATGTAACATATGAGGTCGTGCGATGCATGAAGGGTACCAAGAAATCATCGAAGCTCAAAGAAATAGCTAAACATCTGACAATCGGACATAAGTGATCAACGGAACTCAAAGAAACAGTTAAACAGCTGACGATAAAACATAAGTGATCAACGGAACTCAAAGAAACAATAAACAACTGACGATCGAACAGAAGTGGGCACAGATCATTTGAGAGTGTGGTAGCTATCCACTCATCCCAATACGCAGTACCAGAAGCAAAGATAGATAAGCTCAGCCCGCTGGTGCCCCAAGATCATGAGAGCATGGTTGCTATCCACTCCTCTCATAGCGGCAAAACATCCAGAACAGCAGGGAGAAGAGGATCATGGCTGCTACCTGATCGTCCTCAAGTAACCCAACAGAACGCTTCTCTAGTATTAACAAAACAAAACATCATGTGGATAACAAGGGAGGAGCTCAATATGAAATCCGTGTATGAAAAGACAATAGTTTGCAACATACAACTATACAACATAAGTAAAACAACTTCATAATCACAAGAATGCATAAAATCAAACAGCTCAGGCTCTATCATGTGATACTAGGCTTAGCAACTCTGCTCACAGCTATAGACACGACGATATACTCAAATTAAACAGCACATCTACCCAACACACGCACAAATAACTACAGCAGCTCAGCACATAAACAACTCAGACACAACATGCATAACACAGCTAATAGAAGGTTACAGCAACACAGCATACACACGACCAGGCTACGGCAGCTCAGCCCACGACCACTATGTTCACATGTTTATTTCAAAGCTGTAAATACAAGCTCAATTTGTACCTTTGCATAGATCTTACCCAATACCTCTACCAAGCTCACGACAAAACCACAATAGAGGTTATATCTGAAATGAAGTTCAACTCGGTCGGAAATCGCGAAACACAGATCACTCAGCTTCTCTTTGATTTCCACAGTCCGGCCTCCTCACGACTTCAAACTTGTGCATTGTGTGGACTGTAATTAGTCGAGATGATTAATGACCTAATCTGTCCAGATAAGTGTAACTAATCGAGATTAGTCAGCTTAAGGAGTATCGGTTGAGATGGATCAGCCCGAACGCAAGCTGATCCTATGGTTCGTGCTAAGCTGATAGAGGAAGCTTATTTTGGTTCCAGTTTAGACCAGCATGAGTGCGAGCTGTTTGAGCGATCTGTGCAGATCTTAGGAGATTGAGCTGTTTCATGTTGCAGTTTCGATTAGCACGGGTGCGAGCGGGTTCAGTGGCCTGTGCTGATCTTAGAGGTGTAAACCTATTGGTGTCTCCTGGATAATTGTTCTAGTTTGGAGTACGCTGGATGTAGATAAGGATAGGTTCAGCTTAAAATCTTGTTGTGCAGTTACGCGAGCTGGATCAGATCGGGTTCAAGTTGAAAGATAAGCCATGTGATGTGTTAGCTACGCTGGGCACGTGAGCTGAGCTGTTACTACTGTAGCTTGAACCAGTCCAGTGCAACACTCTGATTGGATGTCAATTTTGGACGCAGCGTCACAAGCTGTTTTGATTGAACAGGCCGGCCAAACATGCAGCCCTAACCTCACGCATGAGCCACCGCCCAGCTCTTGTGCGACGCCCACTTCCCGGCTTTCGTACTCTCTGCTCCGGCCACCATTGCCGGAGCCCTGCTGGTTGGACCACCCCTAGATCCATCCGGTTTCAACGAGACCAGTAATGGCCCCGACCGAGGTCTACACTGCACGCACGATGGGTGATAAAAGGGCTGCTCTCCATGCGCGTCGCACCGCAAGATCGCCTCGACCAGCCATGGTTTATGCTCGAACCAGCCTACTTATTGACACCTAGGGACCACCATGAGACCACTAAGGACCACCCCCAAGCCCCTAAAACACACCTGAACCGAAGCATCACAAATTTGGATCGAGATTCACGTGGAAAAAATTATGGTGCATGCATGATCCAAAAGCAAGTATCATAGATCTCAGTAATCACATACAAATCGTGCCATCAATCATTAAAAACCAGTATAATATAGTTTAAATGGTGAGAAAAGAAGTTGATATCACATGCCTGGTTTGTAAAAGAGGTATATCTGCGAGTTTCCGACGTTGTAGACGCGAGATCTAGGCACAACCGAATTTGGATCACCAAGCTTGACCAATGGATGAATAATTTCGAAATTTTGAGTTATGGGGAGGAGGGGGACGACTGTTGTATCTAATGGAGGCTAGGTTTAGTGTTCGTTTGGAGTTGTGAAGGAATGGGATGAGACTAATGTGACCCCTATGAGTTTAATAAAAAATGAATAAAAAGACAGGTTTGTCCCTCTGATTAATTAAAAAGGTACTTAAAACTCATAATTGGGCTTTAAGATTAAATATTTTCGAAATCTAGGCCTCATATTTTAAAACACCTTAAAATTCAATAAAACAGCTCGTATAGGTGAAAAACGGGTTCCCCCCCAAAATAATCATAAAAGCTCAAATTTTCGGAACTCGTTGCTTAAAATAAAATAATTTAATTCTTAAAAATCTCAAATCATTTTCATTTCGGTCGGCCCTAATCTCGTCGACGCGTCTGTAACTCAAACAGGCTGAAAAACACACATGCATGCCACGCAACATAAAATAATAATTAAATCATATAAAATGGCATGTAATCATCTAAAAATATTATCCCCTAATCATGCACTCATTTCTACGTAGTCAGGAATTTCTAGGCGTTACAACTCTCCCCCCTTAAAGGATTTTCGTCCCCGAAATTGATTACGTACCAAATAACTCCGGGTAGCGAGTCCGCATATAGGACTCAGTCTCTCAGGTAGCTTCATCCTCCGAGTGATTCTGCAATCGGACCTTGACCATCGGAACTACGCTCTCTCAGTCTACGCTCCTCCCTACCTAAAATCTGCACTGGTCGCTCCTCATAAGATAAGTCTGGCTCCAACTGAAGTGGCTGGAAATCCAACACATGAGACGGATTCGGAACATACTTCCGTAGCATCGAGATGTGGAAGACATTATGCACTACTGATAAGCTGGGTGGTAACGCTACTCGATAGGCCAGAGTACCAACCCTCTCCAGAATCTCAAACGGCCCAATAAACCTCGGGCTAAGCTTGCCTCTCCGGCCAAAGCGCATCACGCCCTTCATGGACGATATCCTCACAAACACATGGTCTCCCACATATAGCTCCAGATCTCGTCGTCTCTGATCTGCATAACTCTTCTGATGACTCTGGGTTGTCCTCATCCTATCTCGAATCCTCGTCACAATGTCCGCCATCTGCTGTACTAACTCCGGCCATGTAAGCACTCTCTCACCAACCTCGTCCCATTGTACGGGAGATCTGCATCTCCTCCCTTACAGCGCCTCATACGGATCCATCCTTATCGATGCCTAAAAGTTGTTGTATGTGAACTCCACCAGCGGCAATCTCGAGTCCCACGTACCCCTGAAAATCTATTACGCAAGCTCTCAGCAAATCTTCCAAAATCTGAATGACCCTCTCTGACTGTCCATCTGTCTGCGAATGAAATGTTGTACTGAATGACAATCTCACCCCAAGGCGGCATGTAAGCTCCTCCAGAACGCAGATGTGAATTTGGTGTCTCTGTCCGAGACTATCGAGACGGGAATGCCATGAAGTCTGACCACCTCTGCGTACTGCGTCATGGTGAAATTATTCTTCACCGATAAGAAGCGCGCTGACTTGTGAGTTTGTCCATGATCACCCATATATCCGTGAACCCTCTGGGACTCCTAGGCAATCCAACCACGAAATCCATAGTAATATGCTCCCACTTTCACTCAGGAATAGGAGTGGCTGCAACAACCCTGTCCAGTCGCTGATGCTCCGCCTTCACCTGTTGACAACTCAAGCACTCGGACACGAATCTCCCAATGTCCTTCTTAATCCCTGGCCACCAATCAAAGTCTGCAAATCTCTGTACAACTTCGTACTCCCTGGCTGGATGGAGTACGTCGAAGCATGAGCCTCAGGTAAGATCTCGGCTCTCAACTATCCCGTGCGCACCCACATATGGCCTCTGAAAAGGACTATCCCATCCTCAAAATTATACAGACCTCGTCCTCTATCCTCATCACGCTGCCTCCACTGCTGTAACTGCTCATCGGAGGCCTGTCCCTCTCCGATCTCTCTCGAAGAGTCGGCTGAATAGTGAGCGCTGCTAAACTCGGTGCACAGCCTCCTGAAGAGAACTCTAGGCCAAATCTCTGAATCTCAGCCTGTATTGGCCTCTCAACTGACAAACACGCCACTACTGCAGTATCCGGCTCAAAGCGTCTGCCACTACATTTGCCTTACCGGATGGTAGCTAATGTCACAGTCATAGTCCTTCACCAACTCTAACCATCTGCGCTGCCTCATGTTCAGCTCCTTCTGGGTGAAGAAGTACTTGAGGCTCTTGTGTTCGGTGAATATCTGACACTTCTCGCCGTACATAATGTCTCCATATCTTCAGCACAAGCACCACTGCTACAAGCTCCAAATCATGCGTCGGATAGTTCTGCTCATAACTCTTCAGCTGCCTCGACGTATAAGCAATAACCTTACCACCCTGCATCAGAACTGCACCCAAACCTCTCAGAGAACCATCTGTATAAACCACAAACTCCTCGTGATCCACTGGCATAGCTAACACTGGTGCTGAAGTAAGGGCCTCCTTCAGCTGATCAAAGCTCCTCTGACACTCGGGACTCCACACAAACTTTTCATTCTTCCTAGTCAAGGCTATCAAGGGCACCGAAATAGAATAGAAGACCTTGAAAAATTTGCGATAATTACCTTCCAAGCCCAAGAAACTACGAATCTCCGTTGCATTCCTTGGAATCCCCCAGTTCTGCACTGCCTCCACCTTCGATGGGTCAACTAAAATCCCATCTCTCGACACAATATGCCCTAAGAATGCGACCTGCTCCAGCCAAACTCGCACTTGCATTCGTCAGGCCAAACGGCATCACCAAGAACTCGTAGAGGCTATAGCGTGTCCTAAAAGCAGTCTTGGACACGTCCTCCTCTCTAACTCTCAGCTGATGATAGCTAGATCTCAAATCAATCTTTGAGAACACCGAATCTTACCGCAACTGATCGAATAAATCATCAATCCTCGGGAGTGGATACTTATTCTTCACTGTGACTCTGTTTAGCTCTCGGTAATCGATGCACAATCTCATGCTGCCGTCCTTCTTCTTCACAAACAACACTGGTGCGCCCCATGGAGAAAAGCTAGGGTGAATGAATCCCTTATCGAGCAACTCTTGAATCTGCTCCTTAAGCTCCTTCATCTCGATAGGGGCTAAACGATAAGGTGCCTTAGAGATAGGCACTGTCCTCGGCATCAGCTCAATAGAAAACTCCACATCTCGCTCCGGTGGAACTCCCACTACATCATCAGGGAATACATCAGCATAATCTATGACTACCTCCACGTCAGATAGTGAAGGGCCTGCTGAATCTATAGAAGCGGTAACGCTTGCCAAGAATGCCTGACATCCGTGCTCAACTAGCTTCCTGGCCGGAAGAAAAGATATAAATCTGGGCTTCCGCGGCCTCCTAGCTGCCTCAAATAAGAAATCCTCCTGCCTTGGCAGTCTGATAGCCACCGTCCTTCGATGAAAGTCTATCACTGCTCCAAACTCTGTCAGCCAATCCATGCCCAGGATGAGGTCGAATCCTGTCATCGAAAAAAAGACCAAATCTGCTCTGACCCTGTGATCGAGAAACGTCATCGTCAGACCCTGCACGACACTGGTCTTCGTCAACTCCTGTCCTGAAGGAACCGTCACGGCGAGAGCTACCCCATGCTCTCCAGAACAATACCCATCCTCTGTGTGAATGCACTCGAAATAAACGAGTGAGTTGCCCCCGAGTCTAGCAAAGCGAGTGTAGTGACACCAAGCACACGAATCTAACCTGAAACAGAAACGTCACACATGTATGCGTTTACGGTCATACTAAATCCCAAAAGAAGTTTAAATACCTAAAACAGTTCTAGGTTCGCTAGTCCTATCCATAAAAGTTCTCAAAGCGAGTCCTAATAGTCTTACAGTTCTCACTTATACTTATTAGCAACTAAGGCAACAAGTTTTGTAGCTGTGCTCTATCTAGAATGCAATTCTAAAACACCAAGATAGTAACATGACAAAACACGGAAACGACGGAAATCTAAATGAAATACCTGTGAGCAAAGTCGTGTCTGGATCTGCAGCCTCAGCCTGCATCACGAACACGCGACCAGTGGTCTGTCTACTCTTAGTGAAGTCCGTAGAAATATGCCTTGGCTCCTTGCAGTGAAAGCACCTGCCAGTCCCTGCCATGCAAGGTCTTGAATGCTGCTTATTTCACTCCTTGCAGACTGGAAACCCTCCAGGTCTAGGGGCATTGGTCCCCTACTGCTGTGGCCCCTGCTGGCCCTGCGGTATCTGCTGCTGCTGCCCCTGAGGATTTGGTCCCTTAAGAGGCCCCTGATATGGTCTCTTTGCTGGTGGCTACAAATACTGGCCCCTGATGGGCTGCTGCATCTGACGCTTCCTCTGGAAGTCATCCCTCATGTCCTTCCGACCTCTCTCAGATCGGTATGCCCTGTTCACCACTGCCATGTAAGTCTCCACGTCCGCCATATTGACATCGTGGCGGATTTCGGGTCGCATTCCATCATTAAACTGCCTCAGCTTCTCACTCTCCACTGTAGCAATCGAGGGCACAAAGGTACACCCTCTCTCAAATTGCCTCACATACTCAGCCACAGACTTGTCTCCCTGACGGAGACTCGTAAACTCCCGAATAAGCTGGCTCCCGGCATCCACAATAAAATACTTCTCGAAAAAGACTTTCTTGAACTCCTCCCATGTCAGGCTCTCCAGAAACAGTCCAACCACTGCGTCTTTCCACCACAGAGCGGCATCTCCCTTCAGCATGAAAATAGCACAACGGACCTTTTCGACGTCCGCTAGACTAATTTAATCATAGATAGTCTCCATGGATTGGATCCACTCCTCAGCAACAAGTGGATCGGTAGTACCAGCAAACTCCTTGGGTCCCTGCTTACGGAACCTCTCAGCAACGTCCTCCTCATGTGACTTCCCGGGTCGCTCTGACTGACGCTCCAACAGTCTGGTAATCCCAGCTAGCATGTCCACGCTAGCTCTCTCATACGGAGTCAACTGAGGTTGTGGGGGAGGAGGAGGAGGTGTAGCATCATCCCGTTGGGTCCTATCACGTCGGGGAGGCATTGTTCTAACACACCAAAACCTTATCATGTAAATCTAAGTGCATGACTAAGCGTCTATTTTTAAAACTCTAAGGCCAAAAACTCATGCATAACTAAAACACATGCTACATGCAATCATAAACATAAATCATAAAACAGTAAAACTCACAGGCTGGTAGTACGACTTATGAGCTCCACGCAGCAGGCAAGTACCCCACCATAACCGCCGGTCTGGTACCAACTGAAACGAACAAGACTCTAGAATTTTTTTTTTAAAACTTGTGTGGAAAAAACATAAACTTAAAGTATGGCTCGTTCCCTTTTAAAACATTTCTAAATCATTTCCTCAACAAAATTTGAAATAGAAATAAATAATTATTTTAAGTCATAAAACCATCCATACTGTTAAAAAAAGAACGACTGCATAAAAGTATGAAAATGAACATGTTTAAACCAACATCTGAAAAATGTATCATGATACAACTGAAACATAAAGGCGGTCACGGGATACTGCTACAGCAGGCGCTCAGAGGTCCTCACCGCCAGTCGGGATATACTCATCAACAGGGTCATCACCTGCACCATTTAAACCTAGTGAGCCTAGAGGCTCAGCATGCTCTATCGTATAACATAACAAAGTACATACTAATAAAATCACATGCAGGCACATACTTGTAGTAATAAAATCGCATGCAGGCACATACTTGTAGTAAGATAACGTTGAAACATGAATGCGTGCATGATCTTAAAATATTACTTCATACATTTCGTATCGTACATACATAACATAAACATACATAAGGCATGACATAACATAACATGAAAAACGTATGAGTCGTATCAGTGAATGCGAGCCGACGTGTGACTGATTAGTCAAAATAACCAACGTACGTGGCGGTGTCGTTCATACAACCTCGAGCCGGGATCCCTATATGTCACATCTCTATGCGTGCCACTTCACCATGTCGTGATCACATGGATCCATAGGCTCATAATCATACATTAAAACAGGGGATCCCCGGGCCCGGCTACCCAGCTAGCTCCCATCATTAAACTTTCCCACATCACTTCAATCCCTCGGGTTTTATCTTAAAGGAGACATGCCTGATCATTTATAAAATCTCATGATGCGTTCATTTCTTAAAATCATGAAATTTAAAAGCTTAACCGCTCAATGTATATTTAATCATTTCCTTTAAAACATTTACGTACATAGAATGCTAAATATATAATTAAATATACACTTACGGGCTTCTACATTTTTCTGTTCGGTCAAGGATTGGTTCAGGAGCCTGGCCCACTACCTTCTAGACTAAATACCACTCTTAACCTAGTCGATGAAGTGAATGTTCACCACTTGACTTTTAAAATCAATTTAAATCAATTTTTGACCCCAAAAGCCGATTTTGACCAAATTAACTCCTGAAATTCGATTTTGACTTAATAAAAATTCCAAAGGCCCCAATTTTGACTAAAAAAATAAAAATAGCATAATTAATTATTTTAAAAGATTGACTCAACTTTAAAACATCTGGCTATTTCCTTTAAAATTGGACATTTGACTTAAAATTAAAATAATAGGTCCATAATTAAAATAACTTGGACCGATTTTAAAACATTTTGACTCGAGACTCGATGAACCAAACCAGTCCAACCGAACCAACCTGTTTGATCGAACCGTCCGGCCCAACATGCAGCCCTAACCCCACGCATGAGCCGCCGCTCAGCTCTTGCGCGACGCCCACTCTACCGGCGTTCGTACTCTCTTCTCCGGCCACCATGGCCGGAGTCCCTCCGACTGGACCACCCACAGGTTTAGACGGTTCCAACCAGAGCAGCCACGGCCCCGACCGAGGTCTACAGTGCATGCACAATGGGTGACAAGTGGGCTGCTCCCCCTTCGCGTCGTACCGTGAGATCGCCTCGACCAACCATGGTTTTTGCTCGAAGCAGCCTACTTGTTGACACCTAAGGACCACCATGAGACCAATAAGGACCACCCCAAGCCCCTAGAACACACCTGGACCGAAGCATCACTAATTTGGATCGAGATTCACGTGAAAAAAATTATGGTGCATGCATGATCCAAAAGCAAGTATCATAGATATCAATAATCACATACAAACCGTGCCATCAATCATTTAAAACAAGTCTAATACAGTTTAAATGGTGAGAAAATAAGTTGATATCACATGCCTGGTTTGTAAAAGAGGTATATCTACGAGGTATCGACGTTGTAGACACGAGATCTGGGCATAACCGGCTTTGGATCACCAAGCTTCACCAATGGATGAATAATTTCGAAATTTTGAGTTATGGGGAGGAGGGGTACGGCTGTTGCATCTAATGGAGGCTAGGTTTAGTGTATGTTTGGAGTTGTGAAG
This sequence comes from Dorcoceras hygrometricum, assembly GCA_001598015.1. Classification (NCBI taxonomy): domain Eukaryota; kingdom Viridiplantae; phylum Streptophyta; class Magnoliopsida; order Lamiales; family Gesneriaceae; genus Dorcoceras; species Dorcoceras hygrometricum. The sequence goes on from KV004580.1 coordinate 28,592, forward strand.
GAATGAGATGAGACTAATGTGAACCCTATGAGTTTAATAAAAAAGGAAGAAAAAGACAGGCTTGTACCTCTGATTAATTAAAAAGGTACTTAAAACTCATAATTGGGCTTTAAGATTAAATATTTTCGAGTCTAGGCCTCATATTTTAAAACACCTTAAAACTCAATAAAACAGCTCGTATAGGCAAAAAACGGGTTTCCTCTCCAAAATAATCATAAAAGCTAAAATTTTTGAAAAATCGTTGCTTAAAATAAAATAATTTCATTCTTAAAAATCCCATAACTTAAAAATCACAAATCATTTTCATTCCGGTCGGCCCTAATCTCGTCCACGCGTCTGTAACTCAAACAGGCTGAAAAACACACATGCATTCCATGAAACATAAATAATAATTAAATCATATAAAATGACATGTAATCATCTAAAAATATTTTTCCCCTAATCAAGCACTCATTTCTACGTAGTCAGGAATTTCTAGGCGTTACAGCTGGTGTGATCTGTTCTACTGTTTGTGGTGCAAGCTGTTGGTGCGGACATATTTGGGTGAGATCTGAGTGTGGTACGTAAGCTATATCATACACGAAAGCTGAATAGCATGCGAAAGCTGAACCGCTAAGATTTGAACTGTAGCGAGAGTATGATCTGTTGATAGCGTGGTTTGTAGAGAGCGCGAGCTGTTGGATTCGAGATCTGGTTTGTATGTGCGTGCTGAGCTGTAAGCCGGGTTGATTACTGTTTTGAGGTCTGAGATGCTCTGATACCACTATAGCCGTGTTTGTTGAGTGTGAGTATATATACCCTCTCGTTGACCAACACCTAATTATTTTAGACCAAACATCTGCTTTCCTCTCCAGAGAGTTCCCAATAGATATTTTCTGAAACCATCATTACTTCTCACCCGTCCTAGTATTTTCCAGATCGCCGGAGATTGTCCGTTCAGTTTAGAACGAGGGTAATGCGGTTGGAAACCTCTTTTCATGCTCGACGTTCTATACCAGTTTGGAGTTGAGAGAAGACCAGACTGAGGAAATCGCTGAGGAGCTGCGTGAGCTGTGTTTCGTGATTTCTGGCCGAGTTGATCTTTGGTTCAGATAACAGTGGTTTTGGGTGTTGTTTTCGACCTTTGTTAGTGATATTTCGAGATGGGTTTGGATTTATGTCTTGAGTTTAGACTGGCTGACTTGTGAAGCTTTGCTCGTGCACTGTGTGAGCTTAAACTCGACCTGATATCTTAGCTATCTTGGGAGATAGTACCTTTCTTGTGGTTTTTACCGTGATCTTCTGGCCCTGAGTTGTTGACCGAAACCTGAGCGGAGCAGTGAGTGTGTCCTGGTTCCATCCATGAGGTTGTTAGAGGTATTTTGGTAAGATCTGCACAAGGTACGAATTGAGCGTGTATTTACAGATTTGAGATAAGCATGTGAACATATTGAGGCTGTGTTCGAGATGTTGTATCCTTGTCGTGTGTATGCTGGGTTGCTGTAACCTTCTATGCGAGTGCTGAACTGTATCATGTTGTTGTCTGAGATGTTTTCATGTGGAGCTGCAGTAGCTATTCTTGCATGTGTTGAGTAGCCACGCTGTTTGTGTTGTGTAAGCTCTCGTGATTATAGCGGTGAGCTGATTGCTAAACCTTGTGTTGCATGATAGTGCCTGAGTTGTTCCGTTTTTACGCATGCCTGTGTTTCTGAAGCTGCTTTACTTATGTTGTATAGTTGTATGTTGCAAACTGTTGATTTTGCATTCATGCATGGTATATTGAGCTCATACCTATTTCCGCATGTTGTTCTAATCTGTTGGTACCAGGAAGAGTTCTGCTGAGTTTCTTGAGGCCGAGTGGGTAATTCTCGTGCACCTCTTTAGGCCGAGCGGGTGATTCCCGTTTACCTCTTCTCCATTGTTTGGCTTGTTTACCGCTATGAGCCGAGTGGGTAGCTCTCATGCACTCATGAGCTTGGGGAGCTCTGATGGTTCTTGGTTGTATCCATTCATGCATTGCACGACATCTTATGTTACGTATTATTATCCGATAGCAATTGTATGATTTCTCTTCATACTGAGGTTTGACCTCGTTTGTTTTCCCTTGGAGCTGCTTTGGCTGTGTGTTGGTCATTGCAGGTTTTTCAGGTAGATCATTTGGTGGAGCCCCGTGGGTGTTGATGTCCCTGTTATATATATGTTGTATCGAATCATTGACAAGGGATGCCCTGTGTAGTTGTTATTTGTTGATTCGATTTGAGATTGTATTCATATATATATATTCTATGGTGGATGCTTTTACTGTTGAATTTCAGTATTGGACTTTTGTTCAAAAGTCTATATTTTGAGTATGCGCGTAATTTAAATGATATATTTCCAGTCAGGCCAAAAGAAAAAATTTAATCACTTTTTAAAGTTTTCGTGTTCTTGCATTAATTGCGTGCTAAATCTCTGGTACTGTGTGTGAGCCGAGTGGGTAGCTCCCATGCCCTCACTCACATGCGTTGTGGCCACTACGTTGTTGGTTCCAGAAAAGTTTTTGTTTTCTTGAGCTCCGTTGATTGCATCTATTCGCACTGTCAGCTGTTTAGCGGTGCTCTTGATCTCTGATTGTTCTTGGTTGTATCCATCATGCATTGCACATCATCTTATGTTACATGTTATCATCCCTGTATATGTTATTTATTGATTCGATTTGAGATTGTATGCATATATATATATATATATATATATATATATTCTATGGTGGATGCTTTTACTTTTGAATTTTGATATTTGAATTTTGATCCAAAGTCTATATTTTGAGTATGCACGTACTTTAAATGATATATTTCCAGTCAGGCCAAAAGATAATTTTTAACAACTTTTTAAGTTTTCGTGTTTTTGCGTAATTGTGTTCTTAATATCTTGTACTGTGTGTGAGCCGAGTGGGTAGCTCCCATGCACTCACATTCGTAGTGGCCAATGGGTTGTTAATTCTAGCAGAGTTGCTGTTTGCTTGAGTTATGTTGATTGCGTCTATTCGTACTGTCAGTTTTTTAGTTGTGCTCTTGAGCTCTTATGGTTCTATGTTGTATCCATTAATGCATTGCATGACATCTTATGTTACATGTTATTGTCCGATAGCTATTGTATGATTGCTCTTCATACTGTGGTTTGACCTTGTTTCTTTTCCCTTGGGGCTGCTTTGGCCGTGCGCTGGTCATTGCAGGTTTTTCAGGTAGATCAGCTTGTCCGAGAGATGATTCAGCTGGTGGAGCCCCGTGGGTATTGAGTGTCCCAATTATATATATGTTTTATCGAGTAATTGCCAGGGCATGGCCTGTGTTGTTGTTATTTATTGATTCGATTTGAGACTGTATGCATATATATATTCTGTGATGGATAATTTTACTGTTGAATTTCGGTATTGAACTTTCGATCCAAAGTCTATATTTTGAGTATGCGCGTACTTTAAAGAAATAATTCCAGTCAGGCCAAAAGAAAAATTTTAACAACTTTTTAAAATTACGCATTTTTGCGTTATGTTGGATCTGTTTTTTACAGATCCTAATCAAGTTTTGAATTACACAAAACCTGTTGTTGTTATTCTAACAATTCTATTCTAGTGCTGCATTTCAGGTCGAAGAATATGTTCAGCAGATTGTTCACAATGAATGTTCAGCAGTTGGTTTGATAATTCATGGAATCGGCAGTTGAATTAGCGATGGAGACGTCCAGAGTTATATCACCTGTTCGTAATCAGGCGTAGGCCAAAGTTGAACCAGCTGGAGCATAATAATCTAGCAGATGATGAAGATCAGCTGCAAGCGCTAAAGAGCAAAGTGAACCAGCTGATACAGGAATAGAGAAGCGAGCTGAAGATTTAATTCGAGATGATGAAGATCAGCTGGAAGCGCAAGAGAGGAAGCAATTATAAGTACTGTTGACGAATCTGTTAGCAGTCGCAA
>KV004580.1:41976-55559 GCA_001598015.1 Dorcoceras hygrometricum
CCGTCCAAGCATGAAGACGTTAAACTCTTGTGTATGTAGTTAGTCACACAGTTGCGGCTGTTGTGCATTTGAGAAGTAGTGGATCCTTCCGAGGTGGAAGAAGGGGAGATGTAGGATGTTGATATCCGAACTTCCATAAACAAATATGCTTTGTATCGTGCTCTGTTATTCATTCAGCAGTCTATTTACTTAGCACGCATTCATTTGAGCATACGCATTACAGTTCAGCACTTAGCATAACATTTCAGTAGCACACAAGCACGCAAGTCTCGAACAGATTTATGTTGTACATAAATCTGTTTGAGTTGTTTTAAAATATAGGATTCAGTTCTGGTATTTTCCGCATGATTTTTAAATCATACCAGATCTGTCTCCGGTGCTCTTTGTATTGTATTTGTTCAAGAACAACGAGCTATTGCAGCTCAAGTTAGTATCGGCAGCGAGCAAAATTTTCAATTTTTGACAAAACAGCGGCTGCTGATCTTTCTTTTTGATCCTTAAAATCGGACCAACACGTTAATTGCTTGCTTAATCTCGGGTACTGTGTGTGAGCCGAGTGGGTAGCTCTCGTGAACTCACATGCATTGTGTCCACTGCATTGTTGATTCCAGCAGATTTGTTGTTTTCTTGAGCTTCGTTTATTGCGTCTATTCGTACTGTCGGCTGTTTAGTTGTGCTCTTGAGCTCAAATGGTTCTTGGTTGTATCTATTCATACATTGCACGACCTCTTATGTTGCATGTTATTATCTGTTAGGATGAATTTAAGAAGTTTTGGTGATGAAAAATAGACGAAGAATGAAATCTATAAAAGAGAGTAATCGAACCAAAGTGACAAGATCTGGACGAAGCTTACTACGTTGGACGTACAAACCAGATCGGAGCAGGTTCAAGATGGTCAAGGAAAAACTAGCTCAGAGCATTAAAGACAAACTAGGAAAGGTATTCTGGTCAAGCTGGTTAAAGTCAAACCAGCTTAGGATATCAAGATGTGCTGGTTCTAAGGACGAACCAACTCAAGACTTTAAGGTGTGTTGATAAACCAGCTGGGTACTAAGTCTTCCTAACACCAGTTCAGAAATGCTTAGCCAGATCAGGACAGTTAATTGAGAAAGATCGAAGATCAGAAGGCACTGAATTGAAGAACAAGAAAACAGTGGTTTAAAGCTTTGAGAAACGATTGCAAATGACAGACCAGCTGGAGTGATGAGTAAACAAACTGGAAGAGCAGCTAAGAAAACCAGCTCAAAGAAGATTAACTTTACAAGTGATATGAAGCTAAGGATTTGAGCATACAGGAATCAATACTCAAATCAGTACATAACAGAGACAAGAGCAGTATGGCTTCAATCAAAGAGTAGAATCTAATCACGAAAAGTTGTTCAACATTCAGGAACCAGATCGGGAGACCAGCTGAGTCAATGACAAGGTAGCAATTTGAATTTCAGAATATTTGAAGCTACAAACAGTCTGAATCAGGATATTTGACATCTCTGCAGTGATTTGTAGTCGTTGGAACTACTTTAAGCTAAAACCAGATACGCAGAGATACGGTACAAACTGAAGACGGCGTAGAGTTTCTAAAAAGAGCAATGCATTTGATGGAGCTATACCTTCATCGTGCAAGCATTTAAGGCATCACGGGAAATTGAATTTGGATCATACAACGTGTCTACTTGTAACATTTATTACCGTTGCATACAAAGAGTATATATAGAAGGGAAGAGCAGCTGTGAAGAGGTTACCGAACGCAACAAGATTATTGAACACACAAGATAATTAGCCCTTCACTGAAGCAGAGTTCACCTTGAACCAGCTCGATACACGTGACACACGCACAGATTTCTTACTTCATCTTCTGTGTCACAAACTCTTCTATTCACACACTCTGTAGCATTGAGATTTTGTTGTAAATCATAAACAGAGATGTTTCGAAGTGCTAGAGTAGCACAAACAGCTTAGAGTTAAGATTGTTGTATTGCGAACCAGATCGCGGGCCTGTGTTCGTTGGTTGTTTGCTAGGAGTTCTCGTGGCTTCTGGTTGCGGGAGTGGGTTTTTTCAAACGGTTGTATAAATCAAATCTTCTAGTGTAAACCTTCCCATCGAGGAAGAAGGGGAGACATAGGAGAAATTTCTTCGAACATCCAGAAACAAACTTCTCGTCCCCAACAACTTTTAAATTCACGCACTTGATTAAATTGTTCACTATTTGAATCGTGTTAATTCCGCATAAAAATCTTTTTATTACACGATACAACAGTAGTCACTGAGAACCTTCCTAGCCGGTAACTCGGCTGGAAGTTTGCTTCAATATGTAAAACTTTTCGAAACAATATTCAAACCAAAATTAGAAGAGGAGTTCATTCACCCCCCTCTGAACTCCCGAGCGTGTTTTTAGATCCTAACATTATCCGATAGCTGTTGTATGATTGCTCTTCGTACTGAGGTTTTACCTCATTTATTTTCCCTTGGGGCTGCTTGGTCGTGTGTTGGTCATTGCAGGTTTTTCAGGTCGATCAGCTTGCCCGAGAGATAAGTCAGCTGGTGTAGCCCCGTGGGTATTGAGTGTCCCTGTTATATATATGTTGTATCGAGTCATTGACAAGGGATGCCCTGTGTAGTTGTTATTTAATGATTCGGTTTGAGACTGTATGCATATATATATTCTGTGGTGGATGATTTTACTGTTGATATAGGAACTTTGATCCAAAGTCTATATTTTGACTATGCTCTTACTTTAAATGATATATTTCCAGTCAGACCCAAAGAAAAATGTTAACCACTTTTTAAAGTTTTCGTGTTTTTGCGTTAATTGCGTGCTTAATCTCTGGTACTATGTGTCAGTCGAGTTGGTAGCTCCCATGCACTCACATGCACAGTGGCTACTGCGGTGTTGATTCCAGCAGAGTTGCTATTTTATTGAGCTCCGTTGATTGCGTCCATTCGCACTGTCAGCTTTTTAGCTGTGCTCTTGAGCAATAATGGTTCTTGGTTCTATCCATTCATGCATTGCACGACATCCTATGTTACATGTTATTATCCGATAGCTGTTGTAAGCTTTCTCTTCGTAAACAAGTGGTAGACTCATCAGACTCGGAGGCTACTATATCTGTTCGGTCGGTGCTCATTATGAAGAAGCACCGGACTAAGAGAGCAAAGAAGGTGATGAACACTGCTGATAATCAAGAGGAGTCTCAACCTGGTCACATCCCTGAAATACCAGCTGGGTGACAGGGAGTCAACCGCTGGTGGACCAGAAGTGTGACGCCCACGGCCAGGGGTCAACAAATTTGAGTTGAATCGAAATTGCGGTTCCTGAGAAGGCTTCGAAGGAGGCACCACAGAAGACACAGAAGAAACACCTTTCCAGTTGTTCATTGAACCCGAGCACTATTCGAAAGGCTTTCCTTGATGCCTATCGCTCGGTTCACTAGGGAAGCTACTAAAACCAAAGGATAAAGGTCATCTCTCAAAATTCTAAAAATCGGTTCCGCTTCGCCCTCTCTCGGCCAGCAACATGGGGAACATAAGCGAGAAGAGAGGAAAATTGTCTCGCATACTCAGCCACCTTCCGATTCCATTGCACCAAGTTATCAAACTCATGATCCTTGGTGTTGTAGTATGACTTGGGAATGTACTATTGGCCAAAAGTAGCACAGAAACTCCCCCACAAGATCACTCTACCCATCTCTATCATTGCTAGGGAGGAACCTCTCCACCAGCGCTGCGCCTGCTCTCTCAACTGGAACGTCACCAAACTCAGCCATTTCTCCTTGTCATACTATACGCGGTAAAACAAACCCACCTTCTGCTCAAGCCATCCCTCAGCTGCAAGACCACCTTCAGCACCATTAAAAGGTAGGAGGATTCATCTGCTAGAACCTAGCCAGAACTAGTTCCATTATCTATCCGTCGAGTCAAATGCTCCACCTTGCTAGTTTGATGTGGTGTCTAGTGATACTCCTGCCGGTGTGAGTTAGATTGTCCCATGCGATAGTGCTGACTTGTATGGTTGAATTTCACATCCCCGTTGTTCGGTAGTCTTGACGTCTTCCCAAATGAAGTTTCTAGTTTTCTCAACAGAACATGAGATTGATTCAGCATTGAGATGGTGCCAGGATCTAACTCGGTTCCTAGAGCTCTTTACCGTATCGTGTCTACTGTATTGAGGAGTGCTCGAAGATAGCCTGACCGATGCTTCTGCTGAACCAGTGTGATAGAGATTTTTCTTGGAGAAGTGGATATGAGTCTATCCATCATACGCTGGTGTTACACCGATCTGCGCAGCAAGTAAGACCTTGGAGTCGAAGTATGATGGATCAGCTTAGACAAGATCTTTGGATGTGAGTCTCATTGGCCAACCTTAGGCTCTTGTGAGCTGAGTAGCGCTAGCTGATTTGGCAGCGTATCGTTGTGGTTCACGCTGAGTTGAGCTTTTCTCTTCGAGCTAAGCTATGCGGGAGTCAGCTTAGACCATGCTTGACTTCTGCCCCTAGGTTGATTGTATCCTTAGGATAGAGAGATGTTTCGGTGTGTTCCTATGCTTCTGCGTCTAAGTGTGCTCCAATGGAATTGGGCACACATGCCTAAGGGATTAGTTACCTATTCACCTCGTTTGGGTCGAGGTTGTGAGACGTTTTGGGTAATAGTTGTTAGACCGTGTAAGTCAGCCCACGCATTGCCCCTTTGGTGTAACAGGTTCTTTGGAGAAGATGACGAGGTGGTACATCAACCATGTAGCGAGATTTCATGGTGTGCGGTGTTGGTGGGGTTCAACAAGGATTCTTGGTGTACTCCACAATGTTGTAAGAGCTTGTAGGAAGTTTTGGAGTCTCGATTGGCTATGGGAGCAGCTAACCACCTAAAAAGATGACCAATCTGAGCGAGCTGTAGCATTGGATTTTGATGGGGGCTGATAGGAATTCCATGTCTTGGTGGAATTTTCGGGTTAGTTTTGCTACCAAGTGATGTTGGCAATGACCTCCTTTGAGGTTTTGCACGGTAAGAAGTGCATATTGCTCTATCAACTGGAAGAATTTTAGGAAAATCTGTGGTCTTCACCGGATTTTGTGCAACATGTGAATGACCAAGAGGATCTTTTTCGATCAAGAGCGAAGGCTACGTGAGATCTCCAGCCAGTTTGTGCTCTTAAGGTGTGAGTCCTTTGAGTTTCAGTTTGTTGACCATGTGCTTCTATGAGTTTCTCCTTCTAGATTGTGATGGTCTTGATACTGAAGGGTAGGTAGCCCTTATATTCATCAGTCTGTATGAGAGTATTCGAGCAGATTGGATCTTTGGTGTGCTGATTGTGGATGCCTGATGAGTGGCTGTTGATGCATGATGTATCTCATGTTCCTAAGCCAAGGAAACGCGATCCAGATCATTCCTTTGTGTTGAGGACTGATGAAGTTTAGCTGGACCAGACCCTGAGCTGCTGTGATTATCCAGTGAGAATTCTGGACAGAAAGGAGAGCCTTTGAGGAATAAAACCATACCTTGTGTTTTGGTGCAGTGGAGTTGGTGCGGTAGAGAAGAGGTTGTCTGAGTTGTGGCAACCTAGAGGTGGCGAGAGTAGCCTCACCTCCTTTGAGTACTGAGCTCCCCCCTGTGTGTTGCTGGGGTTTTGTTGGTTTCTAGTCTGTGCTGTGATCTGTTTTGGTTGTGCAGGCGGTTGCTTTTGATTTCGAGGACGAAATCCCTTAAGGTGGAGAGGATGTGAGGACTGTGATTAGCCGAGATGATTAACGTCTAGTCTAGATTAGTGGTTAACTACTCGAGATAAATCAGCTTAGAGAGTATTGGTGAGGTGTATCAGCTCGGATGCCAGATGATCCTATGGTTTGTGCTAAGCTGATAGAGAAATCTGCTTAGGGTTGTAGTTTCGATCAGCACGGGTGCGAGCTGGTTCAAGGGCCTGATCTGATCTTAGAGGTGTAAGCCGATTGATGTCTTCTTGAGGAATGTTCCATTCGCAGTGTGCTGGATGCATAGGATGAGAGATTCAGCTTAGAAGCTTGTTAGGTAGTTACGTGATCTGGACCAGATCGGGTGCGATATGACAGGTGAGCACTGTGCTGTGTTGACCCGTCCTGAGTCTGTGAGCTGAGATGCTTCTGCTATAGCGTGAACTAGTCCAGTGCAGCGCTCTGAGCTGATATCAATTTAGGAAGTAGCGAAAGCTGGTTTGAGTACGCACCTTGAGACCTATGTACGTGAGCTAATCGGAAAGCATCGTAAACTAGATAGACAGCAAAAGCGGAATGGAGCATCGCAAGCTGACCTGAGCGATGCGTACCGAGTTGAGTACCCTAAGCTGATCAAAGTAATGCTAGCTGAGAAGAGATCACGTGATCTGAGCTGAATGGTGCGCGCTGATCTTTAGAGCATCATGAGCTGATTGATAGGATGGGATCTGACTTGGGGATACACAAGCTGTTTGGTGGTACGCCGTTTACTCTATCCTAAACGTGTGATCTGGTCTGCTGTTGTGATCTGTACTACTATGCGTGGCACAAGCTGTTGGTGCAGTCAGATCTGCGCGAAAGCTGATGCAGGAGAATAGTTCTGGTGTAAGCTGTTGGTAGTCTCCGTATCGCGTTTGGCATAGATCAGATCAGGCGCGAGCTAATCTGAGTGGTACAGTTCTGAGTTGAACTGCCTTGTTGTGTTTGATCGAGTTTCTACCGCGATATTTTTTGGGACGACAGCGTAGCGGTGAATATCTCGAGAGTTTTCTGTATTAGCGTAAGCTGGATTCAGATTAGGGATTTTCTGGGTGCCCTGAGCTGAGGGATCAGATTACGGGTGCTGTGCTGTGCTGGTTGGTGAAATCAGCTTGGGCGTAAGCTGATGGTAGCGCACACAGAGCTCTTCGTGGTGGTCAGCTTTAGCAAGAGCTGATCGTTTCTTCTGTGCTAAAGTAGTGCGCGAGAGCTTTTAGCGCAAGAGAGCTGAACAGTGTGCAAAAGCAGAACGGTTTTGAGATATGAGGTTATCTGGGATCACTGTAGACATGATATGTTGAGAGCATGATCTGTAGAGAGCAAGAGCTGTTGTATGCGAGAGCTGGGTTGTATGTGTGTGCTGAGCTGTACGCCGGGCTAGTTATAGTGTTGAGGTCCTCCGTGATCTGTTATCACTGTATCCATGAGCTGAAGAGCTTTAGTATATATACCCTTTCGTTGACCACACTTAGTCATTTTTAGACAACCCATTTCCTTATCTTCTTATGGAAGCTCCGGCAGATATTTTTCCAAACCCTCTTCACTGTTCACCCCACCTAATATTTGCAGATCACTGGAGATTTTTCGGTCGGTTTTGAGTGAGGGTACCTCGATCAAAAAACCTCTTCAGGCTCAACGTTTTTGTACCAGTTTGGAGTCAAGAGGTGGATGGACTGAGGAAATCGCAGAGGAGCTGCGTGAGCTATGTTTCGTGATTTCCAGCCGAGTTTAGCTTCGGTTCAGATTAGAGCCTCCATTCTATTTTTCCGTGATCTGCTGGATTTGAGCTGTTGGCCGAGTGGAGTAGGGAGTGCATTATGCTGCCAGTCGTGAGCTGTGCTGAGGTATTTTGACAAGATCAATGTAAGGTACGGATGTGAGCTTATATTTACAGCTTTGAGATAGGCTTGGATATACCTGTATGCGCGTTGTTATGCTGAGCGGTGTGTAGGCCTGTTGATTTATGTTGTTGCTTGCATGTGTTCTGTTGTTATATACTGCAAGCTATTGTTCTGCATACACACATGGCGAGCTCCTCCTTTGTTATCTGCATGTTGTTTTGTAAGTTGAGCTCCTCCCTTGTTACCCGCAGTTGGTTTGTATGTTGAGCTCCTTCCTTGGGATCATTTGCTAGCCGTTTGTTGTTGTTGTGCTTATATCTCTTATTTTCCGTTAGTTGTTGCTACTCTGCGAGTACCAGGAAGTGTTCTGTTGAAAAGCCGAAGATGGAGTGGGTAACTCCCACACTCTCGGTTGTACCGCTATGAGATAGAGTGGGTAGTTCCCACACTCTCGGTTGTGCTGCTATGGGACGGAGTGGGTAGCTCTCACACTCTCATGAGCTAGTACACATGTCAGGTCCGGTGCTCTAAATCAGAGTTAAGCACGTAATTAATCCAAAAACACAGAAACTCAAAAAGTGTATAAAATTTTTCTTTTGTCTTGACGGAAAATGTAACTTTAAAATAACACGAATACTCAAAATATACCGACTTATAACAAAGTCAATTGATAGCAAGTACAACACTCTCAAGCAATACATATATATAATCACAACCACGAAAGCATCGAATCTTTAAAACACAACTACTCAGGGCATCCCCTGGTAACTGACTCGATGGACTATATAAATAACTGGGAACTCAACGACGCCTATGGGGCTCCACTGGCTGACCCACCACCAGGGCCAGCTGCAAAACCTGAAAACCACATACACAACCAAAAATGTCCCAAGAGAAGGGGTCCAAAACCCACTATGAAGAGCAACGCAATACAGCAAACAGATGCAGCATGAAATATATCATGTCGTGCAATTCATGAATGGTACAATGCATCATCGGTATCAATCGGAATCCAAATGAACGGTAAACAACAACTGTGGCAACAAAATCTGGTTATCATGTAACGCCCCAAAATCCATAGGACCACATTTATGAATTTTTATTAATCTCATGGGCCAAAATGGCAATTTTAAATGTTATGTATTTGCTGATTCATTGATAAGATGCGTCGCGGCTGGTTCCAGCAGATGACTCCAAGAGCGATACATGAGCTGGTTTTAAATTGATTGGAAGTATTTTTAAGAAGGACAAATGATTTCTTTTGAAAAAGGTTTGGTGTTTTTCAAATTAAAATGAGATGAAGGGAATTTTACTAAATTTTATAAGTGTGTCATGCTTGATTTCACAAGTAGCTTGCCACTAATCCCTTTCATATAAAAACCTGTTTTGAAAGCAAGATCTTTATCATTTTGCAAAGAAAACCTTCGGTGTTCTTCAAAATATTTTCCAGAGAAATTCGTTCGTTACTCAAGGAGAAGAATTCTGCAGGAATCGGTTGCTGTTGCAAAGCTTCGTTTAAGGCAAGTAAAAGCTGATTTTTGACTCACCATTTGAAGCATATATTGATGTTTCTGAGTCTTTTTGCTTATATGTGTTACAGTATGTTTAAAGTTCATGTTTGAAATGAATTATGCTAGTTGTAATATCAGAATTTGATAACTGTGTAATCGGTAGTTGCTAGTTGAATCATTATAAAGTATGGTTGATAGGCAACTGCTGATAGCATAGTTGTTCTTTTGATATTATAAATATAAAGCCAAATTTCAGCAGCTGTGTTGTTTTCATAAATTCTAGTAGATGCACTGTTCACCAGCAGATGCATTTCGCTGTTAAAATCAGCAGTTGCGTTGTTTTCGTAAAACCAGCAGATATACTGTTCATTGCAGCTGGTATGAGTCTTGCGATTGGTACTATTCATTGCAGCTGGTATTAGTCTTGCGACTGGTACTGTTCATTGTAGCTGGTATTATCTTGCGACTGGTACTTTTCATTGCAGCTGGTATTAGTCTTGCGACTGATACTGTTCATTGCAGCTGGTATTAGTCTTGCGACTGGTACTGTTCATTGCGTCTGGTTTTATATATGTTAGCGCTTTTCTTGCGAATGGTTGTTTAGCGCTTTCCTTGCAGCTGGTTGACGCTCTAACGATGCCGTTTTATTAAATACGTTTGTTTTAAATGCAAAGACCTTGTGACTGGTTTTATTCTTTCGACTGGTTCCTATTCTTTGCGACTGGTTTCTCTTCCGATTGGTCTCATGTCGATGATTATGTTTCCAAAGTCGAACACGATAGTCAGTAAAGTTTTGAAAATGGAAGCAAGAGTTTTAAATGATGGAACCCGATGATTTTAAGAAAGAAAGTTTTATGAAAGGATGTTAATGGAACAAAAGTTTATTTAAAATTATGGCATAGATAGTTGACGGTCACCAAGGTGAAGGGTGAGAAGTTGTCTAGATGTCGATTGCCCTTTCATATGAGCTATATGCTAAAACTGATATCGGAAGTCATTTTGATCAAAGTGCAACACGGACCATGAGGAGCTTATATGCCATAAATCTAAAGAAAATATATTGATGTTGAGATTTTGGCTATTATCCCCTGTCTCCAAGTTTATTAAATGTTTATGAAAGAAAATGATGATGATCATTAATGTTCCTTTAACTTCTGTATAGATCAGAAGTCTACCTGCGTATTTAAACTTGTTATTATTCAGGTTTTACTTGCTGAGCCCCTAGGCACACTAGCTTTTAAAATGGTGCAGGTGCGACAGCTGGAGAACGAACAGAAGGTGAAACTTGAATCAGCTGTTGTGTGGTGTGTGTTTGTCAAATGCCAGCGTTTTCCGTGTCTTCAGTTGATGTTATTTTGTATTAGAAACACTGTTGGTCCCTGTTTTCGAAGGAAACTTAGCAGCCGCTGATTTAAAATGAGTGATTAAAACTTTTTGCGCTGCTATGGAGCTGCAATAGCTCAATGCTCTTGAACATCTAAAATCACAAGAGCACCGGTGACAGATCTGGTATGAAATTAAAATCATGCGGAAACACCAGAACTAAATCCTTTGTATTTTAAAACGATTCAAACAGATTTATGAGCAACATAAATCTGTTTGAGACTGTGCAAGTGCTAACTGTATGCGTGAGTGCTGAAATAATGGTGCGTGCTGAGTTATGCAATGCGAGAATGCTAAAGTAATGCAAGTGCTGAAATCTTTAAAGAAATGGACCAGCTGGTTTATTTCTGGAAGTTCGGACCTCAATGTACTACGTCTCCCCTTATTCCACCTCGGAAGGCTCCACTAGAAGATTTTGATGGTTACAGGTCATCTGCAAACACCCACCCACACAAGCAGCACTTGTATGGACACCTAGACTCCACAAATGCACACCAGCCGCAACTTTGTGACTAACTACATACACAGAGTTTAACGTCATCGTGCTTGGACGGGAACTGTGTTGGAAAGGTTTTGATTCAATCGCTAAACAATTTAGCTCAACTCACAAAATGTGCGAGATCTGTGTGTGAGAATTACAGTGTAAGCACAACTCTCAAATGAATACATCTTACACACTAGGAAGTGCTCCTAAATGAGCTAATGAAGATTCAGCAGTCGATACTACAATAAGCTCCTCTCTAGAATGATTGTCGACTGCTTCATCTTCCAGTGTTCTTCCCTCTGCTGGTGCACTGTGCGATCAACGTGTTTCTGCAACAGTGCTACAGTCATCATCTTCTTCCTTCAACTCTTCTTCCTTAAATAGCCTCTGTTCGAATATAGCCGTTAGACAGTGAATACAAATCTTTTCTGCGCTTGTCAAGGCTAAATCGTCGTCTTTCCAAATGCGTGCAATGCTACTCTGTAAATTGTACTATTTCCCAGAATAGTACAAATCTTGTTCCCTTAATCCCAGGCAATTTGCACGACTTAATATCAGCCGTTGATTCTTCCATCTTGAGCGTTGATTGCGTCTGGATGTACTTGCAGCTGGTTGTCCAGTTGTTGGTCGTGAAAAGCTTGCGACTGGATTTCCCAACGACTGGTTATATCAAACGATGTCGTATCAACTTATTCAAATGAAATCGTTTGCTATGCATCCTCGACTGGTTGATTATACTTCACTGCTGTTGTGTCTGGAAGTACTGTAGCTGCCTGCTGGTTTCTCTTGAGAGAAGTACCTGCTGGTTCTTAGCGCGAAACCATCTGTTGAATCTTAGCGCGAAGGCAAAACGCTGTCGTATCAACTTATGTAAATGAAATCGTTTTGCTATCGCTAACTTGAGTCCCCTCGACTGGTTCCACTGAAGCTTCCTGCTGATTCCATCTTTGTGATCCAGCTCTTACGCTTCTCTTCACAACTGCTGATAGCCAACTGCTGATTGTGATGTCACTGCTGATGTCATCATTGATAATCCATCGACTGATTCTGCTGACGTCATCTTCCTTTTAGCACTCCTGTTGGTTCAACTTGTCTGCTGATTTTCCTTTAAGAAAATCACCTGCTGGTTATCATTATTGCAAACCATCGACTGAATCGCGAAGGCAAAACGCTGTCGTATCAACTTATTCAAACGACATCGTTTTGCTATCGCTAACTTTGAGTACGCTTGACTGGTTGATAACTGCTGATATATATGCGTGCACACTCCAACGACGTCTTTCCACTGTTCATATTCTTCTTCGATCTTCTCCAGTCTTTAGCAAATATCACAGCTGCTGATCTAAATTGGCCTTCGCCTGATTACGAGCAACCGACTCAACTTTGGACGTCTCCATCGTTAATCCAGCTGTCGTATATAATGATGAACTAAACCATCTGCTGAACTTTAACTTTAAAACCATCAATTGGACAGATTACTGCTACTGCTGATCTTCTTCTTCGATCCTGGAATCTGTACACTAAGTATAATTGTTAGAAACACAGTAACAGGTTTTGTGTAATTCAAAACTTAATCAGGATCTGCCTAAATAGATACATCAATCTCTCCCCTTTTGATTTACACAAAACCTTAAATAATCGATGCATGTTCTAACTGACAAAATGTGCGAGTGAATATGTGTGTGAGAATTACAGTGTAAGCACAACTCTCAAATGAATACATCTCACACACTAGGAGGTGCTCCTAAATGAGCTAATGAAGATTCAGCAGTCGACACTACAATAAGCTCCTCTCTAGAAGGATTGTCGACTGCTTCATATTCCAGTGTTCTTCCCTCTGCTGGTGCACTGTGCGATCAACGTGTTTCTGCAACAGTGCTACAGTCATCATCTTCTTCCTTCAACTCTTCTTCCTTAAATAGCCTCTGTTCGAATATAGCCGTTAGACAGTGAATACAAATCTTTTCTGCGCTTGTCAAGGCTAAATCGTCGTCTTTCCAAATGCGTGCAATGCTCCTCTGTAAATTGTACTATTTCCCAGAATAGTACAAATCTTGTTCCCTTAATTCTAGGCAATTTGCACGACTTAATATCAGCCATTGATTCTTCCATCTTGAGCGTTGATTGCGTCTGGATGTACTTGCAGCTGGTTGTCCAGTCGTTGGTCGTGAAAAGCTTGCGACTGGATTTCCCAACGACTGGTTAGATCAAACGATGTCGTATCAACTTATTCAAACGACATCGTTTGCTATGCATCCTCGACTGGTTGATTATACTTCACTGCTGCTGTGTCTGGAAGTACTGTAGCTGCCTGCTGATTCTTCCATCTTGAGCGTTGATTGCGTCTGGATGTACTTGCAGCTGGTTGTCCAGTCGTTGGTCGTGAAAAGCTTGCGACTGGATTTCCCAACGACTGGTTAGATCAAACGATGTCGTATCAACTTATTCAAATGACATCGTTTGCTATGCATCCTCGACTGGTTGATTATACTTCACTGCTGCTGTGTCTGGAAGTACTGTAGCTGCCTGCTGGTCATTCTTAGAAGAAGTACCTGCTGGTTTTATCATCGCAAGACCATCTGCTGAATCTTTAGCGCGAAGGCAAAAGCTGTCGTATCAACTTATTCAAACGACATCGTTTG
>KV004580.1:118125-168388 GCA_001598015.1 Dorcoceras hygrometricum
CCGTGTGTTTAACAGGCTTTTACCAGAGTCTTCGGGATTTCTCGCAGGGTTAGTTGTTGCTCAGTATAAGGTACGGGTTGAGCTTGTAATTTCAGCAAGGTGACAGCTTGGGTGAATTGTGAGATGGTTGTGTGTTATGTGTTGTATACATGCTGTTGTTATTGTTGTTGTGCATATGTTGATATGCTTGTTATTGTCCAGCATGTGCATACACGGATTTGCATCTCATTCCAGTTTCATTGCCATCGTTGCGTCGTTCTTGTTCTGTTTCTTACCAGGTTGCGAGGGCGAGCGGCGATACCGCACTCTCATCTCCCTGCTGGGTTATGTTAGCCCCTATGAGCCGAGTGGCTAACTACCACAGTTCATAGGTTGGGCAACATCAGGCCGAGTTGTTGATGCATCTGGTATTTGGGTGTTGTCTCTCGGCGAGTGGTTAGCTACCACACTTGGAACACACCCAGTGGCAACCATTTGTTGCAGATTCAGTTGAGTTGTGCTTTGATTTCCTTTCCGGTTGGAGTCTTTGGTTGTTGTCCAGCATTCCATGCATAGCATCTACATTTTATTCTTGCTGTTAATTGCTGTTTTATAGTTGCTCTCCGTACTGGGGTTTGACCCCATGTCCCTCCGGGGCTTGGTTTGTTTCTTGTTGTGTTGTTTTCAGGAAACTCAGGTTCTACATCTGGTCGTGGGTTTAACCCAGCTGGTGGTGCCCCGGGAGGTGGCTAGTGTGTCCCAGTAGCATATAGCATATATATATATGTATCAGTTAGCCAGGGGGATGCCCTGCGCTTTGTTGTTGTAACCGTAGGGGATATGATACATGTATGAATTATGTATGCTTTGTCGTTGCTTGTTTTATGATTTGAGAAACTTATTTTAAGTATCGCTTTATTTTAAATTATATGTTTAAAACCGTCGGGCCTAAAAGCGAAAATTTTACCCACTTTTTGATAGCTTCCGCATGTGTTTATCTGTTATGAGCACGAGGCCTGACATAACCCATTTCTGCAATTGTTCATCTTGCAGCTGACCTTCTCGAATTTGGTTTAACAAGTTTGATCTTACTGAGAGGTTTGCTAAGATTACATCAATACTGCTGCTAGACACTATTTCAAGTCCAGACCTTTCAATTTCAGTCGCCAATGGCTTTTGAACAACCAGCTGCGACAATCCTACCGATTTTCTACTCAATGCGTCAGCTACCACGTTTGCTTTTCCTGGGTGATAACTGATAGTACAATCATAATCCTTAACCAGCTCCAACCATCGCCTCTGCCTCATATTCAAATCTTTCTGGGTAAAGAAGTATTTCAAACTTTTGTGATCTGTGAATATCTCACACTTCTCCTCATAGAGATAATGTCTCCATATCTTAAGGGCAAAGACAACAGCTTCTAGTTCTAAATCGTGCGTTGGGTAATTCCTCTCATGGCCTTTCAGCTGCCTAGATGCGTATGAAATAACAGTATGATCTTGCATCAAAACAGCTCCTAGTCCCATCTTAGAGGCATCAGTGTAAATCACAAATTTTCCTTCATCAGTCGGCATAGTTAACACAGGTGCTTCTATCAATGCTTGCTTCAATTTGTCAAAACTGTTTTGACATTCAGCTGTCCAGTTATATTTCACCTGCTTTCTCGTTAACGTAGTCAGTGGAACAACAATCTCAGAGAATCCTTGGATAAATCGCCTATAGTATCCAGCTAAACCCAATAAACTCCTTATCTCTGCAACATTCTTTGGTGCTGGCCAGTCGCGAACAGCTTCTACCTTGGCTGGGTCAACTTCTATTCCATCCTTAGAAATTATATGGCCTAAGAATGATACTTTCTCCATCCAGAAGTCACATTTACTAAATTTAGCAAACAGTTTCTTATCTTTCAAAATCTGGAGAACGATTCTTAAATGTTGAGCATGCTCCCGTCTGGTCTTAGAATACACTAAGATATCATCAATGAAAACCACTACAAACTGGTCTAAGTATGGTTGAAAGACCCTATTCATTAAATCCATAAAAGCCGATGGAGCATTTGTAAGTCAAAATGACATAACTAAGAACTCATAGTGACCATACCTAGTTCTAAAGGCTGTTTTATACACATCAGATGCCTTAATTTTCAGTTGGTGATATCCAGACCTCAAGTCGATCTTAGAAAACACAACTGATCCTCTCAACTGGTCGAACAGATCTTCTATTCTGGGTAATGGATACTTATTCTTAATCGTTAATTTGTTCAACTCCCGGTAATCTATACATAACCTCATACTCCCATCCTTTTTCTTAACAAATAAAACAGGGGCTCCCCAGGGGGAAGTACTTGGTCTAATAAACCCCTTCTCTAACAGATCTTGTATCTGTTATTTTAGTTCCTTCATTTCCGTTGGAGCTAATCGATACGGTGGTCTAGACACTAGAGCAGCTCCTAGAACCAAATCAATTGATAATTCCAGCTCCCTGTCTGGTGGTAGTCCCTGGATGTCTTCTGGAAAAACCTCAAGAAACTCATTTACTATCTCCACATCTGGCAGCTGGGGTCTATCAGCCGCTACTAAAAATGATATAATTAAAGGGACTTTATTAACATATTTGACCAAAAACTGGAATGACTCTTTTCCTGGTGGGTTGACAGCTACTGCTCGTAGTTTAAAGTCAATTACTTCCCCATACTTAGTTAGCCAATCTATTCCTAAAATCATATCAAATTCTGGAATCGGCAACATAATCAAATCAGCAGTAATCTTATGTCCTTGAAGTTTGAGTTCTAAACTCCTAAACAGTTCGTGTGATACCAGCTTCTCCCCTGATGGTACCGACACATAATAACCTATCATTACTTGCTCCGGCTGGATAGGAAATTTCTTAACAAATTCAGCCGCAATGTATGAATGTGTTTAAAGCCAGAGAAGGAAATCCAGCTATCGAAATTTCACCTGTAACTACTGTCGAGTCTGGATTGGCTTGATCAGCAGTCATTGCGTAGGCTCTACTAGTTACCAGCTGCTTGGATTTTGGACAATTCTTCATACTATGTCCTGGCATCCCACAGTTATAGCAGATATTTTGTCCATGTCTGCACTGTCCAGGATGAGATTTCTGGCACTTAGGACACACTGGCCTATTATTACCAGCGGGAACAGAACTAATAGGTTGAATCGGCAGAGGTTTTTGCTCCTGAGGCCTTTGCTGGCTCTTGTTCTGTTTCTTAAATGGCCTCTGGTCCTTCTGCTGAAAGGCTTGTCTCTTCTGCTGCCTTTCCTCGTCAAGATCCTTCCAATTCCTTTCAATTTGCAGGGCTCTATCCACAGCTTCTCTATAAGTCCTTGGCACAGATAGCCTGACATTCATTTTGAACATAGGCTTCAATCCTTCCACGAAATGATTTAATTTCTCCTTTGGATCTCTTCCAATCAATGGCACAAAGTAGCACCCTCTTTCAAACACAAGTGCATATTCTTGCACAGTTGAACTTCCTTGTTTAAGGGTCAAGAAATCCCTCTTAAATTCAGACCTTTTACCAGCTGTAAAGTATTGTTCAAAGAATACTTGCTTGAAATCTGCCCAAGTTAAGTTCAGCAGATCCACAGACAATTTGGCTCCTTCCCACCAAATCATCGCATCTTCCCTTAACATATAGATAGCGCACCCGGACCTATCTAAATCAGGCGTTTGGAGGTACTCGAAGATGACCTCCATGGATTTGATCCAGCTCTCAGCGATTAGTGGATCAGTGGTACCACTAAATTCCTTGGGCTTCTGTCGTCTGAACTTCTCCTGGGGATCATCATTACTTGGTCCCCTGCTATTGGAAGATTGGCCATTGCCTCTATTATTTTGCTCTACCAGCAGTCGCAACAAGCCATCTAATATTCTATAGCCCGCAATCCACCACATATATTTATCAGAACATGCTAAAATAAAAGACAATGCTCTGAAAATACACTCACAACTTAGAGGAACAGTCGATGAACTTTGATCCAGTTGATGGTGCGTGTGTTTATCTCAGGAACATCGCTCTGATACCATGTTGTGACGCCCGAACCCAACGGGGCCACGAGATTTGGGTAAATAAAAATTTCGAAACAAATGAAGGGCTAAAAGATAATTTGTTATAAGCTGTATTCCTTATAACTTCAAAAGGAATAGAAACACAAATACAAAACTAACAAACACTTAATTTGCGCGCCAAATACTGAAACTTGTTTGCGGAAAACAGAGTCTAATATATATATATAACTTTGCAATTGCGATCACAACATCCGAATTTCTACAAGAATAAACAGCTGTTGTAATTGATTTCAATACAGTACTTTTAAGATACAAAACAACGACTGCTATGACACATAATACGTTGGCCATTGATAAACACACACCACCCAGCAGCTGATTCACGTTTCACCACCTGTTCGCTCCTCAGCTGTCGCACCTGCACCATTTTAAAACCTAATGAGCCTAGGGGCTCAGCAAGTAAAACCTGAATAATAACGAGTTCAAATACGCAGATGGACTTCTGATCATTTCATAAGTTAAAGGAACATCAATACGTAAACATTTCATAAACATTCATAACTTGGAGACAGGGAAATATAACCCAGATCTCAAAATTAACATCATTTTCCTTAGATTATGGCTCAGAAGCTCTCCTTAGGTCCGTGTTGCACCTGATCAAGTGACTACTGATATCAGTCTTAGCCATTTGGCTCCTTTACGTTGGGGCAACCGACATATAGACGGCTATTCACCCTTCTCGTTATGACCGTCTGTTATCTTTGCCATAAATCTTAAAATAATCTTTTGTTCCTTTAACATCTTTCGTAAAACTTCTTTCTCAAAATCCTCTGGTTCCATCATTTTAAAACTTTTGCTTCCACTTTAAAATTTTACTGAGTATCGGGTTCGGCTTTTGGAAACATAATCATTAACATGAGACCAGTCGCAAGAGGAACAAGTCGTAATGAATAAAACCAGCTGCAATGATAAAACCAGCTGCAAGGGCTTTTTTTAAACATATTAAATGAAACGGCGTCGTTAGCGCGTCAACCAGCCGGAAGAAAGATGTTAAACGACCAGTCGCAAGAAAACGCTAACATGTGTAAAACCAGTCGCAAGGACTTTACTAAAAGAAACCAGCTGCAAGGTACGTTTTAAATGAAACGACGTCGTTAACATATCGACCAGCCGTAGGAAAAATATTAACAACCAGTCGCAATAAACAGTATCAGTCGCAGGACTAATACCAGCTAAAATGAACAGTAGAAACCAGACACAAGGAATAACCAGTCGCAATGAACAGTACTTTAGAAACGAATATTGCAACTGCTGAAATTTGACAATAAAATGCATCTGCTGATGAACAGTACATCTACTGGATTTTAATAACAAACATGCACCTGCTGATGAACAGTGCATCTGCTGAATTAACGAAAACAACGCAGCTGCTGGATTTTAACAAAGAAATGCAACTGCTATAATAAAACCGGATATATATAACATCAAAACAACAACTATGCTATCAGCCGTTGCCTATCAAACCAAACTTCATAATGGTTCGAATACCAACCGATTGCACCATTATCAAATTCTGATATTACAACTACTAAATTGAAGAACACTCATAAACATTCTGGGAATAAACTCGAATTCTCAGCACTTTAAAACCTCATAAACTTTCTGGAAAATATTTTGGAAGCATCATAAACATCAAAACATTATTTTCGAACCCATATTCTTTCCTTTGAACATGTATAAATCGTTTTAAACATGAACACTAAACATAACATAACATACAGGCAAGGAGACTCAAGAACATCAATATATGCTTTAAATGGTGAGTCAAGAATCAGATTTTACTTGCCTTAAGTCAAGCGTTGCAACAATAACTAGTCCCTGCAAGATCTTCTCCCTGAGCAACCACACGAGCTTTTCTGGAATTTATTTTGAAGAACACTGGAGAATTTCTTTGTAAATGATAAATATCTTGCTTTGAAAACATGTTTAAATATGGAAGGGATTAGTGGCAAGCTACTTGTAGAATGCATGACACATTTATAAATTTTGGTAAAATTCCCTTCCTCTCATTTTAATTTTTAAAACACCAAACCTTTTCCAAAAGAAATCATTTGTACTCCTTAAAAATATTTTCAATCATTTAAAAGATCAGTGATACATAAACATTTAAAAGATCAGTGATACATAAACATTAAAAGATCACTACCCTTGGAGTCACCTGCTGAAACCAGCCATGTCACACTTATCTTCTGAAATTAAAAGATCAGTGATACATAAACATTTCAAAATACCCATTATAAAATGAACAATGCATAATGTGGTCCTAAGGATTTTGGGGCGTTACAATTCGGCTTTCATTTTTACTTTGAGTTGAGTTCAGATATGAGCTTTATGCGTTAATCAGTTCCTGTCTTAGTGAATTGATTCCCAGATTTTTTAATGCAATTGTAGAAGCTGTTTGGTAGATTCTTACAAAACAATTGAATCCTTCTTTTCAAATAAAATAGCTCGGTTCGAAGCATTAGATTTCATCTTAAAATGGAGTAGCACTTTTTAAAAGATATTTGGCATATTGATTAAACGTGTTTCTTTCTTAGGCATTTTAATTCATATATATATATAGGATGTTAGACACATCATGCATCATTATTTACAAATCAAAACACTTTCCAAAAAGCAAGCGATGCTCTTTGTGAAGATACCGAGCCAAAACCTTTCAAAGTTTTTGAAGGAGACAAGCGGTGCGTACGTGATTGCCAGATTTCTACTGTGATTGTGTTGCAGAATTCAGGCAAGTAAACTTTGTTTCTTGCTACACTCATGAAATCATATATTCTCTTCTGTATGCATGTTTGTTTGTGTTTTAATGATTTGAAGACAGTCACGGCTGTTATTCAAAGAAAAGAAAAGTTCATGTTCTGTTTTATGAAGAAGTACGTGTTTACTGTATTTTGGTTCAGAAAAAGATTTTAGAACGTGTTTGATGATGTTCTTCCAGTTAGTTCTTGAGTTTTCTAAAGATTTTCTTCAAATTAGCTTATTCGATAATTTCCAGAAACTTCTTGAGATCTTATGATTTCTTCAGACTGAGGTTTCTACTGTTGATTGTGTTTGTTCTTACGACTAAGTCTGAAATCTGGTTCTTAAACCAAAAGCTGATATTTCTATATTGGACAGATTCTAAGTTAGAGTTTTGTTTCTTTGTTATTCGAAGTTCATTCTGTTTCAAGTCTGAATTTTTTAACAATATTGTGTTTTCCGTTGACATCTGAGTTTACTACGGTTGACCATTGACATGTGAATAACCCGATTCGATTCCATTGACATTTGAGTTGACCAATAGGCAGAATCTGATTTCATTCTTCTTCGCTGAGATACTTATGTATAATTCAGATTCCATTTTTTAGCCTTTGATTCTTCTTCGATTAGTACAAGAAGTACATATTTGAATTCCTTATTCATTCCTCTTCAATTCGAAAGATTAATTCGAATAGTTTTGAGTGACTTTATTCAGTTTTCATCTTCGCAAGTTTTACAGAGAATTCTCATAAAGTCCCAGAACATCATTAGACAATGAAAACCAGTAAACTGTACTACGATTAGTACAAGAAGTACATATTTGAATTCCTTATTCATTCCTCTTCAATTCGAAAGATTAATTCGAATAGTTTTGAGTGACTTTATTCAGTTTTCATCTTCGCAAGTTTTACAGAGAATTCTCATAAAGTCCCAGAACATCATTAGACAATGAAAACCAGTAAACTGTACTAGAAAGAAAAGAAAAACATATTTACGAAAGAAAAGAAAGAGCAGAAAGAAAGAATGTTTTACAGAAAAAATTTGAAGTTATGACTTAGGCAACAGAAGGTCCCTAGAGGAAGGGTGAGTGCCTGTCTGACGAACCAGTGTGCACCTTCAACAGCAGGAAGGATCAGGATTACGGATTGACGAATCTGTATACCCCTTCACATAGATGGGATTTATCCAGCCCCCTGATATCGGATGTTATTTTGATCAAACGAATGGGCCAACTGTACAAGTGTCTCTGTCATAATTTTAGAAAAGAAAGAAAGAGCGCAAGTGTGATTTTAATCACAGCTCTGCATAAAAGTTTAAAGATGCTTCTTTAATTAGAAGTAAATAAAATGTTTTCAGAACGTATATGTTTATGCTTTCATTCCATACAGATTTCATAGTTCATGTTATTTAGCTTATTTATTCGTAAGCAATTTCAGATTTCAGAAAAGTAACATATATCGTTGTGTGTTTTATAGGTTTAGATATTCCAGATTTATTTGTTGAGCCCCTAGGCTCACTAGTTTTCATTGAATGAAGTTAATGAGCAGTAGGAGCTGGATGGTGATGAGCTAATCAGAAAAGATGTGTTTATCGTGGACATGCCTTTCCGTTGTTGTTCTTATTCAGTTTCATATTTTGATGTACAAAACTGTGGTCATATTGTATTTATGACAGATTTCAAGTTTCTTTCTTTTGTCAAAATCTGTACCAGAATTGTTACTTAATGAATTTATATCAATTTTGGTTATTCTTCAAAGACCAGATCTGTTTTAGTTCCGCACCTTTTATTTGTTCAGATATGTCTTCCAGATATTGTTTATAGTTTGCGTTTAAATGCATTTTAGTCCAAAAATTAGTAGCGAATCGTTATTCTAAACAAGATTGAAGTTTTTGCGCTTTTCAATTTGAACCCCAAAGTTCCTAAATTTATTTTAAGAAAAATCGGGTCGGTACAGTTGGTATCAGAGCGTGGTCCTTGAGATAAACACACTTCCAGTCTGAACAGCTCTCGCCAACCTCTTCTATATTTGTAAGTTTTATTTCATGTTCTAGCATAAAGTAATCTCTCATAATAGAATTGTGGTGGATTTGGGCTACCCCTACAGATATGGCAGGATGAGGTAGAGGAAGAAAGGAAATACAGAAGGAGATAGTGAATCAGAAGGAATGAACCCTGTTTTAAACAGTATGGCACAACTTTTAGAAAGTTTGGTTGACCAAACCAATCAAGGGAATGGTCAATCATCAGGGAGAATGATTAGTAGAGAAGATCCACAGGAAAGGTTTAGAAGACAGAGACCTCAGGAATATACTGGTTCAACTGATCCCATTATAGCTGAAAGCTGGATCAAATCCATGGAAGTGATATTTGAGTATCTACATTTAACAGAACTAGAAAGGCCTCAGCGTGCGATCTACATGCTGAGAGGAGATGCTATGATATGGTGGGAAGGAGCCAAGTTAACAGTATACTTGGAAATGCTTACATGGTAGGAATTTAAGAGAGTATTATTTGAGCAGTACTTTACTGTGGATGTGAGGAAGGAGCTGCATAATGAGTTCCTAACGCTTAACCAGGAAGGGATGTCGATGCGAGATTATATCCGCAAGTTTGAGAGGGGATGCTATTTTGTTCCTTTGATTGGAACCAATGCAGATGTTAAGCTTCGACATTTTATTAATGGGTTGAAGCCTATGATCAAGCATGATGTCACATTGGCAGAACCCGTGGATTATAGAGCAGCGGTGAACAAAGCTCTACGGGCAGAACAGGATGGGAAGACAATTGAGGATGAGCGACAGCTGAAAAGACAAGCCTTCCAGCAAAAAGACCGTAGACAATTCAAGAAACCCAACAATAACCAACAAGGGTCTCAAGGGAATAAGCCAGCATGTCCTACCTGCAAGAAGAATCATGCGGGCCAGTGTCGTTTTGGGCAGAACGTATGTTATACTTGTGGCAAGCCAGGACACATATCCAAGTATTGTCCCCAGAAGCAACAACTCATCACCAGCAAGGCATACGTGATGACAACAGATCAAGCTCCAGCAGATACGACGGTTGTGGCTGGTAAGATCGTTGTAGCTATTATGTTTACCTTAGCATTGTTAGATTCTGGTGCAACTCATTCCTTTGTATCGGAAAGTTTTGCTAAGAATTTACCAACTAAACCAGAAGAAGTTGAAGTAAGATATTGCGTTCAGATTACATCGGGAGAAAGTATAGTGACCAATCACATTATTCAAAATATAGAACTTAAGTTACAGAGGAATATTGTCTATGCAGATTTTATAATATTGCCAATGCTTGAGTTTGATTTAATCTTGGGAATAGATTGGTTAACTAAGTATGGAACCGTTATAGATTTTAAGCAGAGAATGATTAAGATTAAAGTACCTAGTGGGATTTCATTCTTGTTCAAAGCTGACAGATTTGACCGCACCTTTAAGATAATAACAGCTTTGAAAGCTCAGACGTGCTTAAGAAACGGATGTCAAGGATTTTTAGTAAGTGCTATGTCGATAGTACAAGATGCTAAGATTAATTTGAAGGACGTAGAGGTAGTGAACGAGTTTTCAGATGTCTTCCTAGAAGATATCTGAGGTCTGCCTCCAGATCGTGAGTTAGAATTTTCTATCGATTTAGTACTAGATGCTGCCCTAGTTTGCAAGCCTCCGTACAGACTTGCTCCTAAGGAATTGAAGGAGTTAAAGGAACAGATCCAAGATTTATTGGATAAAGGTTTCATTAGACCCAGTACTTCATCGTGGGGAGCTCCGGTGTTGTTTGTGAAGAAGAAAGACGGAATCATGCGTCTGTGTATAGATTATAGAGAACTGAATAAGTTAACAGTTAGGAATAAATACCCACTTCCTAGAATATATGACTTATTCGATCAGTTACGAGGATCTGCTGTGTTTTCGAGATCTATCTCAGATTGGGATACCATCAGCTACGAGTTAAAGAAGCATACGTGTATAAAACAGCTTTCAGAACCAGATATGGCCATTATGAGTTTTTAGTTGTGCCCTTTGGATTAACTAATGTGCCATCAGTGTTTATGGATCTGATGAATAGAGTATTTCAACCTTTTCTAGACAAATTCTTTATTGTGTTCATAGATGACATTCTCATTTACTCTAAGAGCAGATTCGAGCATGCAAACCATCTTAGATAAATTTTGCAGATTCTGAGAACTAAGAAATTGTTTGCTAAGTTTAGTAAATGCGAATTTTGGATCGAAAAAGTTGTATTTCTTGGTGATATTATTTCTCAGAATGGGATAGTAGATCCTTCTAAAGTAGAAGCTGTTCGAGAGTGGCCTGTACGTAAGAGCGTAACAGAGGTTCGTAGTTTCTTAGGACTTGAAGGATATTACAGAAGGTTTATAGAGGGATTTTCTAAGATAGCTGTCCCTCTAACATCATTGACTAAGAAGAATATTAAGTATGATTGAACTCAAGAATGACAGTACAGTTATGAGAAATTAAAGTTGGCATTAATAGAAGCCCCCGTTTTGACGTTACCGTCGGGGAAAGGAAATTTTTGAGATTTATACAGATGCGTCGAAGACAGGACTAGGAGCTGTTTTGGTGCAAGATAAGAAAGTAATTGCTTATGCTTCCAGACAGCTGAAGATTCATGAGAAGAATTATCTTACGCATGATTTAGAATTAGCAGTAGTGGTTTTCGCATTAAAGATTTGGAGAAATTTTCTTTATGGAGAGAAATGCGAAATCTTTACTGATCACAAGAGCCTTAAGTATTTCTTTACCCAGAAAGAGCTTAATATGAGACAAAGGAGATGGCTAGAACTGGTTAAAGATTATGATTGTGTGATCAGCTACCACCCAGGAAAATCCAACGTAGTAGCTGATGCGTTAAGCAGAAGAAGCGTGGGTTTTGCACAGATCTCAGTTCAGATTCCTTTAGCGAGAGAGATTAACAGATTTGAATTGGGAATAGTTACGAAAGATAATGCTGCTAAGCTATTAGTTCTTACGAGCCAGTCTACTTTGAAAGATCGGATTAGAGATGGTCAAGCAAGGGATGATAAACTTCAGAAATGGAAGAAGCAAGATGAAGACAAAGGAGGAAATCTTTATACAACAGAAGGGGGAATAGTGAAATACCAGAATAGGTTGTGGATTCCGCGCACAGATGAATTGCGCAAAGAGATTATGAATGAAGCCCATAACTCACCGTACTCAATTCGCCAGGAGGAACAAAGATGTATAAAGATTTGCAACACCTGTTTTGGTGGCCAGGGATGAAGCGAGATATCTGCAATTTCGTTTCTGAGTGTTTATCATGCCAGCAAGTTAAAGCAGAGCACCAGAGACCCGTTGGAATGCTAAAACCTCTTCCTATACCAGTATGGAAATGGGATAACATAGAGATGACCACGAACAGTGCATGGATTTAATGCTATATGGGTTATCATTGATAGACTAACTAAGTCAGCACACTTTTTGCCAGTTAAGATAACGTATGATTTGAATAAGTATGCTGAATTGTATGTTAAAGAAATAGTTAGACTTCATGGAATTCCGAATTCTATAGTATCTGATCGAGATCCCAGATTTTACTTCTAGGTTGTAAGGCCTCATGCTCTACTAAGAGTTGAACCACGCAAAACAATAGCGGAAGCATACAAAAAGTGGCTTAAAATTTTTGATTTAGGCCTGACTGTTTAAAACATATAATTTAAAATACAACCATACTTAAAATATCCCAGTTTACAAACACTCAGTACAAGAGTACAACATTTAAACAAATACAACTACAAGTACTACAACGGATAACACAATACCACAAGCACAGGGCATTCCCCGACGGACAGTACTAGTACATATATGCTATACGCTAATGGGACACTCTATCCACCTCCTGGGGCACCTCCAGCTAGGTCAAAGCCATGATCAGCAGAGAAACCTGGGAAACCTGAAAACACATACAGGCAACAATAAACAAGCCCCAGAGGGACATCGGGGTCAGACCCCAGTACGGAGAGCAATACAAACAGCATAAGGAAAGCAACAGATAAATATGCAAATGCTATGCAAGGGTTCAAGGCTACAACGAAAGCAGGGAGCCAAAGGATCTCAACAACAGCTCAACAGCAAGATCTGATCAAATGGAAAACAGGCAGTGGCCACGGGGTATACTGAGCACATGGGAGCTACCCACTCATCTCCAATACACCGTACCAGATGCTAAACAAACAGCTCCACCTGTTGTTGCCCACTCATGAGATGTGGGAGCTACCCACTCGGCTCATAGCGGCTAACAAACCCAGCAGGGAGAAGAGGTATACAGGAGTTACCCACTCGGCCTCTGAGGTATATGGGAACTACCCGCTCGTCCTCAAACACAGCATACTGGTACTCTCAAATCAACAGAACAGGCACAACTAGCAAAACAGAGCTCAACAGGATAATTCGTGTATGCAAATGCAACAGCTGATATCATCACAAGACACAAACGATAACAGCACAGAGCATACACAACAAAGCACATAATCCATGCTCAATCCTAAGCTGTTAACATGCTCACATCCGTACCTCAATTCTCTGTGCAACAATTACTACAAACAAGGTCCGAGCAACACAGATCCACCACCCCAAAAAGCTAGGAGCGAAATCCGACGCTTATACTAAAAGACTACACAAGGGAGATGTCTTCGCACACCTCACCAGCTTCAAGAAAACGTTCGAAAACAATATCCAAACGAAGTGTCTCAGCATGAGGAGTCCAACGCTAAAAATCTCACTCTCTTCGGAGATGTATACCGCCGGCCATCGAAGAAGATAAGGTTCGATGAACAGTAGCTAGGGTATCGCGACAGAAATTGGCAATCGGGAAATATTCTAAGTATGAAAACTGGATACTCAAATCGAAGACCAAGTACTCTTAAATAAGTCAAAGCTGATCACAGCTGAAGGAACAGTATCCAACAACACTTAAACTATCACAACTGATATTCCCGCTCACAAACAGATCTCTCTCTAAGCTAGAACAGATCTCTACTAACTCAAACGACGTCGCAGAGAACTACTGTCACAACTGGACACGTCACCCGCTATTCACTGCTGAACAACTAACCAACATCTGTTCGCAACAACAGATCTCTCACACAGCTGAAGCTAACGCAACTCACAGCTGAGCCTTCTTCGCTAATCCAAAACGCTGTCATTACAACTAATCCAAACGACGACGTACTAGCACCCGCTACTGAAAACATGCTAGCGTGCTCTATACTGCTCAGCGACAACAGATCTCGCTACGACTGCTGAATACAACCACTCAGCGACAACTGCTGACGTCACCACTGCGGAACGCTAACATTCAGCGATGACCCGCGCTAACTACTGAACAGATTCTGCGCCAACTCTAATTCTCCAAACAGTTCTAAGGACTAAAACAAAACCCAATAGCTTCTCCAAGCTCATCAACGCAAAGCTGATCTCAAATAAAACCCGATTAATTTACTCAATTAATCTTATCAGCTTTCGGGTCTCACATCTCTCCCCCAATAAAACAGGATTTCATCCTCGAAATCAATCAACTCCAAAATAAGAGTTCAAGATAACTGGCGAAATAAACACAAGCAATCAACTACTGGAACAAAAGCAACATCTACTCAAATAGATGCGGCCACTCACGCTGCATCTTTTCTTCCAGTTCCCAAGTAGCTTCTTCTCTACCGTGCTTGCTCCACTGAAAAATCACCAAAGGAATGGTTTTGTTTCTCAGCTGTTTCTCTTTTCTATCCAAGATCTGCAAGGGATACTCAACATAGCTCAAAGTTCGATCTAACTCCACCTCGTCAGTTCTCAATACATGCGAGGGATCTGGCTCGTACTTCCTCATTATCGAAACATGAAACACAGCATGTAAGGAAGACAAATCTAGTGGCAACAACAGCCGATAAGCCAAAGGACCAATCCTCTCTAAGATCTCATAAGGAGCAACATAACGAGGAGCTAACTTTCCCTTGAGACCAAATCTCATAACACTGCGGAAAGGAGAAACCTTAAGGAAAACTAGATCACCAACCTTAAACTCTAAAGGGCTACGCCTCTTATTCGCATAACTGGCTTGGCGATCTTGAGCAGCTTTCATTCTCTGGCGAATCAAATCCACCTGATCTCTCATCTGCTGCACAAATTCTGGTGAAGACAGCTGCTTCTCCCCCACTTCTTCCTAACATACCGGAGACCTGCACTTTCTTCCATAAAAAGATTCGAAAGGTGCCATACCAATCGTGACCCGATAGCTGTTATTGTAGGAAAACTCAACCAGAGACAACGAGTCTTGCCAGCTACCACTGAATTCCATCAGAACAGCTCTCAACATATCCTCTAAAATCTGGATAGTTCTCTTCGATTGGCAATCTGTTTGGGGGTGATAAGCTGTACTCATAGCAAATCTAGTTCCCAAAGCTGTTTGTAAACTCTTCCAAAACCTGGAAGTAAACCTCGGATCACGATCTGAAACAATCGAAACCGGAACACCATGCAAACACACCATAAAATCTATGTACAGCTTCACCATATTCTTCAAAGAATAGGTCATATTGTAGGAAATGAAGTGCACAGACTTCGACAATCTGTCTATCAAAACCCAAACCGCATCACAACCTCTGCTGAAGGAGGCAAATGCGTGACAAAATCCATAGCTACGTGCTCCCAATTCCATTGGGGCACCTATAAGCTTTGCAACAAACCAGCAGGTCTCATCCTCTCTGCCTTGACTTGCTGACAATTCAGACATCGGGCTACAAAATCTGCAACATCACTCTTCAAACCAGCCCACCAGTAATGTTGCTTCAAGGCATAATACATCTTCCTTGCACCCGGATGGACAATGTATCTACTGCAGTGAGCTTCTCGCAAGATCTCTTACCTCAAATCAACCAGATTTAGCACAACAAGCCTGCCAAGAAACCTCAAACAACCATCAGAAGAGACAGTATAGTGTTCCAACTATCCAGCTCTCATCTTCAGCTTCAACTCATGGATGGATGGATCAGTACTCTGAGATGCTCTAATGCTAGAAAAAATTTGTGGCTCAACTTGACATGAAGGCACCACAACATAATCCTTAGCGGGGTAAAACCTCCAACCAGTAGTGCTATGATGCTCATGGACCTTCGAAATCTGCATCGAAGCCAGCATCACCACTTGAGCCTTTCTGCTCAATGCATCAGCACCTACATTCATCTTCCCAGGCTGGTATTTGATCTCGCAATCAAAATCCTTTAGCATCTCCATCCATCTACGCTGTCTCATATTTCAAATCTGACTGAGAAAACAGATACTGGAGACTCTTGTGGTCGAAGTACACCACAAATTGATCACCATACAGGTAGTGGCGCCAAATCTTCAAAGCAAAAACCACTGTTGCTAACTCCAAATCATGAACTGGGTAACGAGTCTCATGCGGCTTCAACTGCCGAGAGGCATAAGCAATGACTCGACCATTCTGCATCAACACACAACCCAATCCATTCAAGGAAGCATCTGCGCAAACAACAAAACCACCTGAACCACACGGTAGAGCTAACACAGGCGCAGTAGTTAGCTTCTCTTTGAGCAACAGAAAACTATTCTCGCATTGCTCAGTCAAAAAAAACGCTTGTCTTTCTGAGTCAACTGCGTCATTGGCTTAGCCATACTAGAGAATCCTTCGATAAACCGCCGATAATAGCCAGCCAGACCAAAGAAACTACGAATCTCAGCAACTCTCTTGGGACGCTCCTAGTTAAGAACAGCCTCAACCTTACCGGGATCCACGGAAATACCATCAACAGAAATCACATGACCCAGAAACACAACTCGGTCTAACCCAAACTCGCACTTGGAGAACTTAGAATACAGCTTCGAGTCTCGAAGCTTCTGAAGAACTAGCATCAAATGCTCCTTGTGCTGCAACGGAGTCTTAGAGTACACAAAAATGTCATCGATAAAAACAATCACAAACTGATCGATGAACTCTCTAAAGACTCTATTCATCAAGTCCATGAAAACTACGGGAGCATTCGTCAAACCAAAAGGCATAACTAGAAACTCATAATGCCCATACCTCATACGAAACGCAGTCTTCTCAACATCCTGCTCATGGATGCGCAACTGATGGTACCCCGAAAGAATATCAATCTTAGAAAACACGGCAGACCTTGCAACTGGTCAAAAATATCATCGATCCTAGGCAAAGTGTACTTGTTCTTCACTGTCGCCTTGTTCAATTGCCTAAAGTCGATGCACATCCTCATCGACCCGTCCTTCTTCTTAACAAACAAGATAGGCGCTCCCCACAGGAACATGCTAGGCCTAAGGAATCCCTTCTCCAGCAAATCACTAAGCTGCTCCTTAAGCTCCCTCAACTCAGCAGGCGCTAAACGATATGGAGCACGTGAAATCGGATCTGTACCAGGAACCAACTCAATGGTGAATTTTATTTCCCGCCTCGGAGGAAAATCAGGAATCTCCTCCGGAAACACATCCGGGAAATATCAAACCACGGGGACTCTACTAAGCTCTACGCTCGAAGAATAAGATGCATCAAAGGCATAGATCATGAAACCAGCATTCTCAAGTGACAACAGGCTAAACATCTCCATCGCAGAGACTAAAGGAATCTTCAACTAGGAATCTTGGCCGTAGAAATTCCATTTCTCGCCAGACTGGGGCCTAAATCGCACAACGCCATGGAAACAATCCACAGTGTCCCTATAGCTAGACAACACGTCCATTCTCACTATAAAGTAAAAATCCCACATCACTAGCCTGATCAGATTGGCTAAAAACACACTCTTGCCAAACCTAAGAACACCATTCAACAAAATCTCCTGGGAGAACAAGCTCGCACCGGCAGGAGTCGCAACAGATACATCACACAAAGGAGTGGTATGCAAACCATGCTCAACCACAAATGCATCAGAAATAAAAGAATGCCACGCTCCTGTATCAAACAACACACCCGTAGGAAAATCAAATACAAAGAAAGTACCTGTGATAATCCCTTCTCCCGGTGTGCCCTCCGCTTGCTCCCTAGTCATGGCATTCACTTGGGCAAACTGAGGTCCAGAAAACTGAGGGTGGGAAGACTGTCCAAAACACGAAGGATCAGGCTGCTGAAACGGCCTAAACTGAGGCTCCCCCAACCTCTGCTGCTGAACGGGAAAAGTAGAACGACCTCTAGAAGATCCACCTCGACCCTACTGTGGAACTGTGGTATGCTGCGATCAAGACAAAGGACACACTCTAGAAAAGTGTCCGTACTGACCACAGACATTAAAAGAACCCTACACACCTACACACTGTGCTGTAGGGTGCTTTCCACCACACTGGCCACAATACTCCACTTTGGTACCACCGCTGCTGGAGCTACCAGAACCAGAAGAACTAGAACCAGACTTCTTCTTAAATAGCTTACCACGAGGCCTAAACCTCTGATGACCAAACTGTTGGGCTGCCTGTTGCTGCTGTTTGGGTGGCTGAGACGACTGCACTGACTGGGAAGTTTGCGCTCCCTGAACCACTGGACGACTACTATGGGCCACCTGCGGCCTATCACGAGACCGACGGTTCCTCAAACCTTCCTCGATGTCGATCACACTGTCCACCACCTCTGCATAGCTCTTCGGCGAGCTAGCCAAAACCAAGGAATACACTCCTCGTTCAACCCCTCAAGAAACCTAGTTCTCTTCGCTCTCTCCCGACCAGAAATATGCGGCACGTACGCAAGAAGGGAAGAAAACCTGCGGGCATACTCTCTAGCAGACATACTTCCCTGCTCCAAATTATCGAACTCACGCTCACGGGAGTTCACGTAGGACTTCGGGACATACTCCTGACGAAAAGAAACACAAAAACTGTCCCACGTAATCTCTACTCACGTATCCGGATCACGCCCCCCGGCTAGGCAGCGGAAGAACAAAAACATGTGCCGGGAGACGATCAATACGATAAAATAAACACAACTATAGGGTGTTTGGAATCGCTACCTTGCTGGCAACTCGTGCCTGGCTCCGACCGGTTTCGTAAAGAAAACGGCACTTCACGGTAGGCGGCGGTAGATATCGTCAAACAGGTCCACGACCGGAGACGGGATTCCTTCATCAGCCTGCACTAGAAGTCTTGATGAGATCTGCGCGGATGGATTCTCCTTGTCAAGATTGGCCGGAAACAATTTTCCGGTGGCGCGTGGCGGCGGCGGCGGCGAGGCTTGAGGAGAGGGGCGGCGGCCACTAATCACTAGGTTTAGGGTTTGTAGTCTTGTGTTTTAACAATGAAACCTAAGCCTAATTAAATAGACTAAGTGGTGGACTTGGACCGGCCCAACGGGCCCGGGTCCAACGGGTGAACATTTGGTTCATCCCCACCACTGTGACTTCATCGTAACTCCGATCGCCGATCAGATCGGACCGATCGACTCAGTTTCCAAAACTGAATACTATGATCTGAAAAACCATTTTTCAGAACCCCAGTGCAAAATGACCGTTTTGCCCCTCAACGTCTGGAAATCTCGATTTGACCTGAGTTGACTTTTAGGAAGTCGCACTCCCCAAAATCCTCTTCTCGTGCTCAACACATTGAGCTGAGTATCCGTGTGGGAATCTCGAATCTAGTGCTTGTGTGACCCTCAATGGTTTAGGGATACAGCTAGCCGTGGGCCCACAACCATTGTGGCTCCGGAATCACAATTCCGGATTTGCCCATCGGATCATGGTAAGAGCATCTAGCAACATCGCCCCATGATCCCCTAGGTATCACTGATAGTGCCTGCAAGAACCAGTTGGTCGTGGTTAGCGTACAGTACGGTCCTTTCAATCCATATATCCCGATCGGATCAACGACCATTGGTAAATCGAGAGTCGCTATAGATCCGATAGCTATGCATACATCTTGGAGATCGAATAGTGACATAGCGAGTGTAACTAGGTAAACACATTTACCTAAAACACTTCTAGTACTCTGGCCAGATATTTATACACTATTATCCCCTCAGATAGCATAGGATATCCACGCATGTCTGCGAGCGGTGAATCCTCGACAACGATGCATCGACTCCTACATGCATCGGGGTCTCACCCAATCCCGATGCCTTGTGACCCCAAGTGAGTCGGCAAACGTGTCAAAGAGAGACGCCTATCATGTAGAGTCTCAATTACGTTTCGAGTCGTGAGGACTAATCAGTACAACCAAGACCTCGGACTTTTCCACTCGACAAATGGTAACCACTTGGAAAGTCCGAAGGAGGGTAGTTCGATAGATCACCAGGTCACTATCTATCTGCATGCTCAGAACATCACAATGTTCCCTACCAATGAAACATGGTACTTCGCATCGCAGATACCGTTTGTACAAGAGTCAATAAAACCCACACGCCACAAGTTGGC
Source organism: Dorcoceras hygrometricum (assembly GCA_001598015.1). NCBI lineage: Eukaryota > Viridiplantae > Streptophyta > Magnoliopsida > Lamiales > Gesneriaceae > Dorcoceras > Dorcoceras hygrometricum. Next base: position 138,343 of record KV004580.1, read on the forward strand.
TAGTTGGGCATCTACTCTAACAATCTCCCACTTGCTCTAAAGCCAACTACTCATCAGACGCAGTCCCATTGTTTCGCGATGTTTTTCAAACAATGGTCCAGGCAAGGGCTTCGTAAGTGGATCAGCAACGTTGTCCGCAGAGGCGACTCTCTCAACTGTTATGTCGCCTCTAGCCACAATATCCCGGATTATGTGTTATTTCCTCAGTATGTGTTTGGATCTTTGGTGATACCTAGGCTCCTTTGCTTGTGCAACGGCACCCGTGTTGTCGCAGTACACCGGGACTGGACCAACTCCATAAGGAATGACGCCCAACTCTTGGACGAAATTCGTTATCCAAACGGCCTCCTTAGCAGCAGCTTATGCTGCAATGTACTCAGCCTCAGTGGTTTAATCCGCGATGGTGTCTTGCTTGGAACTCTTCCAAGAGACAGCACCACCATTGAGAATGAATACAAATCCAGAGGTTGATTTCGAATCATCCACATCACACTGGAAGCTAGAATCAGTGTAGCCTTCCAGTTTCAGTTCACCACCCCCATAGACCATGAACATATTCTTAATCCTTCGTAAGTACGTAAGAATATCCTTCACGGCCTTCCAATGCAACTGGCCGGGGTTGGCCTGGTAGCGGCTCATGACACTTAGAGCATATGCGACATCCGGTCTAGTCGAGATCATGCCATACATAATACTACCTATTGCCGAGGCATATGGTACACGTGCCATACTCTCTATCTCCTCATCAGTCTTTGGACACATAGACTTAGATAGAGTGACCCCGTGGCAAATAGGTAGGTGTCCTCTCTTGGACTCTTCCATAGAGAACCTCTTAAGTATGGTATCGATGTAGGTAGCTTGGGTGAGTCCGAGCATCCGTTTAGATCTATCCCGATAGATCTGTATTCCAAGAATATAGGATTATTCACCCATGTCCTTCATCAAAAATCTGCTAGACAACCATACTTTAGTTGATTGCAGCATTCCTACATCATTCCCAATGAGTAGAATGTCATCAACATAAAGTACGAGGAACGTCACAGCGCTTTTAACTACCTTCTTGTAGACACATGGCTCCTCGGGATTCTTGATGAAACAAATTCCTTAATTGTTTCATCGAATCTCAGGTTCCAACTTCGCGATGCTTGTTTGAGACCGTAGATCGATCTATGAAGCTTGCATACCTTATGCTCGCTTCCAACAGATGTGAAACCCTCAGGCTGCGTCATATAGATCTCTTCCTTAATGTTTCCATTAAGGAACGTAGTTTTCACATCCATTTGCCATATCTCATAGTCGTACCATGCGGCTATGGCTAACAAAATTCTAATCGACTTGAACATTGCGACTGGCGAGAAGGTTTCATCATAGTCGTACCATGCGGCTATGGCTAACAAAATTCTAATCGACTTGAACATTGCGACTGGCGAGAAGGTTTCATCATAGTCAACACCTTGCCTTTGAGTGTAACCTTTCGTGACCAGTCGTGCCTTGTAGGTCATTACCTTACCATCAGGCCCAAGTTTCCTCTTGTACACCCATTTGCACCCAATAGGAACAATTCCTTCGGGAGGGTTAACCAGAGTCCAAACTTGGTTAGCATGCATTGAGTCAAACTCAGACTGCATTGCTTCAAGCCATAAGTTAGAATCAGCATCGGAAATTGCCTCCTTGAAAGTTCTTGGATCACATCCAACAACTTGATCACCTTGATCATCTTCAAGGAGAAAACCATATCTCTCAGGATCCCTAGGAATCCTTTCGGATCTCCTAGGTGCGACCATTTCTGGTACTGGCTCTGTAGGTGCAGGAGACTCACCTGGTACTACGATTGGATCTCGAACCTCTTCGAGTTCTACTATTTTTCCCTTTCTATCAAGTAGAAATTCCCATTCCATAAAGGTGGCATTCCTAGAAACAAACACTTTTGTTTCGCTCGGATAGTAGAAGTAGTATCCAATGGAATTCTTTGGATACCCAATGAAGTAGCATAAGATGGATCTCGTATCCAGCTTATCTCCCACTGTCTGCTTCACGTAAGCAGGACATCCCCAAATCCTCATAAATGAGTACTTGGGTGGTTTGCCCATCCATATCTCATACGGAGTCTTATCCACTGCCTTGGTGTGGACATTATTCAACAACATGACCGCCGTTTCGAGCGCATAGCCCCAAAACGAGGTTGGAAGCTCAGTGAAGCTCATCATAGATCGAACCATGTCCAACAAGGTCCGATTACGACGCTCCGCTACACCATTGAGCTGTTGTGTGGCAGGAGGGGTGCACTGTGAGAGAATCCCATTCTCTTTCAGATAGCCTTGAAACTCATTACTTAAGTATTCACCACCTCGATCAGATCGAAGTGCCTTAATACTTTTGCCTAACTGATTTTCTACTTCAGCCTTGAATTCCTTGAACCTTTCTAAGGATTCGGACTTGTACTTCATCAAGTACAAGTACCCGTACCTAGAGTAATCATCAGTAAAGGTGATGAAGTATGTGTGACCATATTTAGTACAAATACTAAACGGGCCGCACACATCAGTATGGATCAAATCCAATAGGCCTTGGGCACGCTCACCCTTGCCCTTGAAGGGTTGCTTGGTCATCTTTCCTTTAAGACAAGATTCACAAGTCGGTAGGGAGTTGATGTCTGACGGATCAAACAAGTCACTCCTAACCAACATGTTCATCCTACTTAGAGAAATGTGACCTAGCCTAGCGTGCCAAAGTTGTGCTGGGTTCAAGTTATCGTGTTTCCGTTTAATCGTTGTTGTATGTGTTTCAACATCACGAGTTGGAACGTCTTTTAATTTTAAGGTGTATAAATCGTTTTCGCGTTCCCCAATTCCAATTAAACATTCATTCTTGTAAATATTGCAAATCGAATTAGCAAACATACAAGAATATCCATCACTATCAAGCATAGAAACAGAAATAATGTTCTTTATTAATTCGGGAACAAATAAAACGTTTCTCAACAACAACTTAAAATCAGAAGATAGAAATAAGTAAACATCTCCTATAGCTATAGCAGTCTAAGACGTCGGCTTCTTGTCATCACCTGCAAATCATTGCAGATATGGGATCCACATCCGGTATCAAGTACCCAAGAAGTCGAATTAATAGATATATTTATTTCAATGTAGAACATACCTTTTGCAGTTCGCAACTGCTCGAGGTACTCCTTACAGTTCCTCCTCCAATGCACAGCCTTGTGGCAGTGGTGGCAAACGTCCTCGCTCTTGTTTGGCTTAGAAGCCTTTGCCTTTGGCTTCTTGCTAGACTTTTCCTCCTTTGCAGGAGCAGAACGCTTCTTGCTCTTGCGTCTGGGCCCTTTCTTCGCAGAGGAAGAAGAACCCAGAAGGAGGACGGGTTTGTCCTTCATTATAGTCCCCTCAAACACTACAAGCATGTTAACCACCTCTTCAAGGGTGGCCTCCAGCTTGTTCATGTTGAAGTTGACCACAAAGGGGTCAAATGCAGCGGGTAGCGAGAGGAGAAGTACATCCACCGACAGCTCGTGTGGAAGCACGATATCAAGGCCCGACAGCTTTTCAACGAGCCCAATCATACGAAACCCATGCTCGCGGACCGAAGTCCCATCGCGCATGCGGCTCGTCATCAGCTCCTTGACAGCCGTGAACCTCTCATGTCGAGAGTTCTCCCCGTACAGTTCCTTGATATGAAAGAGTATGGCAGAGGCATACTTTGTCTTCTCAAAGCGTCGTTGCATTTCATTGGACATCGATGCCATCACATAGCATCGAGCTTTAACCTCGTCGCCACGCCATTGGTTAAGCGTAATCAGCTCCTCAGGGCTGATATCGGCAGGGGTTTCCTCCGGAGGGCACTTCTCTATCGTATAGAGGAGATTCTCCGAGGCCAATACAAGATTAAGGTTGCGGAGCCAGTCTTGGTAGTTCAGACCGGTGAACCTGTTGCTATCCAGTATAGCAGCGAGCGGGTAGCAGTTATACTGAGAGGAAAACGAACATACATCACTAACTATATAAGATATAAGCTAAGACATAAAACATGATCGTTAAGTTTTATGAATTACCCTCCCACTATTTTAACGATTTCACCACCCTCTAATTAAATCGAGAAAACAGGTTTCTTTAGTGGGTACACGGAGCCCAATCAAGCGACCATGGACCCGAATAATATCAGCCATCCATGACCCCCGAAAGGTAGTTTCCGATTGCAGCCGGTGCAACCTCCATGTATTCACCTCACGTCCAGTAAGGGCCCAATAATACGACGCCGTTTACTATCACGTTTCTACACCTATTATTGATTGGAAGTAGGTTAATTTAAACAATTTTAAATACCCTTTAGTTTATCGAATAAACATTTTATCTTGAATATAAGTTTTAAATCATATTTAAAACGAGGGATTTTTATTTTTTTTGAAAAATTTTGGTCTCATGCATATTTAAATCTAATTTAAAACATGCAACATGCGGATTCAATTAATCTATATATCAACATATATAAATAAATATTGGGATGATCGATCGCGAGAGCTATGCGGTCCGTGGTTGCCAGCCACGGACCTGGGTCCAATCCTAGGGGTAATGCAATATGCGATTTTATAATAAAATCGTATTTTGTCGATAAAATCGAATTTTAATCAACAAAATCATATTCTATTACCAAATCATATTTTAAAATTAAAATCACATTTTACTAATTTTAATTGTATCAAATTGGGTTTAAAACAATTTTAGGCCCAAAAATCTTAAAATTTCAAAATCGACCAAACGGGCCTGATATCGCATACCGGCCCGAAAACTTCACAGGCTGCCCGGGACAGGCCTGAACCAAACCCTAGAAGAAATCAGATCAGCCGTCACGACATCGCCGGAGACTCGCCGGAGCGGCGGCCGACCGACGGCGGCGCCACCATCGAAATTGCACGGCGCGAGGCTACGCATGCGGCCGCAACATGTGCGGCGCAATCGCGCGCCATCGTGCGCCATTGTGCATCGACGTGCGGCGCACGGCCCCCGACCAGTGTACTGGACAGCGGCGCCTCCTTCCTCAACGTCGCGCGATGTCTCGCGCGCGGCCTTGCTTGGAACAGCTCCATCGAGCTCGCAACCCGTGCGTCCATCTTCGGCCACCACCGCGCCACTCGTGCGGCCAGCGCACGATGAGAGGCGCGACATCGTGTGGCCGAGGCGCGCGACAAGCACGGCGGGCGTGCGGCCGAGGCACGCAACATGTGCGGCAGGCGCACGGCCGAGGCGCGCAACATGCGCGGCGGGCGCACGGCCGAGGCGCGCAACATGCGCGGCGGGCGCACGGCCGAGGGGCGCAACATGCACGGCGGGCACACGGCCGAGGCGTGCGATAGCGGCGGTCGGTGGTCAGCTTCGAAGTTTTCGATTTTTCAATCTGAAATTTAGAGATGTTAGATACAATAAGGCATAAAGTATTGATCAGATCCGAAAACCATGGCTCTGATATCACTGTTGGGATCCGGATCACGCCCCCCGGCTAGGCAGCGGAAGAACAAAAACATGTTCCGAGAGACGATCAATACGATAAAATAAACACAACCATAGGGTGTTTGGAATCGCTACCTTGTTGGCAACTCGTACCTGGCTCCGACCGGTTTCGTAAAGAAAACGGCAATTCACGGTAGGCGGCGGTAGATATCGTCAATCAGGTCCACGACCGAAGACGGGATTCCTTCGTCAGCCTGCACTAGAAGGCCTGACGAGATCTACGCGGACGGATTCTCCTTGTCAAGATTGGCCGGAAACAATTTTCCGGAGGCGCGTGGCGGCGGCGGCGGCGGCGCTCAAAGGCGGCGGCGGCGAGGCTTGAGGAGAGGGGCGGCGGCCACTAATCACTAGGTTTAGGGTTTGTAGTCTTGTGTTTTAACAATGAAACCTAAGCCTAATTAAATAGACTAAGTGGTGGACTTGGACCGGCCCAACGGGCCCGGGTCCAACGGGTGAACATTCGGTTCATCCCCACCACTGTGACTTCATCGTAACTCCGATCGCCGATCAGATCGGACCGATCGACTCAGTTTCCAAAACTGAATACTATGATCTGAAAAACCATTTTTCAGAACCCCAGTGCAAAATGACCGTTTTGCCCCTCAACGTCGGGAAATCTCGATTTGACCTGAGTTGACTTTTAGGAAGTCGCACTCCCCAAAATCATCTTCTCGTGCTCAACACATTGAGCTGAGTATACGTGCAGGAATATCGAATCCAGTGCTTGTGTGACCCTCAATGGTTCAGGGATACAGCTAGACGTGGGCCCACAACCATTGTGGCTCCGGAATCACAATTCCGGATTTGCCCATCGGATCATGGTAAGAGCGTCTAGCAACATCGCCCCATGATCCCCTAGGTATCACTGATAGTTCCTGCAAGAACCAGTTGGTCGTGGTTAGCGTACAGTACGGTCCTTTCAATCCATATATCACGATCAGATCAACGACCATTGGTAAATCGAGAGTCGCTATAGATCCGATAGCTATGCATACATCTTGGAGATCGAATAGTGACATAGCGAGTGTAACTAGGTAAACACATTTACCTAAAACACTTCTAGTACTCTGGCCAAAGATTTATATACTATTATCCCCTCAGATAGCATAGGATATCCACGCATGTCTGCGAGCGGTGAATCCTCGACAACGATGCATCGACTCCTACATGCATCGGGGTCTCACCCAATCCCGACGCCTTGTGACCCCAAGTGAGTCGGCAAACGGGTCAAAGCAAGACGCCTATCATGTAGAGTCTCAATTACGTTCGAGTCGTGAGGACTAATCAGTAAACCAAGACCTCGGACTTTTCCACTCGACAAATGGTAACAACTTGGTAAGTCCGAAGGAGGGTAGTTCGATAGATCACCAGGTCACTATCTATCTGCATGCTCAGAACATCACAATGTTCCATACCAAAGAAACATGGTACTTCGCATCGCAGATACTAGTCTCGAACTCGGGCGACCTTATCCTCATTTTGACGGCCCAATAGACTAGGAACATGTTCAGAATACACAGTGACTATTAGATGTTTTTCATGATAGCCGTCTTACCCACTATCACATCAAACATACACTTTAGTGTATTCTAGGTATTTACTCAACGCAATTGTAAATCATCATACACACAATGAAAGTAAAGAATTCCTTATGAGTAAATGCGAATATCATATATAAAGATTGTCATATACAAGAGTCTATAAACCCACACGCCACAAGTTGGCTACTTGGGCATCTACTCTAACATCCGCACCTTTCCTCAACTAGAAAGTAGCCAGACTTAACTTGAGTTCATCATCATACTGCACACGGTTACACAAACTCGTGACATGCTGTAACCACGAATCTGCATCAGCACTAGACTCATCCCCGTTGAAACCTGAGGATTCATACGCTGAAACCTCGCCATAACAAGTTCCATATCATTCACTCGGGCAGCCAACTCGTCAAACTCATCCTCGGCGTGCCTACCGCGTCCACGGTAGGGAAAATTTCACTAATCACCTTCTGTCTGACCTTCTGACTCTTCCGAAATCTGCCCTCTACCTCTACCCCTACGTCTAGGCGGCATCTAAGAAACACTAAGAGGGTAAGGTCACAACAGAACAGATACAACACGAATAATTGCAGCATATAGATCATATAATCAAGCACATGCAACACACAACACTGTGTCTAGACTCAAGTGTGATCAACAGAAATCGAGATTATCCCAGCTTAAGCTCTGATACCAAAATTTTCAGGCCTCGTGCTCTACTCAGAGTTAAACCACGCAAAGCTATAGCGGAAGCATACAAAAAGTGGCTTCAAATTTTCGCTTTAGGCCTGACTGTTTAAAACATATAATTTAAAATACAACCATACTTAAAATATCCCAGTTTACAAACACTCAGTACAAGAGTACAACATTTAAACAAATACAACTACCAGTACTACAACGGATAACACAATCCCACAAGCACAGGGCATTCCTAGGCGGACAGAACTAGTACATATATGCTATACGCTAACTGGGACATTATATCCACCTCCTAGGGCACCTCCAGCTGGGTCAAAGCCACGACCAGCAGAGAAACCTGGGAAACCTGAAAACACATACAGGAAACAATACACAAGCCCCAGAGGGACATCAGGGTCAAACCCCAGTACGAAGAGAAATACAAACATCATAAGGAAGGCAACAGATAAATATGCAAATGTTATGCAAGGGATCAAGGCTACAACCAAAATCAGGGAGCCAAAGGATCTCAACAACAGCTCAAAAGCAAGATCTGATCAAAAGGAAAACAGATAGTGGCCAAGAGGTATACTGAGCACATGGGAGCTACCCACTCATCTCCAGTACACCGTACCAGATTCTAAACAAATAGCTCCACCTGCTGTTGCCCACTCATGAGATGTTGGAGCTACCCACTCGGCTCATAGCGGCTAACAAACCCAACAGGGAGAAGAGGTATACAGGAGTTATCCGCTCGGCCTCTGAGGTATACGGTAACTACCCGCTCATCCTCAAACACAGCATCCTGGTACTCTCAAATCAACAGAACAGGAACAGCTTGAAAAGCAGAGCTCAACAGGATAATGCGTGTATGGAAATGCAACAGCTGATATCATCACAAGACACAAACGATAACAGCACAGAGCATACACAACAAATCACATAATCCATGCTCAATCCTAAGCTGTAAACAAGCTCACATCTGTACCTCATTTCTCTGTGCAACAATTACTACAAACAAGGTCCGAGCAACGCAGATCCACCATGCCAAAAAGCTAGGAGCGAAATCCGACGCTTATGCTAACAGACTACACAAGGGAGATGTCTTCGCACACCTCACCAGCTTCAAGCAAACGTTCGAAACCAATATCCAAACGGAGCGTCTCAGCAAGGGGAGTCCAACGCTACCACTCACTCTCGTCGGATCTATCTACCGCCGGCAATCGGATAAGATAAGGTTCGATGAACAGTAGCTAGGGTATCGCGACACAAATTGGCAATCGGGAAATATTCTAAGTATGGAAACTGGATACTCAAATCGAAGACCAAGTCCTCTTAAATAAGTCAAAGCTGATCACAACTGAAGGAACAGTATCCACCAACACTTAAACTATCACAACTGATATACCAGCTCGCAAACAGATCTTGCAACAGATCTCTCTCTAAGCCAGAATAGATCTCTACTAACTCAAACGACGTCGCAGAGAACTACTGTCGCAACTGGACACGTCACCCACTACTCACTGCTGAACAACTAACCAACATCTGTTCACAACAACAGATCTCTCACACAGCTGAAGCTAACGCAACTCACATCTGAGCCTTCTTCGCTAATCCAAAACGCTGTCATTACAACTAATCCAAACGACGACGTACTAGCACCCGCTACTGAAAACATGCTAGCGTGCTCTATACTGCTCAGCGACAATAGATCTCGCTACGACTGCTGAATACAACCACTCAACGACAACTGCTGACGTCACCACTGCTGAACGCTAACATTCAGCGATGACCCGCACTAACTACTGAACAGATTCCGCGCCAACTCTAATTCTACAGAACTGTTCTAAGGACTAAAACAAAACCCGATAGCTTCTCCAAGCTCATCAACGCAAATATGATATCAAACAAAACCTGATTAATTAACTCAATTAATCTTATCAGCTTTTGGGTCTCACGTAGGTTCTGGAAAAGTTTACATAAAGCTTTGGGAAGTAATTTAACCTTCAGTATAGGTTCTGGAAAGAATCGGAACTTTAGCTTTTCGTCTAGCATTTCCTCCAGAAATGTCAGATGTGCATAATGTGTTTCACAGTTCAGCTTTGAGGAAATACGTTGCAAATTCTTCGCATATACTTAGACATGAACCTATCCATCTATCACCAGATTTGACTTATGAAGAAGTTCCAGAGAAGATTCTTTCAAGAGAGAATCGTAAATTAAGGAACATGACTATCCCTATGATTAAGATTCAGTGGGCAAACCACTCTGAAAGAGAAGCTACGTGGGAAGTCGAATCTGATATGCAGAAAAATTACCTAGATATCTTTAAGTAAGTAATTTCGGGGACGAAATTCTTTTAAGGATGGTAGAATTGTAACGCCCAGAAAATTTATGGCCACAATTAGAAAGTTATAAGGTTTGAGAGATTAAATGGAAATGCTAATTTATTCAGATTTTAATTTATTTGAATTTCAGACTTGAGATTTGTGAATTCACCTTTCATTTTTACATTGAGTTGAATTCAGATATGAGCTTTATGCGTTAATCAGTTCCTGCCTTAGTGAATTGATTCCCAGATTTTAGAATGCAATTGCAGAAGCTGTTTGGTCGATTCTTACAAACCAATTGAATCCTTGTTTTCACTAAAATAGCTCGGTTCGAAGCATTAGATTTCATCTTAAAATGGAGTATCACTTTTTAAAAGATCTTTGGCATATTGATTAAACGTGTTTCTTTCTTAGGAATTTTAATTCATATATATATAGGATGTTAGACAAATCACGCATCATTATTTACAAATAAAAACACTTTCCAAAAAGCAAGCAGTGCTCTCTGTGAAGAAACCGAGCCTTTAAAAGATCTTTGGCATATTGATTAAACGTGTTTCTTTCTTAGGAATTTTAATTCATATATATATAGGATGTTAGACAAATCACGCATCATTATTTACAAATAAAAACACTTTCCAAAAAGCAAGCAGTGCTCTCTGTGAAGAAACCGAGCCAAATACTTTGAAAGTTTTTGAAGGAGACAAGTGGTGCGTACGTGATTGCCAGATTTCTACTGTGATTGTGTTGCAGAATTCAAGCAAGTAAACTCTGTTTCTTACTACACTCATGAAAGCATATATTCAGTTCTGTATGCATGTTTGTTTGTGTTTTAAAGATTTGAAGATAGCCACGGCTGTTCTTCGAAGAAAAGAAAAGTTCATGTTCTGTTTTATGAACAAGTACGTGTTTACTGTATTTTGATTCAGAAAAAGATTTTAGAACGTGTTTGATGATGTTCTTCCAGTTAGTTCTTGAGTTTTCTAAAGATTTTCTTCGAAGTAGCTTATTCGATAATTTCCAGAAACTTCTTGACATCTTTTGATGTCTTCAGACTGAGGTTTCTACTGTTCATTGTGTTTGTTCTTATGACTAAGTCTGAAATCTAGTTCTTAAACCAAAAGCTGATATTTCTATATTGGACAGATTCTAAGTCAGAGTTCTGTTTCTATGTTATTCGAAGTTCATATGCGAGTTTTGTTTCAAGTCTGAATATTTTAACAATATTGTGTTTTCCGTTGATATCTGAGTTGAATACGGTTGACCATTGACATCTGAATAACCCAATTCGATTTCGTTGACATCTGAGTTGACCAATAGGCAGAATCTGATTTCCTTCTTCTTCGCTGAGATACTTATGTATAATTCAGATTCCGTCTTTTTAGCCTTCGATTCTTCTTCGATTAGTACAAGAAGTACAGATTTGAATTCCTTATTCATTCCTCTTCAATTCGAAAGATTAATTCAAATATTTTCGAGTGACTTTATTCAGTTTTCATCTTCGCAAGTTTTACAGAGAATTCTCATAAAGTCCTAGAACATCATTAGACAATGAAACCAGTAAACTGTACTAGAAAGAAAAGAAAAACAGACTTACGAAAGAAAAGAAAGAGCAGAAATAAAGAATGTTTTTTAAGTTGTGACTTAGGCAACAGAAGGTCCCCAGAGGAAGGGTGAATGCCTGGCTGACGAACCAGTGTGCCCCTTCAACAGCAGGAAGGATCAGGATTACGGATTGACGGATCTGTATACCCCTTCACAAAGATGGGATTTATCCCAGCCCCCTGATATCGGATGTTAGTTTGATCAAACGAATGGGCCAACTGTACAAGTGTATCTGTCATAATTTTAGAAAACAAAGGAAGAGCGCAAGTGTGATTTTAATCACAGCTCTGTATAAAAGTTTAAAGATGCTTCTTTAATTAGAAGTAAAGAAAATGTTTTCAGAATGTATATGTTTATGCTTTCATTCCATACAGATTTCATAGTTCATGTTATTTAGCTTATTTATTCGTAAGCAATTTCAGATTTTAGAAAAGTAAAAGATATCGTTGTGTGTTTATATGTTTCGATATTCTAGATTTTACTTGTTGAGCCCCTAGGCTCATTAGTTTTCATTGAGTGCAGGTAATGAGCAGTAGGAGCTGGATGGTGATGAGCTAATCAGAAAAGATGTGTTTATCGTGGACATGCCTTTCCGTTGTTGTTATTATTCAGTTACAGATTTTGATGTGCAAAACTGTGGTCATAGTTTTGTATTTATGACAGATTTCAAGTTTCTTTCTTTTGTCGAAATCTGTACCAGAATTGTTACTTAATGAATCAATCAGTTTTGGTTATTCTTCAAAGACCAGATCTGTTTTAGTTCCGCACCTTTTATTTGTTCAGATCTGTATTCCAATATTGTTTATAGTTTTCGTTTAAATGCATTTTAGTCCAGAAATTAGTAGCGAATCGTTATTCTAAACAAGATTGAAGTTTTTGCGCTTTTCAATTTGAACCCCAAAGTTCATAAATTTATTTTAAGAAAAATCGGGTCGCTACAAAAACGTTCTCACCAAACCGAAGAACGTCATTCAACACAATTTCTTGGGTGTATAGGCTGGACGCAACAGACACAGCATCACACAAGGAAGTGGTATGCAAAGCATGCTCAACCACGAATGCATCAACAATAAACGAATGTGATGCTCCTGTAACAAACAATACACACGCAGGAAAATTAAAAATATAGCAAGTACCTGCGATCACTCCTCCTGGCATGCCCTCCGCTTGCTCCCTCGTCCTGGGGTCCTGATAAATGAGGCTGGGAAGACTGTCCGAAACGCGAAGGACCAGGCTGCTGAAACGGCCTAAACTGTGTCTCCCCTATCCTTTGCTACGGAGCAGGACAAGATCGACCTCGAGACGACCCACCAGAACGACCCTGGGGTGGGGCTGCGACGCGCTGAGATCCTGCCAAAGGACACACACACGCAAAGCGCCCATACTGCCCACAATTGTTACATGAACCCTGCACGCCAACACACTGCGCCGTAGGATGCTTTCCTCCACACTGGCCGCAAAACTCGGCCCTGGAACTACCGCTGCTAGAACTGCCCGAACCAGAAGAACTTGAACCCGACTTCTTCTTGAACTGATGACCACGAGGTCTAAACCTATGGCGTCCAGACTGTTGGGCTGCCTGCTGCTGGGTTGGCTGGGATGACTGTGAAAACTGGGAAGGTTGCACCCCCAGAATCATGGGACAGTTACCTTGCACCACTTGAGCCCTAACTCGAGACCTACGGTTCTACAGTCCTTCCTCGATATCTATAGCCCTGTCCACTTCCTCCACATAACTAGTCAGTGAACTCGCCAGCACCAAAGAATACAAATCCTCATTCAGCCCCTACAAGAACTTGTTCCTCTTTGCCCTCTCGTGACCAGAAACATGCGGAACATACGGAAGAAGAAAAGAAAACCTCCGGGCATGCTCTCCTACAGACAAATTCCCTTGCACCAGGTTATCAAACTCATGCTCCCTGGCGTTAACAAAGGATTCTGGAACGTACTCCTTACAAAAGGCAGTACAAAAGCTGTTCCACGTGATCCCTACAGCAGTCTCCTCGAGAATTCTCGAAGAGCCTCTCCACCAACACTCAGCATTCCTCCTCAACTGAAACGTATCCAAACTCAACCTACGTTCGTCATCGTACCTCACACGATCAAACAAACCGGTAATGTGCTGCAACCAGGACTCTGCATCGGAACTAGGCTCATCACCATTAAACGTCTGAGGATTCATATGCTGAAACCTCGCCATCACAAGTTCCATGTCGTCCACACGCGCTGCCAGCTCATCTACCTCAACATCAACCTGACTAGCACGTCTACGAAGAGGAATACTACGCTGCATCTCATCATTCTGACCCTCGAACTCTTCCTGAATCTACCCTCTACCTCTACCCCAACGTCTAGGCGGAATCTAAGAAGGCACTAAACAATAAGGTCACACAGCAACAAGTATATCACGTAGCTAAAGCAACACTGTGTCTAGACTCAAGTGTGATCAAAAGAAATTGAGCTTATCCCAGCTTAAACACTGATACCAAAAATGTCAGGCCTCGTGCTCAATCAGAGATAAAACCACATAATAAACGATAGCGGAAGCACTAAAATTAGTGGCTTTCGTTTTTCCTGACTTAGAAAACATAATTTAAAATATATTGATACCCAAAATATTGGTTTACAACATAGATACAATACAATATAACGAAAATATCATATGTATCTACTATATATAACTGGTACACTCTATCCACCTCCTGGGGCATTACCAGCTGGATCACCTCATCGACCAGCTGAGAAACCATGATAACCTGAAAACACATATAGGAAAACAAGACAACCAGCCCCAGAGGGACATGGGGTCAAACCCCAATACGGAGAGCAACTGCAAAGCAGCAGTTAAAATAGCAATAGATAAAATGTGAATGCTATGCATGAGAACAAGGCTACAACCGATGGCAGGGAGCCAAAGGATCTCAATAAAGCTGCTCAACAACTGATTCCAATCAACTGGAAGATAGTGGCCACGGGGTGTGTGAGCATATGGGAGCTACCCACTCATCTCAACACACGGTACCAGATGCAGAATACAGCTCAACCTTCTGTTGCCCAACTCATGATGTGGGAGCTACCCACTCCACTCACAGTGGCTAACAGATCCTAGCAGGGAGATGAGGGACACGGGAGTTACCCGCTCGGCCTCCAAACAGAAATCCTTGTACGCACAGATCAAGACAACAAGGCACGCCTAACAAGATCTGAGCTCAACATGAATAATGCGTGTATTCAATGAAACATCTTGCAAGAAACAACACAACAGAGGCAAGAAATAACAGCACAGAGGCATACACAGCAGCACACATAATATCCAGGCCAATTCCAACGCTGTAAAACAAGTTCACATCCGTACCTTAGTTCTGAGCAACAATTACCACAAAAGCAGTTCCGAGCAACCAGATCTGAAACCCAAAAAGCTACCTGAACGGCAGAAGCAACTCTGCACAAATGCTAACAGACTACACAAGGAAGCTTCCTCCGCGATCTTCTTCCAGCTTAACCCAAGCTTGCGAAAAAGTTATGATAAGAATCGCCTTAACAAGAGGATTCCAGCGCTACCACTCTTGCATCCGTCAGAGCTGTCTACCACCGGCAATCGAAGGAAATAGGCTTCGGTGAACAGTAGCTAGGGTATCGCGACAGGGTAAGGTTACGAGAATATTTCTTAGTGTCCGAAAACAAATATTAAGACTACGGTCAAAGTATTCTATATATAACACTTAAGTTCCCCAAATCTGGTGAACAGTAGCCACCGACAAAACTGCTCAAAGCGGTTCCCAACTCAGATCTGAGTAACACTGCAGAACTAGACCATAGGCTAAACAGATTTGGAACTTATCCAAACGATGTCGCACCAAGGACCGCTCGCTCACTAGGACACATCATCTCGCTAACCACATCTGCTATCGCTAAACTGCGTTGCATCGCATCCCTCAAGACGTCATCAAAACGTCGCCGCATCGCAACCTAGATCTGAAAGACCATATCTCACACAAGCGTTGACTAGTCAAAGCTGAAATCCCTGGACCGCTCCAGTCTACTCCAAACCACGAACCGGGACTACGAACCGGACCTATCCACGCATTACTAAACGCTTGCGCAACTCAAACTTGAATTCTCTTCAAACGGCGTCGCTTCAATACCTGCGAAGGATAACCAACTAACGCGCCCAGAATAACGCACGACTACCAGATTTCACCACCAAAACTGAATGCGATCAATAGCGCTGACCAACACTCAAATCTGAACATTTCCCATAGAAATTCTCTAACAATCCAGAGCTGTTTCCGATACTTATACGAACCTGATTACTTCACCAAGCGTACCAGCTCAAATCTGGCTCATCCCATATCTATTCAAGCCAAATTTGGTCTATGCTAAACCCGATTAATTAACTCAATTAATCCATATATTTCGGGTCTCACAAGATAGCTTTCAGAATGCACAATAGCCGTGACGAATTTTTAGTGATGCCCTTTGGTTTAACGGATGCACCTTCAGCATCTATGGATTTATGAATAGGATGTTCCAAACTTACCTAGATCAGTTCGTAATAATGTTTTTAGGTGATAACCTAATCTACTCTAAGAACAAAGAAGAACATCCAGATAAACTTATACGTGTATTACAAATTTTGAGGCCTAAGCAACTTTTTGCTAAGCTTAGTAAGTGAATTTTGGCGTAAAAAGATAGATGTTCCTTAAACTCCATTGATCAAGGAAAAGGTTAAGTTTATGGATCCCAGATTGTCAATCCAGTTTTGATAGATTAAAGCAAACTTTGATAGAAGCCCCTGTTTTAACACTGTCATGAGGAAGAGGTGTCAGGCCCGGTGCAACAAAATAGAGATTAAGCACGCAATTAATCACAAAATACGGAAGCTTAAAAGTGGATAATTTTTTTCTTTTTGGCCTGACTTGAAATCATCACTTAAAATACGCGTATACTCAAAATAAAGGTTTTATAATGAAACCGGAACATAAACACGTAAAAAATAATAATTCAATAGATACATGTACTCCAATACAAACACGTCGAATCTGAAATAACAACAGCAACACAGGGCATTCCCCGAGATCAGACTCAATAACATAATATATAGCTGGGACACTCAATCAACCCCACGGGCTCCTCTAGCTAACGCACCTCCTGGGTCCGCCGATGGACCTGGGTAACCTGAATGGCACACAACAACCAAACAGCCCCGAAGGGACATGGGTCAAATCCCAGTATGGAGAGCAATCATAAAACAGCAAGTAGATTTCACAAGATATAACATGATGTGCGATGCATGAGAATGGGAGAAATCAAAAAAACTCGAAGAAACTGCTAAACAGCTGGCTATCGAATAGAAGTGATCAACGGATCTCAAGGAAACAGCCAAACTGTTGGCAGAACAAGAATCTTAGTGGCCATGCGCAGTACCAAAGGCCCAAGAACCAACTCAACCCGCTGGTGCACTAGCTCATGAGAGTGTGGGAGGTACCCACTTCGTCCCATAGCAGCAAAACCGAGAGTTTGGGAGTTACCCACTCCGTCTCAGGCCTTCTCAACAGATCTCTTTCTGGTACTCGCAAATCAACAATGGCATGCGGATAACAAGAGGATATAAGCTCAACATGCCATGAGTGTATGAAGAAACAACATCTTGCAATATACAACAACAGAACATATGCAAGCAACAAAGGAACTTATGCAAGCAACAACAGAACACAGTACGCATGCATTCAGCATACCAGCACGCATACAAATACATCCATGCCTATCTCAAAGCTGTAAATATAAGCTCACATCCGTACCTTAACTCCTTAGCAATAAATACCTCAATAGATCTCACGAGAAGAACAAAACACCAACAGCTCGTTCTATACGTCTACTGCTCCTCCAGCTCTCATGGAGAAACTCGGCAGAGACGCTCGAACAACCACAAAGCTACAACCCGAAGGCGCTAACTGAACACAAAGACCAAATCATCGGAAATAACGATACTCCTCGACTACCGTCGCGCTCTCACCTCCAACCAACTAACGACTCCAAAAGCATTATGGAAAGAGAAATCTTGAAGAGAGGAACTCAACGCTACCCGCCTTTCTCCAAGCTGAGACTGTAACGACCCTTACTTTTCTAAAATATTTTTTTGAAAAATAAAATGCATAAAAAAAATACTTTTCTCAATTGCATTTATTTCAAAAATCCCATAATGCAAATTTTTCATCCTAATTTCTCATTAAATCTCATAAAAATATAATGTGGAAGATAAAGGTCTCGGGAGTGAGCTGCCTAGGCCAGGGCTCCTCAAGCGTCGTCGTCTCAAACCTCAACATCACTCTCACCTGCACACAATCAGATTTAGTGATTCTAAAGACTCAACAAAATCAAACCATAATAAGAAGTAATAAATAATACATGCACATGCATAAAATACTTTTAATTAAAATACCCTTCAATTCCTAAAGTTTTGTTAAATAAAATCCTTCAACAAACTTTTCCATCAATCAGATGACCATTTACAATAAAAGACTATCCTCAAATAAAAACCTTTAATCTTTCCTCACTTTATTTTATGAAATATGGCTCAGAAATTTCCTTCAGTCATCAGTCAAGTTGTTTATAAGCACATAAGGATCCACAATTTGGCGGGACACCCCAACCCGAAGACGGACATTCACACGCCCGTAATTAGTCAAGTTGGCGGGACACCCCGACCCGTCGATCGACATCCGCACACCCGTATTAATTTGGTGGGGCACCCCGACCCGTGGGCCGGCATCCACACGCCTGTAATAGTTTTTCGGTGCACCCCAACCCGTCGGCCGGCATCCACACGCCCGTAATATCAGTCATAACTTTGCCACAAGTCACATAAACCTCAAAATATTTTTCCTCAAAATAATTTTCTTCAAATATTTTTTCTTTCTTTTCTTATAAAACATCAGCATCACGTATCATGCCATTAACATCGTTAAAAATTCATCATTTTCATTTTCATAAACTTGCTACCCATAAACATGCTTGCGATTTGTTAAAAAATATAGGATATTTTAGCCAAGATCAATCGGAGTCGTTTTAGGCTTCTCAACGGGATACTCGGACACCGGACGATCTCAACGAGTCATCGGACAAGCCTTAAACTAGTCACAATCAACCCAAGCCTAGAAAAAATGTTTTTACACATCATAAACATGTTTACAAGCCATTTGTACTCTGTTCGGATGTCTTCGTGGTGCTGCCATGACCTCTAAACGTTCAGTACTACGTGTTGCCTTCTATTGACTCCAAGCGCATCCTTTTCGACCCTTGCCTATTAACAATCATATAACATCCCCTAAACTCATATCTCGACCTTCCTAACATGCCTTAGGGACTGCACAACACCTCCATAACCTACTGGACCAGACCACAAGATGCCACACAACTCGAATTGTAACGCCCAGAAATCCTGATTACGTGAGAATGAATTCATGACTAGGGGGAAATAGTTTTTTAGGAATATTATGTGTGATATTATGTGATTAAGTGATGATTTTATGCTTTATGATGTTCATGACATTCTATGAACCTGGTTGAGTTCCGGACGCGTGGACGAGACTAGGGACGATCGAGGTGTAGTTTATTTGAAATTTTAAGCCCTCATATTTTTAAGAGCAAAATTTTATTATTTTAAGCAGCATTTACGAAAATTGAGATTTTTATGTATATTGGTCGAAGGGAACCCGTTTTTCGCCTATACGGGCTATTTTAATAAACTTTGCTACCTTTTAAAATTAGAGGATTTATATTACAAAAATGAAGAGTTCAAGGTGTAACTTTGGAGTTTTATTTAGCATTTTTAATTAGTGGGGGCCTAACGAGGGAAAACTCTTTATTTTCCTAACTTAAAATATTGACCGGGGTCTTTTGGAATATTATCATTTCTTGCAACCCTAATTATTTTTGAAAACTCTAGCTCCCTCTCCCTCTCCCTCTCCCTCGCCCTCTCATCTTCAGGCCGCCCCACCTCCCACTAGCTCGAGTTTCATCAAAATTTTGTTGTGGTTTAAAGTTTGATCGTCCCAATCTCGAGTCCTCCGTCTCGATAACGCGTAGTCTTCGTAATTCTTCAAAAAAGGCACACTCTATTCTTAGTTTTTCTCACCATTCAAATCATAGGGCTTGGGTCCGAGTCAGGGTGGTCTGGTGGTGGTCCAAGGTGTGGTGGAGGAGGGCTCGGCCGGTTGGTCGAGCCAAGTCCATGGCTATTTGGACGCATCGTTCAGGTGGAACGTCTGCCTCCTTTGCACGGTTCGTCCGTGCATGTGAAACTATGGTTTGAGTCGTGCCTCGGCCTAGAGGAACCAGCCGGACCTGGGGTGGTCCTGTCGGCTAGGTTCCGGCCAAGGGTGGCCGGAACGGTGCGACCGGAGGCTTGAATCCGAGGGTGTGTGTGTGAGGCGGCGCTAGGGTCGCATGGGTTCGACCGGTTCGGTTGGGACGGTTGGGTAGGTCCAGATGGATCGGGTCAGGTCAGTAAAGGGTCGGGACAAATTATTTTAAGTCGGGTGTTTTAAAGTTTAAAGTCTAATTTTAAGCGTGATGGGCCGAATATTTTAAGTCAAACTTTTAAAGTCAATTTTTTTTTATTTATGGGCCTAATGTTTGTTCAAATTTTAAAGTTTGATTTTTAGTTTATGGGGCTGATATTTTGGCAAATTTTAATGTCTAATTTTAATTTGTAGGAACGAGTACTTTTACCAATTTTTAAATCCAATTTTGATTTTAATGGGTAAATTCGAGTTTTAGGTTAACTCGCAGTTTAAGACCAGGTCTAGACTTTTGGTCTTTGAATTAGTGGGTCAGCCAATTGAACCAGTCCTTGACCGGGGGAGAAAATGTAGAAGCCCGTAAATATATATTTAATTATATTTGTAGTATTTTACGTATATGAATATGCATTTGTTTAAAGAAAATTAAATAGATATTTGATCGGATAAACCTTTTAAGTTGCATGTGATCATGAATCATGAAAGTTTTTTGAAATGTTAAAGGCATGTAAGAAAAGATAATATTTTTGAGAGATTGAAGTGGTTTGTGGCAAATAATGATTAACGGAATCGTGATATCAGGCCCGATGAACCTCTGTTAATGTTATAATGAGCTTACGGATCCATGTGTTCACGGCATGGTGAAGTGGTAGCATAGAGGTGCGAGGGATCCCGAGGTAAGGTCGGGTCAACCACATCGCCTCGTACGTTGGTTTTTATGATTTATCAATCGTTAATGTATAATGGCCCACACATCATGGATACGATTCACACGTCTTGATGTTATGTTATATTCATGCATCATTATGTTATGATATACGATTATGTACTGTTACGATTGCTTTTGAGCCATGATTTACGATCATTCATGCATGCACGTTTTTAAGTCATTTTATGATATCTATATTCTTGTGTGCGGTTTAATTATATGTACTTTGTTATTATCATATAGAGCACGATGGGCCTTTAGGCTCTAGGTTTAAAAGGTGCAGGTGATCCTGCTGTCGATTTTATGCCGACTTGTGGTGAGGACATCTGATCTTCCTCTGCAGCTGTTATCCCGTTACCACTCAGATGCTTTTATGTTATTTTATAAGTGTAACGCCTAGAAATTTCCTGACTACGTAGAAATGACTACATGACTAGGGGGAAAATATTTTCAGATGATTACATGCCATTTTTTAAGATTTATTTATGATTTTATGCTGCATGAGATGCATGTCTTGTTTTTCAACCTGTTTGAGTTACGGACGTGTGGAAGAGATTAGGGTCGACCGGAATGAAAATAATTTGAGATTTTTAAGTAATTAGATTATTAAGAATTAATTTACTTCATTTTAAGTAACAATTTCTGAAAATTGGAGTTTTTATAATTATTTTGGAGGAGAACCCGTTTTTCGCCTACACGGGCTGTTTTATTGAATTTTAAGGTGTTTTAAAATATGAGGAGGCCTTGATTTCGAAAATATTTACTCTTTAAAGTCAATTTATGAGTTTTAATTATCTTTTTAATTAAATGAAGGGGCAAGCATGTCATTTTCTTCCATTTTCTTAATTAAACCCCTAGGGGTCATTTGTGTCACGTTGTATTCTTTCATAACTCAAAATTAATACTTAACCTAGCCTCCAAATCACATCATCGTCCCCTCCCTTCCCTCAAGCACAAATTTTCGAAATCTCCATTCCCTTGGTGAATTTTGGTTATCCAAAGCCGGTGGTGCCCCGATCTCGTGTCTACAGCGTCGGTAACTCGAAGATCTACCTTTCCTACAAGCCAGGCATGTGATATCAATCCTTTTTCTCGTCGTTTAAACCATATTAACCCGTTTTAATGAAATTATGCATGAAATTGATGTGTTTATTTCAGATCTATACATCCATGATTAAATTCATGCATCACACGTAATTTTCTTTAACGTTTTCTCGACTTTTCTTGTGTTGCTCGGTCTGTGGATGGTCCAGGGGTGTCACGGCTCATGGTCAGGTGGTCGAGTGAGGGTCCTTAGATGTGGAGAGTGGGCTAGATCATGTCTAGATCAATGCTAGGTGTCGTGAGACCATGGCTGGTCGGGTGACTCTCGCATGGAGCGCGACGTGCGTCGCGTTTCCTTGGCCTCGTTCGAGCTTTGTGGTGCATGGCTTGGACCAAGAATGGTCACATTGGAACCGAATGGATCTGTGGGTGGTCCAGCCGGTAGGGGCTCCGGCCATGGGCGGCCGAAGTGGTTGAATGGCCGCTGGTCGTTGGGCGTCGCATGGAGTAGGCGGCTAGGTGAAGTCTAGGGTTTGCATGTGTTGGTTCGATCTAATTGAACCGGTTTGGTTGGTTCAGTTGGACTGGATCGGTTCTTCGATTCTCGAGTCAAAATGTTTTAAAGTTGACCCGAGTTATTTTAATTATGGACTTGTTATTTTAATTGTTAAGTCAAATGTCCAATTTTAAAGAAATTAGCCAGATGTTTTAAAAATTGAGTCAAACTTTTAAAATACTTATAGTTATGTTTATTTTTAAATTTTAAGTCAAAATTGGGGTCTTTGAAATTTTAATGAGTCAAAATCGAATTCTGGATTTTAAATTGGTCAAAATCGGTCTTTTGGGTCAAAATTGGCTATTGGAGTCAAAATTGAATTAAATTGTCACTTTAAAGTCAAAATTGATTTTAAAGTCAAAATTGATTTTTAATTAGTCAAAATTGATTTGAAATTAGTCAAAATTAGCCCTTTGATTTCTAAAGTCAAAAATTGAATTAAAAGTAGTAAAGATTTTTAAAGGGTGAACATTCGAGTCATTGACTAAGTTAAGATTGATGTTTAGTCCATAAGTAGTGGGCCGGGCTCCTGAACCAGTCCTTGACAAAAGTAGAAAATTGTAGAAGCCCGTAAACGTATAATTAATCAGATATGTAGTATGCTATGTACGTAAATGTTTTAAAGGAAAGGATTAAATATACATTAACGGGCTAAACTTTTAAACTTGCATAATTTTACGAAATGCATGCATCATAAATGTTTATGGAATGTTAAAGGCATGTTCTTTGAAAATACAAACCCAAGGACTTGAATGATTTGTGACAACTTATGATGAGGGGATGCGGGATACCGGACCCGTTGAACTTATGTTCATGTATTACGAGCTTACTGATCCATGTGTTCATGGCACGTTGAAGTGGCAGCATAGAGTTGTGACATATAGGGATCCCGAGGTAAGGTCGGGTGAACCACATCGCCGCGTACGTTGGTTTATATATTGATCAATCGACTATGGTCACACTTCAGGATACGACTCATATGTTTTTCATGTTATGCTATGTCATGCCTTATATATGTTATATGTCATGCTATTATATGAAATGTATGAAGCAATGTTTTAAGATCATGCACACATTCATGTTTTAACGTTATTTTATTACAAGAATGTGTTTGCATGCGATCTTATTAGTATGTACCTTGTTATGATATAAGATAGAGCATGCTGAGCCTCTAGGCTCACTAGATTTAAATGGTACAGGTGATGATCCTGCTGAGTTTACCCCGACTGGCGGTGAGGACATCTGAGCGCCGCTGCAGCAGTACCCCGTGACCGCCTTTATGTTTCAGTTCTATTATGATACATTTTTCAGATGTTGGCTTTAAACCTGTTCACTTTCATTATTTTACTCAGTTGATTTTTATACCGTATGGATGTTTTAACGTTTTTAACTATTTCTTTATTTGTGTTTAAATTATTGTTGAGCAAATGATTTATAAATGTTTTAAAAGGGAATGAGCCATACTTCCAGTCTATGTATCCCGCATATGTTTAAAAAAAAAGTTTTAAAATCTGGTTCGTTTTAGTTGGTACCAGAGCGGTGGTTCTGGTGGGGTACTAGCCTGCTGCATCGAGCTTAGAAGTCGCACTACCAGTCTGTGAGTTTTACTGTTTTATTATTTATGTTTATGTTTGCATGCTGCATGTTTTAGTTATGCATGAGTTTTGACCTTAGAGTTTTAAAATTAGACGCTTGGTCATGCACTTAGATTTACGTGATAAGGTTTTGGTGTATTAGAACAATGCCTCCCCGTCGCGATAGGACACAGCAGGATGATGCTACACCTCCTCCTCCTCCCCAACCACCTCAGTTGACTCCATATGAGAGAGCTAGCATGGGATTACCAGACTATTGGAGCCTCAGTCGGAGCGACCCGGGAAGTCGCATGAGGAGGACGTTGCTGAGAGGTTCCGCAAGCAGGGACCTAAGGAGTTTGCTGGTACCACCGATCCACTTGTTGCTGAGGAGTGGATCCGATCCATGGAGACTCTCTATGATTACATGGGTCTAGCGGACGCCGACAAGGTCCGTTGTGCTATTTTCATGCTGAAGGGAGATGCCGCTCTGTGGTGGAAGGGCGCAGTGGTTGGACAGTTTCTGGAGAGCCTGACGTGCGAGGATTTCAAGAAGGTCTTCTTTAAGAAGTATTTTACTGTGGATGCCCGGAGCCAGCTTATTCGGGAGTTTATGAGTCTCCGTCAGGGAGACAAGTCTGTGACTGAGTATGTGAGGCAGTTTGAGCAAGGGTGTACCTTTGTGCCCTCGATTGCTACAGTGAAGAGTGAGAAGCTGAGGCAGTTTACAGATGGACTGCGACCCCACATTCGCCACGATGTCAATATGGCGGAGGTGGAGACTTATATGGCGACGGTGAACAGGGCATACCTATCTGAGAGAGGTCGGAAGGACATGAGGATGACTTCCAGAGGAAGCGTCAGATGCAGCAGCCCATCAGGGGCCAGTATTCGCAGCCATCAGCGAAGAGACCATATCAGAGGCCTCCTAAGGGCCCAAATCCTCAGGGGCAACAGCAGCAGAGACCGCAGGGCCAGCAGAGGCCACAACAGCAGGGGACAAGCGCCCCTAGATCTGCAGGGTTCCCAGTCTGCAAGGAGTGCAATAAGCAGCATTCAAGACCTTGCTTGGCGGGATCTGGCAGGTGCTTTCACTGCAAGGAGCCAGGGAACATTTCTAGGGACTTCCCTAAGAGGAGACAGACCACTGGTCGCGTGTTTGTGATGCTGGCTGAGGTTGCAGATCCGGACACGACATTGCTCACAGGTATTCCGTTTAGATTTTTGTCGTTTTCGTGTTTTGTAATGTTATTAACTTCGTGTTTTAGAATTGCATGCTAGATAGAGCACTTCTAGGAAACTTGTTGCCTTAGGTGCTAAGAAATATAAGTGAGAACTGTAGGACTCCTAGGACTTTCCTGAGAACTTTGACGGATACGACTAGCGAACTTAGAACTGTTTTAGGTATCTAAACTGCTTTTGGGATTTAGTATGACCGTAAACGTGTACCTGTATGACGTTTCTTTTTCAGGCATGATTCGTGTGCTTGGTGTCACTACACTTGCTTTGCTAGACTCAGAGGCGACCCACTCGTTTATTTCGAGTGCATTCACATAGAGGATGGGTATTGTTCCGAAGAGCATGGGGGTAGCTCTCGTCGTGACGGTTCACGACGACCAGTGTCGTGCAGGTTCTGACGAGGATGTTTCAGGATCACGCAATCAGAGAAGATTTGGTCGTTTTGCCGATGACAGGATTCGACCTCATCCTAGGCTTGGATTGGCTGTCAGAGTTTGGAGTAGTGATAGACTTTCAGCGGAGGACAGTGTATATCAGACCGCTAGGGCAGGAACCTTTATTCTTTGAGGCAGCTAGGAGGCCGCGGAAGCCCAGATTTATATCTTTAATTTAGTCCAGGAAGCTAGTTGAGCACGGATTTCAAGAATTCTTGGCCAGCGTTACCACTTCTAGAGATTCAGCAGGCCCTTCACTATCTGATGTGGAGGTAGTCAGGGATTATGCAGATGTCTTTCCTGAAGACGTAGGGGGAGTTCCACCAGAGCGAGAGGTGGGGTTTTCTATTAAGCTGATGTCGGGGACAGTGACTATCTATAAGACACCTTATCGATTAGCTCCTACCGAGATGAAGGAGCTTAAGGAGCAGATTCAGGAGTTGCTTGATAAGGGATTCATTCGCCCTAGATTTTCCCCTTGGGGCGCGCCAGTGTTGTTTGTGAAGAAGAAGGATGGCAGCATGAGATTGTGCATCGACTACCGGGAGCTGAACCGAGTTACAGTGAAGAATAAGTATCCAATCTCAAGGATTGAGGATTTATTCGATCAGTTGCAGGGAGCATCGGTGTTCTCGAAGATTGATTTGAGATCTGGATACCATCAGCTGAGAGTTAGAGAGGAGGACGTGTCCAAGACTGCTTTTAGGACACGCCCTATGACCACTACGAGTTCTTGGTGATGCCGTTTTGCCTGACGAATGCCCCAGCGATTTTCATGATATGATGAACAGGGTATTCAGGCAGTATCTAGACTAGTTCATTAAAGTTTTCATCGACATCATCCTGGTCTATTCGAGGAGCTTGGAGGAGCATAGGCAGCACTTGCAGACGGCTTTGCAGACTTTGAGGGAGCACAGATTGTATGTCAAGTTCAGCAAGTGCGAGTTTTGGCTGGATCAGGTGGCATTCTTAGGGCATATTGTGTCGAGAGATGGGATTTCAGTTGACCCATCAAAGGTGGAGGAAGTGCAGAACTGGGGGATTCCGATGAATGCAGCGGAGATTCGCAGTTTCTTGGGCTTGGCAGGTTATTATCGCAAATTTATCAAGGGCTTATCTTCTATTTCAGTGCCCTTGACAGCCTTGACCAGGAAGAATGCGAAGTATGTGTGGAGTCCCGAGTGTCAGAGGAGCTTTGATCAGCTGAAGGAGGCCCTTACTTCAGAACCAGTGTTAGCTATGCCAGTGGATCACGAGGAGTTTGTGGTTTATACAGATGCTTCTCTGAGAGGTTTGGGTGCAGTTCTGATGCAGGATGGTAAGCTTATTGCTTATGCGTCGAGGCAGCTAAAGAGTTATGAGAAGAACTATCCGACGCATGATTTGGAGCTTGCAGTTGTGGTGTTTACGCTGAAGATATGGAGAAATTATTTGTACACCGAGAAGTGTCAGATATTCACCGATCACAAGAGCCTCAAGTACTTCTTCACCCAGAAGGAGCTGAACATGAGGCAGCACAGATGGTTAGAGTTGGTTAAGGACTATGAATGTGACATTAGCTACCATCCGGGTAAGGCTAATGTAGTGGCAGACGCTTTGAGCTGGAAGACTACAGTAGTGGCGTGTTTGTCTGTTGAGAGGCCACTACAGGCTGAGATTCAGCCTAGAGTTCTATTCAGGAGGCTGTGCGCCGAGTTTAGCAGCGCTCACTATTCAGCCAACACTTCGAGAGCGGACCAGAGAGGGGCAGGCCTCCGATGAGCAGTTACAGCAGTGGAGGCAGCGTGATGAGGACAGAGGACGAGGTCCGTATACTATTGAGGATGGTATATTCCGTTTCAGAGGCCGTATGTGGGTGCCGAGCAATGGACAGTTGAGAGCCGAGATCTTATCTGAGGCTCATGCATCGACGTACTCCATCCACCCAGGGAGTACGAAGATGTACAGAGATTTGCAGACTTTGTACAGGTGGCGAGGGATGAAGAAGGACATAGGGAGATTCATGTCCGAGTGCTTGAGTTGTCAGCAGGTCAAGGCGGAGCATCAGCGACCAATAGGGTTGTTGCAGCCACTTCCTATTCCCGAGTGGAAGTGGGAGCATATTACGATGGATTTCGTGGTTGGATTGCCTAGGAGTCACAGAGGGTCGGTTATATGGGTGATCGTGGACAGACTCACCAAGTCAGCGCACTTCTTATCTGTGAAGACTACTTTCACCCTGACACAGTACACACGGATTTACATCCGAGAGATTGTCAGACTGCATGGCATACCAGTCTAGATAGTGTCTGACAGAGACACCAGATTCACATCTGCATTCTGGAGGAGTTTGCATGCCGCCTTGAGGACTATATTGTCGTTCAGTACAGCCTTCCATCCGCAGACAGACGGACAGTCAGAGAGGGTCATTCAGATTTTGGAGGATTTTCTGAGAGCTTGTGTGATAGATTTTTAGGGCGTGGGACTCGAGATTGTCGCTGGTAGAGTTCATGTACAACAAGAGCTTTCAGGAATCGATAGGGATGGCTCCATATGAGGTGCTGTACGGGAGGAGATGCAGATCTCCCGTACATTGGGACGAGGTTGGTGAGAGAGTTCTTATTTGGTTGGAGTTAGTGTAGCAAACGGCGGACATTGTGATGAGGATTCGAGATAGGATGAGGACAGCCCAGAGTCGTCAGAATAGTTATGCTGATCAGAGATGACTAGATCTGGATCTGGCTGTGGGAGATCATGTGTTTGTGAGGATATCGATTTTAGAGTAGATGCCCAACTAGTTAACTTGTGGCGTGTGGGTTTTATAGACTCTTGTACAAACGATATTTATATATGATATTCGCATTTTCTTATATGGCATTCTTTACTTTCATTATGTGTGTAATGATTTACAATTGCGTTGAGTAAAGACCTAGAATGCACTGAAGCGTATGTTAGATGTGATAGTGGGTATGACGGCTATCATGAAACACATATAATAGTCGCTGTGTATTCTGAACATGTTCCTAGTCGATTGGGCCGTCAAAACGAGGATAAGGCCGCCCGAGTTCGAGACTAGTATCTGCGATGCGAAGTACCATGTTTCATTGGTAGGGAACATTGTGATGTTCTGAGCATGCAGATAGATAGTGACCTGGTGATCTATCGAACTACCCTCGTTCGGACTTTCCAAGTGGTTACCATTTGTCGAGTGGATAAGTCCGAGGTCTTGGTTGTACTGATTAGTCCTCACGACTCGAAACGTCATTGAGACTCTACATGATAGGCGTCTCACTTTGACCCGTTTGCCGACTCACTTGGGGTCATAAGGCGTCGGGATTGGGTGAGACCCCGATGCATGTAGGATTCGATGCATCGTTGTCGAGGATTCACCGCTCGCAGACATGCGTGGATATCCTATGCTATCTGAGGGGATAATAGTGTATAAATCTCTGGCCAGAGTACTAGAAGTGTTTTAGGTAAATGTGTTTACCTAGTTACACTCGCGATGTCACTATTCTGATCTCCAAGATGTGTGCATAGCTATCGGATCTATAGCGACTCTCGATTTACCAATGGTCGTTGATCTGATCGGGATATATGGATTGAAAGGACCGTACTGTATGCTAACCACGACCGACTGGTTCTTGCAGGCACTATCAGTGATACCTAGGGGATCATGGGGCGATGTTGCTAGACGCTTTACCATGATCCGTTGGGCAAGTCCAGAATTGTGATTCCGGAGCCACAATAGTTGTGGGCCCACGGCTAGCTGTATCCCTGAACCATTGAGAGTCACACAAGTACTGGATTCGAGATTCCCGCACGGATACTCAGCTCAATGTGTTGATCACGAGAATAGGATTTTGGGGAGTGCGACTTCCTAAAAGTCAACAGGGTCAAACCGGGATTTGACGCTGTTGAGGGGCAAAACGGTCATTTTGCACTGGGGTTCTGAAAATTGGTTTTTCAGATCATATGATTCAGTTTCGGAAACTGAATCGATCGGTCCGATCTGATCGGCGATCGGAGTTACGATGAAGTCTCGGTGGTGGAGATGAACTTAATGTTCATTGTTGGACCCGGGCCCATTGGGCCGGTCCAATTCCTACACTTATGTATTTAAAGACATTAAGAGACTTGATTAACATAATAAGCTCTCATAACCCTAAACCCTAAGCACCAATGCCGCCGTCGCCGACGAGCTTCGCCGGAAATTGTTTCGGCCTAGTTTTTCGAGGAGTATTCGTTCGGGCTGATCTCGTCAGCGCTTCTAGTGTAGCCTGACGAAGGAGTCTCGGATCTGGTCGTGGACCGGATTG